>JAPXFY010000025.1:14750853-14785853 GCA_030674185.1 Monoplex corrugatus | reverse complement strand
TTTTGAAACAGTTATAGCACTGATATGGCTGCATGCTATCTGCTGGGCTTTAACCCTTACAGTGCCAGATGATGTAATTAAAGTGTGCATCGCCATTGCCAGGGCGCATTTTGCGAATTAGGGTAATAATTCATAAAAAATTCCTGAAGCTAAAGGAGACAAAATAGACAATAACATGTTGAATAAAGTTTGTAGCAAAATGATTCCTCTTCAAAATGACACTCACAGAAAGACAAAAAATGAACATTTGAATTTTTGGTGAAATATTTTATTTGTACTCACCAAATTTGCAGAAATTTTGCACTAAGTGGCATGATACATTCCAAAGTGAAACAAAAAGCAATCCTAAATCCATGTTATTTTGAAGGCACACCAATTCAAAGAGAAGAGTTCCCATCACTGAAGAAATGAAGAAATAAAAAGAAAGGCAAACCCACCCCCACCCCCTAATTTATAGATTATGGATGTCCGACTCAACTACTGTCAGTGTCTCCACAAACTAATCTTCAAGCCAGCATTTGAGTTTTGTGTGGTACTCCATGAAACAAGGAGAAGCACCTTCATGTCCCCTTTTTTGGTGACCTCAAGATCAGTCATCTCCTTTACCAGTCTGTTGGCTTTGATGGTACCACATCAGCTGGTGTTCTGCCTGAAGAGGTATCTGAACTCATACACACAAACATACACAGCAATAAGTAACATGTGACAAAATATATAACTGCACCATAAGCAGGATGAACAAGCAAAAATAAGTACACACAACACACACACACACACACACACACACACACACACACACCACACACGCACGCACAGCACGCACGCACACACACACACACACACACACACACACACACACACACACACACACACACACACACACACACACACACACACACACACACACACACACACACACACACACACACACACACACACAACACACACAACACACAGAGTTGATAACAGTCTGTCCACTGTCTCAGTGAGCTATGTTTAGAAATTCCCCCCTCCTTCTGACTGGCAGCCGTGATCATCTGCTGCACGTAGCTGTTGGTCTCAGTCACAAGCCTCTGAAGGAGATCTTGTGTGAGAAACAACTTGAAATAATCTACAGCTCCAAAGCCCTCAGTTGATACTTTGATGCCTGCATCCCCAGTAAACTCAAACGACACAGGTCTTGTGTTTGTCCCATCGACGAACTGACCGTCAAAACATGCAGTTCCAGTCACTGTCCGTCCTCTTCTCGCACCCCCGGACCCGCCCCCTCCCCTGCTGTCCCTCTTCTTCGTCCTGCACCCCTGCTTCTTGAAACTCTAGGCCTTTTCCTGCTTAGCACTGGCACCCCCCCCCCCCACCCTCCCCATCACTATCGCTTTCAGTCTCAGCACCAGTCATCTCTGTCTCCGCCGTGAAAGTAGGATCAACAGTCGAGTCGTGACTGACAGACTATCACTGTCGAAGTCAGTCAAGGCACGCGGTGCACTTGTTCTGGCCACATCATCGCCATGAACATCACTGTCCTCGCTAAAATCATCCAAAGAATCAACTGATTCGATATCAGAATCATTTTGGAGCACAAGTTAAATGGCAAGGGAAAGTGGAATGGAAGCGCGTCGTCTGCTTGAAGTGCTCGGCTCGGCGCTGTCGGCCATTTTCATTGTCGGAGTGTTTACGTAAACGGAGTCCCCTACTAATTGCTTTGTTTGCACACTTTGGGAGGAACGTCACAGAAACTGCGTAGTATCTCATTATCGGGGAAGGATTGTAGATTGTGTATCTGTATTCTGCGTCACTTCTGCTTGCCGTAATTCCCCATAAAAAATGCTAAAAATAGACTGTCAGAATATTCGGTCGCTGGCAAAGAGGATGACACGGAGAGCCGACCGAATATTCGGTCGCCGGCACTGAACGGGTTAAGCAACAGTAACAACAATTACAATACTGGTTTTGATTTACGGTTCTAATTGTGAAACAAGTTTTTATTATTTATGAGGCCTGGTTGGAGGAAGAGCTTCCTCTTTGCTGTTTGACTGCACAAGTTTAATTCTGGTTTGAAGAAAGCTGAATGTGGCGTGCATTCCACCCAGCTTTGAATGAGTACCTGACCCTGTTTAGGGTGTAGGAAGGTAAATCAGCAAGGCTGTGTCTTCATAATGCTGGCCCTGAGAACAGCTGCAGTCTCTACCACCTCTTTCTTCTAGGACCTTGCGGTTATGGGAAAAGTTTACTTTTTGTATGTGGCGATGCCAGGGGCTCTTTCAGTGTGAATAATATCCCCACCTTCTGGAAATTCTGTGCTAGAAGTTTCCTCTTTTCTGTCACTGTCTTTGTTTCTGGCTTGCTCCTTTGCTTTCTGTCATTTCTTTCTATCATTTCTGTATTGCTGGTCCATTCACTTGTATGTGTTCAATAAAGTATTATATGCTTTCTCTTGTAATTGATAATTGGGTACATGTATTGAGTGTATTTTTGGTTCTTGGAAAATGAGATATGTAGAAGCAATTCTAGCTAATTTAGGCCTGTTTTTATATCCGTTTTAGTGTTCTTAGTTATGTTTGAATTTGTATTCAGGTATGTTTCTTAAATCCTCTATGTGATAGATTGGACGTTGTGGTCAACGCCAGTGACATCTTCTTAGATTGTGTGCATGAATGCATTGATATGTGTTTTTAATTTTCTTTTCCTTTTTTTTCCTGTTGAAGTATTGTGATTGTGTATGTAACTATGTTTTGAAATGGTTATAGCCCTGCTATGGCTGTACGCAGTCAGCTGGGCTTTAAACAAAAATAACAGTAATAGTATATCACGGAGGTGCATAAAATAGCAGCATAGCTTGTGGTTTCAGTTTTAATTTCTCAAGTAGCACGCACACATACACCAATGGGTTTTTATTTCACTGAATAAGGATGCACATCAGAAATAGCCAGCAGAATATGCCAAGCCAAAACAGCATTCAAGAAGATGAAAAGCGTTCTTACCAACAAAATGCCTATCAATTAACATCAGGGAGAGAGTTCTTGAGTGTTACATAGAACGGATAATGTTATACGGTTGTGAGGCATGGACAGTCAACACACAAAGCCAGAGTAAGGTTGAAGTAGCCGAGATGTGGTTTCTAAGAAGAATGTTGAGAGTTCCATGGACAGCAAAGAAAACGAAACGAGACAGTCTTGATGGGGACAGACACAAGAAGATCATTGATAAGAAAGATTAGTAAAAGACAGGCAACATTTATAGGCCATTTTATGAGGAAAGGGGAATTAGAGCACCTGGTTATAACAGGAAAGCTGAAGGGAAAGAGAACACCAGGTAGACCCAGGGAGAAAATATTTGCCGGACTTGCAGGGTTTTTGAGGACAGAGAGGGTGGAAGATATGCTTGCGGCAACAAGGGATAGATACATATGGAGGGCCATGATCGTCAATACCATGCGGCAGGGCACATGATGATGATGATGATGACGACGTCATCGTCGTCGTCGGTGGTGATGATGTATAAGGAAGGTGAACGTTTAATAATCTGACAAACTTAGCTTTGTCTGACAAACAGGACCTGTCCCCGTACCTGCCCTCTGTCATCCCCGGCCTGAAGCAGTGTCTGCTGGACCCTGTGCCAGAGGTACGCAGTGTGTCGGCGCGCGCTTTGGGCGCCATGGTGAAGGGGATGGGAGAGGGGACCTTCGACGATCTTTTGCCCTGGCTCATGGAGAAACTGGTGTCAGAGGTCAGCTCTGTCGACAGATCAGGAGCAGCCCAAGGTGAGAGTGTTGATGGTACAACATGTCTTTGTCGGTTGGAGGGGTGGTAGTGGGGGGGAACGTAAAACATTTTACCTGGGTTTTTTTTTTTTCTTTCTTGGTTTTTTCTTTTTTTTTTATCTTTTTCTCCCCACTCCCCGCCACGAAACCTTTTTTTTGATGTTTTTACAAGTCAAATGGATTTCAGACAAAATTAATTAACACATTCTGTACTGCGTCACAAGATCCTCGTGACTCAGCTTTCTCTCTTCATGGACCGCGTCACGAAGATTTCGTGCCCTGAACTGTAGTTACAGTTTCGAGTATATAAATAGAAAATGACCGCATTGCTGACGCGAATCCTTTTCCAGCACGACGTTTGAAGCGGCAAAAATGGCAAAAAACAGGCGTAATTTGAGTGTTTCTGAAGTCTCTCTCCTAACATTACTTGGTCAGTAGTTAGTACAGTGACCTATTTTCTTGGTAGGAAAAGGGTTAACCTGACCCATTGCACTGAAAAAGTGGTTAGCGCTATGGACTTATGACTTGAAAGTTGTTAGTTTGAATCCCATCAGTCATCTCAAAATGAGTGTGGGAATTTTTGGTCTCAACTGTTCTCAACCAGAATTGAGTGTGCTATGGACTTTTGGCTGGCCATGATGAGCTTGGGAATGTATGATGGTGGTTTCCTGTTGCCTTCCATTGGTTTTTGTGCGGACTCTTCGCTAGCCTTTGTCGTTCCCACGACAGTCCACAAGGTAGTAGGGGTGATTTTCTGTCAGGGTTTACTCCCTTAGCCTTATTCTCTCCCGAGATAACCTCAAGGCAGTGGTGCTATTTACCCATAGCTGGTGGTCTGATTCGTGGACACCAGGGCATGTCCACATGCCGGTGGCCCTGCGTGCTGCTCGTCTGGGGTTCGGTGTTGGCCGCTGCACACTTTGTCACCGCCATCTCCTTCCAGGCTGCTTTGTCGTGACTTTTGCGGACAATTTCTTGAATATTTAGGCCACTGGTGTTGGTTATGTTCTTGATGTATGAGACAGGGTGTCTGCCTTTGTTCCTTTTTGCCACTGTTTTTCCTTGAAAGTTGGTTGCCGTGAGGTCTGTGTTCATGCAGCTTGACACAAGGCCAGTGTATTTTACTCTTTTGTTGGCGCCTGCTTGTAGTTTTCTGGTGGTATCAAGTTCTTCCAGTACACTTTCATTAGTTCTTCTATCGGTCCATTTGACACATAGTAGTCTCCAATATAAACCACATCTCTACTGCCTCAGTTCTTCTGCAGTCAGTTTTTCTCAGAAACCAGGCTTCGCAGCTATAAATCATGACTGGCCAGATCAAACATTTTAAAGGTCTTATTTTCAGTCCATTTGGTATGGTAAGCCTCAAGAGCACATTTGGTTGGGCGTTTGATTCACATACTAATGGTTGTGGGTTCAAATCCCTTGGTGTGCTACATTAAAACTGGCCTTCTCACTGTCCCATCTTAACACCATTGTTGTTCTGGTGGTGTCAGTATAGGATTAGATAAGTCCCCCTTCCCCCACTTCGCATGGATGGTTATCCCCGTCGGCCATTTCACCTGACATGGGTGCCAACTCAAAAACTGAACCAAATCAATCAAACCATTTGGTATGCCTCTGTCTTTCCAGTGTTGTTGAGTTGGACCATTTTTTGCTTCAAGCAAAATAAAAGAAAATGATATCTTGTATCTTTGGTAAAAGTAAATATGTTGTTTTCTAAGCGCAGTGATGTGACATTGCGGATGCGGGGCTCTTTCACCTGGAAATTTATTGCTAGAAATTTGCTGGTTTTTGTTGTTTCTTTATTTCTGCCTTGCTCCTTTGCTTTCTGTCATCCATAAAGCCTTACATTCGATTAGGATTGATTAATAGGTGCGTGTGTTAAATGCATTTTTTGGCTCAAAGGATTCAGAAGAAGTAGTATAAGGTAATTTAGGCCAGTTTTTGTGTATGTTTTAGGGTCCTTAGTTGTGATTACATTTGTATTCAGGGTTGTTTTTTACCCATTGTTGATAAACAGACTAGAATGGTCAATCCTTATATTGAATGAGTGAATGCATTGTTATGTGTACTTAACCCTTTCTCTGCCACAGTATTTGTGGCCTTTTGTATTGCTGTCTGCCAGGGCAAAATCTTGCTTTTTTTGGTGTGTTCACTAATTTGTTCACTGCTCATTCATTTTTGTAAGATATCTTTTCGCTTTTTGGCATGTGTTTTTCCTTATACCCTTGGCTATGACTTGATGTCATAGTTATTTGGTTTGTTTGAAAAACAGTCTGATTAGTGCTGATATAATGAGCCTTTTTCTAAAAAAAATGCTTTCGGAACATACATACACACACACAGTAGCACATAAAACCACGCAAAACAGAGCAAAATTTGGTTTTGTATATAATGAACATGAAGTGAAAAAGTTTTTTACTATTATTACTCTCTGTGACTGTTTTTCTTTGCAACGGTCGATAAGTTCTTGGGTGTAGCACAGTGGAGGAAGAAACAGAAAAGGCAGTTGTTCAGCCATTTTGAATCGTATTATCGGGTTCATTACTTTCCGATGCTAATTAGATTAAGATTCAATTCTGTGAACGGTCAGAGGGAAAAACTGCACTAAGATTCAATTCTGTGAACGGTCAGAGGGGAAAACTGCACTTTGACATCTCCTCATGGGGTTGGCCAAGTTTCTAGTGTTATCTTCCTTTTCTCAAACTGGACAGAGCAGCAGAGAAGTTTCAGTCTTTTTCTACTAATTTTTGTGTCTGGTGTTTCTTTGTTTGTGATCTTACACTTGACAAAGGCCAGTTGGCCGAAAATTTACGCCTGTCATGTCGTATTGTAGTAAATATGCGTTCTTATTCTTTTTTCGTTTTTTCTGGTTCCTGTTTGCTTGAACGCGGACAGTCACACTTGTTCTAGATTTCAAACAGTAATGATAATAATGATAAACACAGTGATGCCATCTTGAGCAATGTGGAAGTTTTTCAACAGGTCTGAGCGAGGTGATAGGGGGTATGGGCCAGGAGAAACTTCACAAACTGATGACGGACATCATCGCCACAGCGGAGCGCTATGACATCATGCCCAGCGTGCGCGACGGTTACATCATGACCTACATCTACCTGCCCACTGTTTTCGGTAACGACTTCGCCGAGTACGTGGGTCCTATTCTGCCTTCCATTCTGCAGGTGAGAGCTCAGAAAACGAAAACAAAAACCCAACAGAAAAACGGAGAACTGTACATGTCAACCACCAAAACAAACAACAGGGAAACACAGAACTGTACATGTCAACCACCAAAACAAACAACAGGGAAACACAGAACCGTACATGTCAACCACCAAAACAAACAACAGGAAAACACAGAACTGTACATGTCAACCACCAAAACAAACAACAGGAAAACACAGAACTGTACATGTCAACCACCAAAACAAACAACAGGAAAACACAGAACTGTACATGTCAACCACCAAAACAAACAACAGGAAAACAGAACCGTACATGTCAACCACCAAAACAAACAAACAGGAAAACACAGGACCATACATGTCAACCACCAAAACAAACAACAGGAAAACACAGAACTGTACATGTCAACCACCAAAACAAACAAACAGGAAAACAGAGAACTGTACATGTCAACCATCAAAACAAACAACAGGAAAACAGAGAACGGTGCATGTCAACCACCAAAACAAACAACAGGAAAACACAGAACCGTACATGTCAACCACCAAAACAAACAACAGGAAAACACAGAAACATACATGTCAACCACCGAAACAAACAACAGGAAAACAACCATACATGTCAACCACCAAAACAAACAACAGGAAAACAGAGAACGGTACATGTCAACCACCAAAACAAACAACAGGAAAACACAGAACCATACATGTCAACCACCAAAACAAACAACAGGAAAACACAGAACTGTACATGTCAACCACCAAAACAAACAACAGGAAAACACAGAACCGTACATGTCAACCACCAAAACAAACAACAGGAAAACACAGAACTGTACATGTCAACCACCAAAACAAACAACAGGAAAAACACAGAACCGTACATGTCAACCACCAAAACAAACAACAGGAAAACACAGAACCATACATGTCAACCACCGAAACAAACAATAGGAAAACACAGAACCGTAGATGTCAACCACCAAAACAAACAACAGGAAAACACAGAACCGTACATGTCAACCACCAAAACAAACAACAGGAAAACACAGAACTGTACATGTCAACCACCAAAACAAACAACAGGAAAACACAGAACCGTACATGTCAACCACCAAAACAAACAACAGGAAAACACAGAACCGTACATGTCAACCACCAAAACAAACAAACAGGAAAACAGAGAACTGTACATGTCAACCACCAAAACAAACAACAGGAAAACACAGAACCGTACATGTCAACCACCAAAACAAACAACAGGAAAACACAGAACCGTACATGTCAACCTCCAAAACAAACAACAGGAAAACAGAGAACTGTACATGTCAACCACCAAAACAAACAACAGGAAAACAGAGAACTGTACATGTCAACCACCAAAACAAACAACAGGAAAACACAGAACCGTACATGTCAACCACCAAAACAAACAACAGGAAAACACAGAACTGTATATGTCAACCACCAAAACAAACAAACAGGAAAACAGAACTGTACATGTCAACCACCAAAACAAACAACAGGAAAACACAGAACCGTACATGTCAACCACCAAAACAAACAACAGGAAAACACAGAAACATACATGTCAACCACCGAAACAAACAACAGGAAAACAACCATACATGTCAACCACCAAAACAAACAACAGGAAAACAGAGAACTGTACATGTCAACCACCAAAACAAACAACAGGAAAACACAGAACCATACATGTCAACCACCAAAACAAACAACAGGAAAACACAGAACTGTACATGTCAACCACCAAAACAAACAACAGGAAAACACAGAACCGTACATGTCAACCACCAAAACAAACAACAGGAAAACACAGAACTGTACATGTCAACCACCAAAACAAACAACAGGAAAACACAGAACTGTACATGTCAACCACCAAAACAAACAACAGGAAAACACAGAACCGTACATGTCAACCACCAAAACAAACAATAGGAAAACACAGAACTGTACATGTCAACCACCAAAACAAACAACAGGAAAACAGAGAACTGTACATGTCAACCACCAAAACAAACAACAGGAAAACAGAGAACTGTACATGTCAACCACCGAAACAAACAACAGGAAAACACAGAACCGTACATGTCAACCACCAAAACAAACAACAGGAAAACACAGAACCGTACATGTCAACCACCAAAACAAACAACAGGAAAACACAGAACCGTACATGTCAACCACCAAAACAAACAAACAGGAAAACAGAGAACTGTACATGTCAACCACCAAAACAAACAACAGGAAAACACAGAACTGTACATGTCAACCACCAAAACAAACAACAGGAAAACACAGAACTGTACATGTCAACCACCAAAACAAACAACAGTAAAACAGAACTGTACATGTCAACCACCAAAACAAACAACAGGAAAACACAGAACTGTACATGTCAACCACCAAAACAAACAACAGGAAAACACAGAACCGTACATGTCAACCACCAAAACAAACAACAGGAAAACACAGGACCATACATGTCAACCACCAAAACAAACAACAGGAAAACACAGGACCATACATGTTAACCACCAAAACAAACAACAGGAAAACAGAGAACTGTACACAGACCTGCCAACCCATACGATTTTGGCGTATTTAGTACGCCAGTTTACTCAAAATACGACCAATACGCCGACTTAATAAAAAATACGACGAAAAAAAAATTAAAGATAAAAAAATCAAGTACCATTAGAAAGTGAATTTTTGGGCTCAGAATGCTCTAGATTGCACAGATTTGCACCAATTCTTTAAAAATTTTCCGGGGGGGCATGCCCCGGACCCCCCTAGTTAGCTTGCGCCTTCGGCGCTGCGCACTCAGAATACACCAATATTTTCAAAAATACTCCATTTTTCCTGGACAAATACTCCAACTTAAAAGTCATGGTTGGCAGGTCTGTGTACATGTCAACCACCAAAACAAACAACAGGGAAACACAGAACCGTACATGTCAACCACCAAAACAAACAACAGGAAAACACAGAACTGTACATGTTAACCACCAAAACAAACAACAGGAAAACACAGAACCGTACATGTCAACCTCCAAAACAAACAACAGGAAAACACAGAACTGTACATGTTAACCACCAAAACAAACAACAGGAAAACACAGAACTGTACATGTCAACCACCAAAACAAACAACAGGAAAACACAGAACCTTACATGTCAACCACCAAAACAAACAACAGGAAAACACAGAACTGTACATGTCAACCACCAAAACAAACAACAGGAAAACACAGAACCATACATGTCAACCACCAAAACAAACAACAGGAAAACACAGAACTGTACATGTCAACCACCAAAACAAACAACAGGAAAACACAGAACCGTACATGTCAACCACCAAAACAAACAACAGGAAAACACAGAAACATACATGTCAACCACCGAAACAAACAACAGGAAAACAACCGTACATGTCAACCACCAAAACAAACAACAGGAAAACACAGAACCGTACATGTCAACCACCAAAACAAACAACAGGAAAACACAGAACCATACATGTCAACCACCAAAACAAACAACAGGAAAACACAGAACTGTACATGTCAACCACCAAAACAAACAACAGGAAAACAGAACTGTACATGTCAACCACCAAAACAAACAACAGGAAAACACAGAACCATACATGTCAACCACCAAAACAAACAACAGGAAAACACAGAACTGTACATGTCAACCACCAAAACAAACAACAGGAAAACACAGAACTGTACATGTCAACCACCAAAACAAACAACAGGAAAACACAGAACCATACATGTCAACCACCAAAACAAACAACAGGAAAACACAGAACTGTACATGTCAACCACCAAAACAAACAACAGGAAAACACAGAACTGTACATGTCAACCACCAAAACAAACAACAGGAAAACACAGAACCGTACATGTCAACCACCAAAACAAACAGCTTCAGTTTCAATTTCTCAAGATGACATCTCCGCGCTCGGAACGAATTCCATATGCACTGAGGTCACAGGTGCTGTGTGTATAGTGATCATGGCACAAGCCTTAAGCCTGCACATAAACCCATGAGCTGACCAGGTCCAGAGGCCCTATCTAGACTAAAAAAAAAAAAACCCAGAAAACCATACATTTCAAACATGATTTGAATGACACTGTTGTGACATGTTTCATACAATAGCAGCAGACTAAAAATCACAATAAAGATGAAACCTCACTTTACTGATGTTATTTATATGTTCTACTTGATGACGAACTGTTGAGCATCAGACACCTTCTTCTTAAATGCAGGGACTGTATGATGTGAGACATAATCATTACACGGTGGACTCCTTAACCTCTTCAGAGACATCCCTTCTCATGCAATTTTCCAGTTTTTACAAGAGATCAGTACATTTCACTTGATGTGATTTTACGTCTGAGTTTGTTTGTCTTTAATTGCATTTTAGACTTGCAAGGTTAACGGTGAGCGTGGTTTTTAACTGTTGTCTTTTATCTTAACCTGGTTGTCATTTTTAGTTGTGGTGTTAGCCCTGATATGGCTGTAGTAGTCGGCTGGGCTGTAAGCAGTTTGAACCTGGATCCCGGTATACTTTTTGTCCTTTTCTGCCATGGTTGTAGACTTTGTCCAGCCAAATGTACAGTTTTTTGATGTTCTCTGTTACACTCCATGGTAATACTTCCTGACCTTTTCTGTCGTGACCACAGGGGCAGCCATGTGTGACAGCCAGAGTCACAGTGTGCTTAGCAGGAACGTTGTAAACTTTTGTTGTTAATTTTTTGGATGCAGTTTTTTGACATAAGAAGATCATTCATAAGGAAGATCAGGAAAAGTCAAGCAACATTTTTAGGCCATTTTATGAGGAAAGACTAAGAGGAATTGAAGCACCTGGTCACAAAAGGAAAGCTGGAGGGAAAGAGAACACCAGGTAGACACAGGGTGAAAATATTGGACAGACTTGAAGGGTGGCTGAAGACAGAGAGGGTGGAAGGTGTGCTTGGGGCGACAAGGGATAGATGCATATGGAGGGCCATGATCGCGAAAGCCATGCGGCAGGGCACATAATGATGATGATGATGATGATGGTTTTCTGATTTCGCGAAGTGTTCTGTTTCTGTGCTGTAGTACTTGGAAAGCATTGAAAAAAACGTAGGAATTATGGGTAAACTGTTCAATTTGACATGTATGGAAACCCCCCCGTGCCTTCTCTTAAACAACAAAGGGAAAGCCCAAACTTGGAAATCAACCTACCACACCATACCACATCATGCCACAGCACAACTTTCTAAACCAGACTACACCACACGAACCAACTGACAACCTTTAGAAAACTAAAAGACAAGCTAACAGAAAATGATAAAGAAATGGGGAGGGAGTGAGAGTGTGAAAAACAACCCCCCTGCAACACATACATTCTTCAAAAAAGCAAAACTCCCCAAACACCAACCAAGAAGGAAATAACAGTGCACTCTGAAAACCATTTATATCCCATTCATTAATTTAAAAATAAATAGATAGGTAAATAAACGAATAAACAAATAAAACGAAGAAGGTGGGACGGAAATAACTTACCTGAAGCTGTTCCTTGACAATTTCAATTTTCATTTTCTCAAGTAGCGTCACCGTGTTTAGAATAGATTCCACATATACACTGATGCTATGTGATGGAAAAGATCTGAATTGATCATGGCATAAGTCATTAGCTTACACATATCAAACCATATGTGTTTACATATGGATTTTATATCTGTCATTTGAACAACCTAAGCTACCTTGTAAAGAAATGTATATCTCCGTCTGCAATGTTAAAAACAACAACAGCAACAACAACAACAACAACGAGATACAGATATGCATGAAACAGTGTTAACAGTGGCCACAACAACAACAGCAACAACATGTGGAAACCGATGACAGCACATCCAGCTGCCTGGTACAAACTGACCGCACCAATGCCCAGCACAACTGCCACGGAAACCCACCCCTTGAACAACACAACATACAGGAACCAGCTAAACACAAAAATACAATAAAGGCCAGTTGGCCGAAAATTTGCGCCCGTCTTGGCTGAGTATATATTAACAAGCGTTCTGATTTTATTTTCATGTTTTTCTGGTTCCTGTTTGCTTAACCCTACCAGACCTTAGCCCCTGAGCGTAATTGTGCCCCCTGCCTGGCCTCCTGAGCAAAATTTTGAAAAAAATGTATATACGTTAGAAAACTGTTCATATCATGCACACCAATGGTTAGAATTATATGAAACGTGGAGAGATTGTAGAAAATAGGCCTATCTTTCATCTAACGCCAGTCCAACCCTCAATCACACAAGCATCTCCCCTATCACTTGGATGGGGGGTACGGGCACGCCCCCTTCTTCCAACACTCTGTCTCGACCTACTTCTTTCATTGTCAGAATCATCACTTTCACTCAATGCTTCATCAACGTAATCATCGTCACTTGAATCGGAAACGTATTCCTGATCAAATTCTCCAATCTGCAAAATGTCCACCACTTGTTGAACTGTGAAGCGAGTTGGCCTCGCCCGTTTACCTGTTGAAGTGCTTGGTTCATCACTAGCTCGCTTCATGGTCAATTTTGCACCCAAATCACCTCAAAATACCATCAACACAAAGGCAGACAGTTGCAATAGGCTGAACACACGCTCACGCGACGCTTAGCAACGGTCCGGTAGCTATTTTTAGCTCTTGATAAAGTGACGATCGTGTGAGTGTGCTATTCCCGCTATAGCTGGAACTCGGTATATAGTCATTTTCGTCATTCCCGCAATAGCGGGAACTCGGTCTGGTAGGGTTAAACGCGGGCAGTCACACATGTTTTGGAAAACAGCATGCAGCCTCGCTTCCCCCCACCAATGTGATTTATTGTTTCCATTTCCCCAACTCCCCTAGCCCATCTTCCATTACTGATTGACAAAAAAAAAAAAAAGAAAGAAATCCCATGGAAACAATGATTCTGATAACAAATTCATCTTTGCAGGCTTTGGCAGATGAGAGCGAGTTTGTGCGTGACACAGCACTGCGAGCAGGCCAGAGGATCATCTCGCAGTATGCTGACACGGCCATTGAACTTCTGCTGCCTGAACTGGAGAGAGGCCTGTTTGACGACAACTGGAGAATCCGTTACTCCTCTGTGCAGTTGCTGGGAGACCTGCTGTATAAGGTGTCTGGTGAGTCTGCTGGTGGTTTGTTTGTTTGTTTGTTTTACTACAATCCGTAGGGATGTTTGTTTTACTACAATCCGTAGGGATGTTTGTTTGTTTTACTACAATCCGTAGGGATGTTTGTTTTACTACAATCCGTAGGGGTTTGTTTTACTACAATCCGTAGGGATGTTTGTTTGTTTGTTTTACTACAATCCGTAGGGATGTTTGTTTGTTTTACTACAATCCGTAGGGATGTTTGTTTTACTACAATCCGTAGGGATGTTTTGTTTGTTTTACTACAATCCGTAGGGATGTTTGTTTGTTTGTTTTACTACAATCCGTAGGGATGCCAGGGGCTCTTTCAGTATAAATAGTATCACCACCTCCTGGAAATTCTGTGCTAGAAATTTCCTCTTGTCTGTCACTCATATTGCACATATTGTTGGAATCAAGATTCATTTCACCATGGGGATGCCAGGGGCTCTTTCACTATAAACAGTATCCCCACCTTGTAGAAATTCTGTGCTAGAAATTTCCTCTTGTCTGTCACTTTCTTTGTTTCTGCCTTGTTCCTTTGCTTTCTGTCATTTCTTCCTGTCATTTTCTGCCCTTGCTGGTCCATTCGTCTGTATGTGTTCTGTAAAGCTTTATGTACTTTCTCTTAGAATTGATAATTGGGTACATGTATTGACAGCATGTTTGGTTCTAAGGAAATGTGCTGTGTAGGATAGGAGCAATTTTAGGCAATTAAATCATTTTTTATGTATGCTTTAGTGGCCTTAGTTATGTTCACATTTGAATTCAGGATTGTTTTTTGAAATTCTCTGGTGATAAATTTGATGAAACGCCAGGGGCATGTCCTTAGATTATGTGTGCACATGCATTGGTATGTGTACTTAATTTTCTTTTCCATCTTTTTTTCCCCAAGCAGAAATTGTGTACGTTTTTGAAATGGTTACAGCCTTGATATGGCTCTGTGCAGTCAGCTGGGCTTTAACCCTTTGACTCCTGCACCGTGTCCACTTGCATCCTGCATTTCCATCCACGCCAGCAAAACAAAAACTTAACCCTTTGATTCCCTCACCCTATCCACCAGCTTCCTGCAGGAAGCTGGTGGAAAGGGTGAGGGAATCAAAGGGTCAAGTTTTTGTTGTTGTGGATAGGATGCGGGAGTCAAAGGGTTAAACAGTGAGAATCAAGATTCAAATACTGTGGGGTGAGAATAAATGGTTAGCATGTATGTAAGAGCTCTGAAATGAATATGATGAAACAGGGTTTGATGCCCACGCAATGGATGGGCACATGGTGGATGGGCACAGGGGCACAGGCTTGTGCATTGTAGAGGGTTGGTTTATGGCTGTGTTGTTTCGTTCACAGGTGTATCTGGCAAGATGACTACAGAGACGGCTGACGAAGATGACAACTTTGGCACTGAGAATTCTCAAAAGGTTTGTACCCTGCAACTTGGTTTTTCTTGATTTTTGTTGTTGTTAGGGCTAGTGTTTTGGAAGAGTGGTGGTGTTTTGGGCAGATGGGGGGTGTAATTGTCTTTCGTGTCATATAGTCTGCAACTTGGTTTTCTGTGTTTTTATGTTTTTGTTTTGGCTGCTTTTTTGTTGTTGTATTTTTGTTTCTTTTTTGGACTGGTGGTGTTTTGGATAAGGGTAGGGGGTAATGTAATTGTCTTTTGTTTTATATTGCTTGAGGGGTATGTGTGTTCATGTGCATGTGTGCATGCGTGTGTGTGTGTGTGTGTGTGTGTGTGTGTGTGTGTGTGTGTGTGTGTATGTGTGTTTGCTTGTAAGATGTGTTTGCTGGATTTTCTTAATTGCTTCTGTATTGATCTTTACTGAATTTGGTTCAAGTATGTGGACTGTTGAGGTGTCACAAATGTGTCAGTTGGGAGGACAAGGTTTTTAAAGTAAGTGTCGCAGAAACCAAGGAAGTGAGTAAAATCAACACTTTTGAAGAAGGAATGTCAACGGCAGTTTCTCAGGAACTTTTGACAACAGTTTCTCTGCTTTCACTGTTGTGGCAGTCCATTATTCCTGGCTCCCCCCCCCTCCCCCCCACATGGAGATGCCGGGGGCTCTTGCAGTATATAGTATCCCCACCTCCTGGAAATTCTGTGCTAGAAATTTTCTCTTTTCTGTCACTCTCTTTGTTTCTGCCTTATTCCTTTGCTTTCTGTCATTTTTTCTTATAATTTTCTGCCTTGCTGGTCCATTCACCATTATGTGTTTGGTAAAGTCTTACATACTTTCTCTTAGGATTGATAATTGGGTACATGTATGAAGTGCATTTTTGGCTCTAGGGAGGTGAGAAATGCGGAAGCAATTTTAGGTAAGTTATGCCCATTTTTGTATGTGTTTTGTGTCCTTAGATATGCTTAAATTTGTATTCAGGTGTGTTTATTTAAATCCCCTGTGCGATAAATTTGACGGATTGGTCAGTGCCAGGGGCATGTCCTTAGATTATGTGGGCGAATGCATTGATATGTCTACTTAATTTTCTTTTCTTTTAATTTCCTGTTGAAGTTTTGTACATTTTGAAGTGGTTTTATCCCTGATATGGCTCTACGCAGTCAGCTAGGCTTTAAACAGCAATAACAATTCCTGGCTGCATGTAAAAGATTTTCATTTCATCTGATAAGTACAAGTAGCCTAAAAAATGAGGATTTTCTCTCTCTTTTTTTTGTTTTGTTTTTTGGGGTTTTTTTTTTTTGGTTAAAAGGGAGGTTGTAAGTGTGGCTCAACCTTTCTGTTGTTCTTTGTCCTCAAATCAGGCGATCATGTCAGCACTGGGCAACCAGCGACGGAACCGTGTGTTGTCGGGGCTGTACATGGGACGCTCGGACACGGCGCTGATGGTCCGTCAGTCGGCGCTGCACGTGTGGAAGATCATTGTGCACAAACACGCCACGTACGCTGCGTGAAATCCTGCCCACCCTGTTCTCCTTGCTGCTCGGTTGTCTGGCCAGTACCAGTCACGACAAACGCACAGTGAGTGGTGTTTTGTTGGGGGTGGGGGAGGGAAGATGGGGTGGGTTTGCAGTGTGAGGGATGGGGAGGATGAGTTGAGGCCCCTGCTTCACACTTACCTCGCCATCAGATGAGTGAGAGAGGGGGAGAGAACGTGTTTGTTGATTTGTCATTTCTTTGCCCATTTGTTCGTTTGTTCGTTCATCATTTTTTTTTCTTCATATTTGTTCATTCATTATTTCTTTTCACATTTGTTTTTAGGTGGCAGCAAGAACACTGGGAGACCTGGTGCGTAAGCTTGGAGAGCGAGTGCTGCCGGAGATTATCCCCATTCTGGAGAAAGGTTTGGACTCCAGTGAGGCCGACCAGCGTCAGGGTGTATGCATCGGTCTCTCCGAGATCATGGGCTCCACCAGTCGTGAGCATGTCAGTATTGCTGTGTGTATGTTGTATACTGTATGTGATCTGCATGGCAGGTTTTCATGCCATGTTTCACCACTATGTTTCTTTGTTTCATTTATTTTTTATTTTAATAAATGCAATTTGAACTTTGTTTTCTGATGACTAAAGAAAGAAAGGGTCTTACTTGTAAAAGGAAAAATATTCATCATCATCATGTGCCCTGCTGCATGGCATTGGCGATCATGGCCCTTCATACGAATCTGTCCCTTGTCGATGCAAGTACATCTCCCACCCTCTCTGTCTTCATCCACTCTGCAAGTACATCTCCCACCCTCTCTGTCTTCATCCACTCTGCAAGTCCATCCAGTATTTTCTTTCTATGGTCTACCTGGTCTTTTCTTTCCCTCTAGCTTTCCTGTTGTGACCAGGTGCTCTTACTTTCTCTTGTGTCTTAAAAAAATGTTGCTGTCTTTTCCTGATCTTCTTCATTAGTGTTCTTTTTGTGTTTGCCGCATTCAAGATTGGCTCATTTGTTTTCTTTGCTGTCCATGGAACTCTTTAACATTCTTCAAAGAAAAAACGTTTCAGCTGCCTCAATCATGTTCTGATTTTTTGTGTTGACCTCACAGCCATAAAACAGTATCAGTTCTGTATAGCACTGAAGAACTCTACCTGATATTAACTGATAGGCATTTTTTTTTTAGTAAGAATGTTTTTCATTTTCTTGAATGCTGTTTTAGTTGGCCGAATCTGCTGGCTCATTCTTATGTGCATCTGCCATCTGGTGAGAGACTATTACCAGATGTTTAAACTTGTCAGAAAAACTGTTAGCACAAAGATTTGTTCCTGATCTTGAAAATTTTAAGTTTTTTATAGTTTTTTATTTATTTTTTTTTTAAAGGATCATTGCACACAGGGAGGTTACCTTTGTGCTCACCTTTTTTTTTTTCTTTTTTGGTCCCCATTTTCTACGCCATTGTAATGCCACAGAAGCTGCGACAGTGCTTACAATGCGATGATGATGATGGCGATGAGGGTGATAATCACGATGCCTGGAGTTCCATTCAGGACTGAGACTGCGTGACAGGGCTGTACCCTACGCTTACTATCATAATATATCCTGATGTCAACCAGGCCCAAAAGATACAGACACCTGCGGTGCTGGTCAGAAGATTTGAGCAACACCCTCAATGACGCATCCGTGAAGTGGATGAGACTCGACCGTGTCGTCCCAGTCTTCCCAATGAGCCCATAGCACACCCAATTCAGGGTAGGAGCCGATTAGAGCCGAAAAATCCCATGATGATTTTTGAAGGTACTGATGGGGATTCGAACCCACAACCATCCGGTCCGTTGCACTAAACACTACACCACGACGACTGGTTTGAAAAAAAATTGTCAAAGACGAAGATAGCTACCCAGACCAGAAAAGGGTAGTGGGATAGGGGTGGCTACCCAGACCAGAAAAGGGTAGTGGGATAGGGGTGGCTACCCAGACCAGAAAAGGGTAGTGGGATAGGGATGGGCGCGACAACAGCACCCGGATGTGGACTCTTGTCACCAATTTCTTGACCTCCCAGTTAAGTATTTTGCTGTTAGTATGGTCTGTTGCAGAATCAGCCAAGCCGAGACAGCAGTCGAGAAGATGAAAAGCATTCTTACCAACAAATGCCTATCAACTAACATTAGGAAGAGATAGCATTAGGAAGAGTTCTTGAATGTTATACAGAACCGATACTGTTGTGCGGTTGTGAGGCGTGGACAGTCAACACGCAAAGTCAGAACAAAATTGAGGACAAATGTGGTTTCTAAGAAGAATGTTGAGAGTTCCATGGACAGCAAAGAAAACAAACAAGACAGTCTTGAAGGAGGCAGACACAGGAAGATCATTAATAAAGAAGATTAGGAAAAGACAAGCAACATTTATAGGACGTTTTATGAGGAAAGGGGGATTGGAGCACCTGTTCACAACAAGAAAGATGGAGAGAAAGAGAACACCCGGTAGACTCAGGAAGAAAATATGGATGGACTTACAGAGTGGCTGAAGACAGAGAGGGTGGGAGGAGTACTTGCAGCGACAGGGGATAGATTCATACGGATGGCCATGATCGCCAAAGCCATGTGGCAGGGCACATGATAATAATGATGATGGTCTGTTACAATCGCTGAGCTTATGTACTTGTAAGATATGGTATTTTATTAAGTAGGGGATTTGATACCCCATCCATTAATGGCAGTTGCAAATGCATTATTTATGTATCATTTTGGCATGGCAGGTGACAGTATTTATGTTATATTGGCATGGCAAATGATTTTATTTATGTATCATTTTGGCATTTTAGATGCTCATATTTACGTGTCATTTTAGCATGGCAAATGATGTTATTCATGTATCAGTTTTTGACATGCTAGTTGACAGTATTTATGTATCATTTTGGCATGGCGAATGATTTTATATATGTATCATTTTGGCATTGTAGATGCTCATATTTACGTGTCATTTTGGCATGGCAAATGATTTTATTTATGTCATTATGGCATGGCAAATGATTTTATTTATGTGTCATTATGGCATGGCAAATGATTTTATTTATATGTTGTTATGGCATGGCAGGTGTCAGTGTTTGCCGACAGCTTGATCCCGACGGTACGCCGTGCGCTGTGTGATCCCCTGCCCCAGGTACGGCAGGTAGCGGCCAACACCTTTGACCATCTGCACAACAACATCGGTCAGCGCGCTCTGGATGAGATTCTGCCCTATCTTCTGCATCAGTTGGTGAGTGCTTTGCCACCCCACCCTCCTCCCCTAGCTGTGTGTGTGTGTGTGTGTGTTTTGTAAGTGTGTAGTGTGTTGAGTGTGTGTGAGAGAGAGAGAGAGAGGATGTGTGTTTGTGTTAAGTGTGTGTGTGTGTGTGTGTGTGTGTGTGTGAGAGAGAGAAGAGAGGAGAGAGTGTGTGTGTGTGTGTGGAGAAAGAGATAGAGACAGACAGACAGAGGATAGAGACACACACACAGAGACAAGATCGTATATTTGTCATGAAGATCCAGATATGGACATAAGACACTACAGGGTATATCAGCTTATCAGATTAGGTCTTCTCTTGGTGTGTGTGTGTGTGTGTGTGTGTGTGGTGTGTGTGTGTGTGTGTGTGTGTGTGTGTTGTGTGTGTGGTGTGTGTGTGTGTGTGTGAGAGAGAGAGAGAATGATCTTTGATGTGTATAATTCTGACCCCAGGAATTTTACATTTGACACAGCTGATTTAATTCCAGCGGCTTGTTTGTTGCATTTTTATCATGTTGATTTAGCATCATGAATAATTATGATTTCTAACATGTGCTGCCCTAGCTAGCTTAATTTAATTCTCTCATCTTGGATGGGAATTGAGTTGAGTGACATCCCTGGGCCTTTTTTTGGTATGGCCAAAAAGGTGTCTCTTCCATCCTTGGACTGCCCGCTACTCTCTCATGTGGATAGACTTGTGATGCTGTTTTATATGACTTTGTTACTGGGACCATAATATGTGAGACAAGTGCAATAGCAATGTGGTTAGAATCTTGGACTTCTGAGTCAGAAGGTGTAAGGTCGACACTGACTGGTTACCACCAGGTGTAGATTTCTCCAATCTATCAGGTCAGTATACAGGGGGGTGCAAAAGTAGGTATACAGTATCACATCATTATTATAATGCTTAATTCCGCTCTCATTAGAGGAGTGTGTGAATACCGACGGCAAGCAGTTTGGGTATCTGAGGGATTAAGGCTGTGCTTGTTATTACATGTATATGCAATAGTCATTTGTTTGTATAATAAATGCAATGAGTATTGTACATGTTTTCTTTTTCATAACTGTATACCTACTTTTGCACCCCCCTGTATATACGGACCCTCTGGTACCAGAACTCTGTTCTTGTGTGTAGGCGTTGCAAAACTAAACACGTGATAATGATCCAGTAAGCCTTGTCAGTGTTTGGCAGCTCATGGACACATATGAAAATACCCAGCATGCACACCCCAAAAAATGGTATATGAAGCTGGTGGATAGGATGCGGGAGTCAAAGGGTTAATGTAACCATGACAACATGTCTGGTTTGTTTCATCAGGTGGAGCCAACTATGTCAGAGCAGGTGTTGGACGGACTGAAACAGGTGATGACAGTGAAGAGTCGGGTGGTGCTACCCTATCTTATCCCACAGGTATGTTCAGAGAGAGAGAGAGAGAGAGATAGAGAGAGAGAGAGAGAGGGGGGAGAGAGAGAGAGATGGGTGGGGGAATGGGGAAGAGGAGAGAAAGTATTTCAGTGGGAGGGAAAGAGAGTTTATGTGTATGTGAGAGTGCATGTCTTTATGCCGAAGCGTGTGCAAGTACATACATCCATATATTTAATGCATTTCATTCTCTCCCAATTTTAGTGTATGGTTGCAAAGCCTGGACACTAAGAAAAGACGAAGAAAATAAAATTATTACAGCAGAAATGTGGTTCTATAGACGACTTCTCAGAGTCAAATGGACAGACAGAAGAACAAACGAAAGCATGTTAAAGGAACTGAATATCAGGCGCCAGCTGCTGACAGAGATCAACAAAAGAAAGCTGAAATACATAGGCTATGCGATCAGAAACACCAAAACAGATCTGATGTCAACAGTCTTGCAGGGGAAAGTTGAGGTCAGGAGAAGAAAGGGGACCACACACCTCCTATTTCAACAACATCGCTGATGTCTGTGGTCTGGAGATCCAAGAGGTCCCCACAGATGTCCTAATCATGTTACCTGGAGAAAACTTGTGACGTCAAGCGTGGTTCCCACTGCCGGTCCCAGGGTTGAAGAGAGATGATTTCTCTTTTGTTTAGGCTCTCATGCTTGCTCTGTTTTTAGTCCTTTATGTTCAGCAGAAGTTTTTATTAAAAGAATTGTTTTGGGTTTTTTTTTTCCTTTTTGTTGTGCATAACTTGCAGTTCCTTTGATGGAGTTTGGATTTTACATGTTGTGGTACTTGGTTTAGCAAAAATGGTCCTACTCAACAACATCTGGAAAGACAGGCATACCAAATGACCTGAAAGTTAGACTTTTAAAATGTTTGATCTGGCTAAATTATGATTTATGGCTGCAAAGCCTGGTTTCTGAGAAAAACTGATTGCAGAAGAATTGAGGCAGCAGAGATGTGGTTTTATCGGAGACTACTACTTGTCAGACGAAAAGATAGAAGAACTGGTGAAAGTGTCCTGGAAGAACTTGATACCACCAGAAAACTACCAGCAGACATCAAAAAGAGAAGACTAAAATACACTGGCCATGTGTTACGCAACAAGAACACGGACCTCATGGCAACCATTTTTCAAGGAAAAATAGTGGCAGAAAGGAAGAAATGCAGACCTCCAGTCTCATACATTGAAAACATAACCAATATCAGTGGCCTAAATATTCAAGAAATTGTTCACAAAAATCAAGACAGAGCTGCCTGGAGGGAGATGGTGGTGTCTAGGTGTGCAGCGGCTGGACGCAACAGGTGAGACAGGTGAGAGATACCTGGTTGGCATAGTGGTAGAACTCTGACCTTCTAGTATGACCATGCTTGTATGACCGTAGATGGGAAGCTGTGTCCAAGTGTCCTCCAGTCCGCCCAGCTTTGAAGGGCACCTGACCCTCTTCTGAGTTAGGGAAGGTAAAGCAGCAGGGGGGATGAGATGGACACCACTCTCATGATGCTTGCGTCGAGGAAAGTTGAGGTCTCTACCACCTCGCTCCCCTGTGACCTCCTAGTTATGGGACAGCCTAGGAAGAGGAGATAGACACCATCCTCATGATGCTGGCGTCAAGAAAAGTTGAGGTCTCTGCCTCCTTGTTCACATGTGACCTCAAGGTTATGGAACAACCTTAATCTTTTCACCTTTTAGCTTTACCTTCATGTGGCGTTGGTGCCTCCCATGGGGATACCGGGGGCTCTTTCAGTATAAATAGTATTCCCACCTTCTGGAAATTCTGTGCTAGAAATTTCCTATTTTCTGTCACTCTTTGTTTCTGCCTTGTTCCTTTGCTTTCTGTCATTTCTACCTGTCATTTTCTGCCCTGCTGGTCCGTTCACCTGTACGTGTTCGATAAAGGATTTATAATTGGGTACATGTATTAAGTGCAATTTTGGCTCTAGGGAGGTGAGATGTGTGCAAGCAATTTTAGGTAATTTATGCCAGTTTGTATATATGTTTTGATGTCCTTAGGTGTGCTTAAATTTGTATTCAGGTGTGTTTTTCATATCCCCTGTTTGATGGGTTGGACGGCATGGTCAATGCCAGGGGCATGTCCTTAGATTATGTGCACGAATGCATTGATATGTGTACTTAATTTTCTTTTCTTTTTTTTCCCCTTGTTGAAGTATTGCATATGTTTTGAAGCGGGTATAGCCCTGATGTGGCTCTATTCGGCTGGGCTTTAACTCAATCAAGTTGCAGTCTTCAGGGTCATTCTGCCCCCTCAATTCGGAGGATTTTTAGCACATTTTAAAAAAATATAGAAAAACAACCAAATAAAGTAGACAAAGTAAAGTGATACAGAAAGACCAGGATTAGATCTTTACAAATAATCTTACTTTATTTATGTATTCCGTGTACTTGTAAATGATGAGGTATCCAATAGGTATCCAAAGGGGGGTAATTTTTTTTTTGATGGCTATGAACACACACTGTGAAACAGTTTTAGATGAAGTCCAGAACATAATTTCCATGCCATGGATGTTTAAAATCACAAGATTACTGGTAGTTGTCACTTTTTGCATACAGTTGCTCCAGAGCACAAAATATTTACAAAACTGTGAGGTTCGACTTGCTTTCCTTGACGCCATTTGCCAAATTCGCATGTCACGGGTAGCGCTGAAAAAAGGCTACGTTGTCTTTGTTTCACATTGCCACAAATGGTCTAAGGTAAATAACTGCTGTAAACATACCCTAGTTTCGGTTCCCAGTGAGTTTTCCCTATAACTGACGCTTCTGACTTAAAGAAAAAGTACAAATGTCCGCCTCGATAAATCGACGTCACGTTTCCAAGCAGTAAACAGAAGTTAGGGAGATTTTCTTCCGGCACGAAGCGATTGAGTTAAACAACGATAACAATAACCTTCACATGGTGTTGATAGTGGTTTCTGTGAGCTCTAGCAGTCTCCATGTGTAGTTTGGGTTGCAGCTGACGGCCTCCCCGGTCAACACCAAGGCCTTGTCGCTGTTGACGTCTGTGGCGGGAGATGCCCTCACCAGACACCTCAGCAAGATTCTTCCCGCCCTCCTGTCTTCCCTCAGCTCCAAGCGAGGCACGCCTGATGAGGAACAAGTAAGAAAGAAAATCATGATTGTACTATTCTTGTATGTTGTTACGTGCTCTTGTTCTTGCACACACACTCACACATGCTCGCAAGCATGCACACAAACACACACACACATGCAGGCACGCACACACACACACACACACGCACGCACACACTCACGCACACTCATGCTCTCCACACACACACATGCACGCGTGCGTGCTCATGTTCTCTTTCACACACACACACATACACACACACACTCACACTCAAATGCACCACATACACACACACACACACACACACACACACACACACACACACACACACACACAACACACACACAGACACACACACACACACACACACACACACACACACACACACACACACACACACACACACAACACACACACACACACACACACACAACACACAACACACACAAAAACACACAACACACACACACACACACACACACACACACACACACACACACACACACACACACACACACACACACACACGACGTTATGGTTTTGTGTGCAATAATTTTGGAGATAATATAAGAGGAAAAAAATTGTAGGTGTCATTTTCCATTTTTACCTGGAAATTTTCTCGGCAAACACGACAGTAAGAAGCATCAGCTTGAAGGGGTTAAGCAAGATTATGCTGCCTTCTCATCCTTCGTCTGTATGAAAGACAATTAGTATGTTTTTATGTATATATATTGCAGATAAACCAAAAAACAAGACAACAAACTAGAATGTTGAGCCCAGTACTTTGGCCAGTGGCCTTCTTCAGGGGACTGTTTATTCAGGAATGAACACACACATCAAACATTTTTTTAATGAAAACTGTTCACAGAGTAATCCAATCTTTTTTCTTTTCAACCACACAAGATATTTGTCCCATCCTTCCCTCCTCCATCCCAATCTTAACGCTAAATACCAAATATTCATCCCTCCACCACAGCATGCTCCACTTATATACATATAGATATATATATCTGTATACATATATGTATGTATGTATATCTATATACATCTATCTATCTGTCTATCTATCTATCTATCTATCTATCTATCTATCTATCTATCTATCTATCTATCTATCTGTATATATATATGTGAGAGTGTGTGTGTGTGTGTGAGAGAGAGTTTGTGTGTGTTTTCTGCGTGTGTGGTCACTAGTATTGCTATTACCTATTTTAGGTTTCATGTTACAATCTGTTGTCATTTCTGATGAACTTTGTTCATACATTTTTCTGAAAAGTGCAACAAGCATGCTTTGACATGGATTGTTCATTTTATACAAATGGAATTATTATTATTATGATTATGAATTATTTTTTTATCATTTTTGTTGTTGTTGTTATTCCTGTCATTATTGTTATTGTTGTTATTATCATTATTTTTATCATCATTATCCTCCCCTCCACCCATTCCCCTCCACCATCCCCCTGGGGGGATGCTGGGGGCTTTCAGAATAAATAGTATCCCCACCTTCTGGAAATTCTGTGCTAGAAATTTCCTCTTTTCTGTCATTGTCTTTGTTTCTGCCTTGTTCCTTTGCTTTCTGTCATTTCTTCCTTCATTTTCTGCCTTATGGTCCATTCACCTGTATGTGTTCGATAAAGTCTTACATACTTTTTCTTAGGATTGATAATAAGATACATGTATTTAATGCATTTTTGGCTCTGGGGAGATGGGACATGCGGAGGCAGTTTTAGGTGATTTGGGCATGTTTTTATATAAGTTTTGATGTCCTTAGATAAAATGCTTAAATTTGTTTCAGGTGTGTTTTTTAGATTCCCTGTGGGATGGGTTGGATGGAGTGGTCGGCACCAGGTGCGTGTCCTTGGATTGTGTGCATGAATGCATTGATATGTGTGCTTAATTTTCTTTTCATTTTTTTTTTATCCTGTTGAAGTTCTGTATGTTTTTGAGATGGTTATAGCCCTGACACAGCTCTATGCAGTCGGCTGGGCTTTAACTCATTCAAGCCGCAACATTTCGCACCGCGACAACCCCCGAAATCGCAGTATTTTGGGTGATTTTTAAAAAAATATTAAAAATTAACAGCAAATGTCATGCACAAAAGGAAAACAGTTTTGGAAACATTGAAGTGTTTACATACAGACATTACTAGCTTCAAAACTGGTAGTCTGTTCATCTTGATAGAAGGGTGAAGGAAACAGGTGACCATAAGGGGTAGATATCCTCTTGCCGAGTCCATATATTTACACCATATGATGTTTTTTTCCACCAGTGAAACCAATTATCCACAGGAATATTTACACAAGAATGTACATTTTTGTGCAATAACACAAACACCACCTCCTATTTACTTGTGTAATAAGAACATGAATTTGCGTGCAAATCGGGGGTGCTTCTTGACGCCATCTTGACAGTCAGACGAAATCAAAGAACCGCATATAGCATCGAAAAACTGCTACTAAAGCAAAAATACAACTCACAACATGGTCTAAGGGAAGGAACTGTGAAAAAAAAAGACCCAAGATCACTCTAGTGCATGATTTACTTCCCTTATTCCTTTATTACGGCCACAAAAAAAGTTGAAACTCCGACATACACTGCGTACGGCACAGCTCCGTGCAGTGTGAAAGGTGACGTACATGCTGTGTACGGCACAGTTCGAATTGAGTTAAACAACTAACAATAACAAACAAACAAAAATCGTCATTGTCATATAGCAAGTGTTGAATTCTCTCACACTCCCAGGAACTGGAGTACTGCAAGAAAGTGGTCCTGTCTGTCACGGACGAGGTTGGGGTTCGAACCATCATGGAGGACCTGCTCAGCTCCATCAACGCCGTGACCACCGCCCAGGCCAGCGTGGAGCAGAGCTGGGCGGCCGTGACTTTGCTGCAGGCGTTCTGCAGCCACACGCCCTGCGACTTCTCCGAGTACATCCCCCAGCTGTTCCGCGGCCTGATCCAGCTGTTCGTGCAGACGACCCTGCCCTGCTGCTGGCAGCCTGGACCTGTCTGGACTCCATCACAAAGGTCAGGAATTGACAGGAGAATGAATAATAATAATAGTAATCATAATGATTATATGAAGATGATAATAATAATGATATTGATGATGATGATGATACTAACAGTGACGATGATGATGATACTAACAGTGATGATGATGATGACAGTAATGATAATGATGGTAATGATGATGATACTACTACTACTACTACTACTACTATTACTACTACTACTACTACTACTCTACTCCACCGCCCGCCGCCGCCGATACTAACACTAATGATGATGGTGATGGTGATGAGATGATATTATTACTACCACGACTATGATAATGACGATGACGATGATGATGACGATGATGATACTAACACTGATGATGATGATGATGATGATAGTAATAATGATGATAATAAAAATAATTACAATGCTGCTGCTGCTGCTACTACCATTACTACTGCTACTGCTACTACTTATACTACTGATTAATAATAATAAAAATGATGATAATGATAATGGTAATTACAGTCTTTATATGGTGCTAAATCTTGACAATTCAAATCAAGGTTGCACCCAGAGGCATATGCATATGTGATCAGCGCAGACCACCTTACAAGATGTGGAAATGCGGAGGAAAAAGAAAGAATGACTCTGGGCATGAAGATGAATACCTGAATTCACCTTAGTAGTGATAAATGTCTTTTCTATTGCCCTGTTCTCCAGACTAATTTGGATTCGCTGCACATTGCGTTTTTTTACAAGACACAGAATGTAAGAAATAAGATATCACACGCACATGTGCACGTGCTGGCACACGCACACACCACACAGCACACACACACACTACACACACCACAGAAACATACAAAAGACACCACACACAGACACAACACCGCACATGCACACACAGACACACACGCACCGCACAACACACAACAAACGCACACGCACACAGCAGCACACACACAACACACACACACACCACACACACACACACACACACCACACACACACACACAGACAACACGTACGCACGCACGCATGCACGCACGCATCACAAACACACACACCACACACACACACACACACACACCCCCACACCACCACACAACCAACACACACACACACAACACACACACACACTGGTGGTCGGAGGGTCAAGTGTAATACCACATAACACTTTGACTCCCACACCCTGTCCACCAGCATGCTGCATTGTCAACCATGCCAGAAAAGCAAAAACTTAACCCTTTGACTCCCACACCCTATCCACCAGCATCCTGCATTGTCGACCATGCCAGAAAGGCAAAAATGTAACCCTTTGACTCCCTCACCCTATGCACCAACTTACTGCAGGAAACTGGGGGAAAGGGTGAGGGAGTCAAAGGTTTAATTTCTTGCAGTTGATGGACAGGGTGCGAGAATCAAAGGGTTAACCTCTGGCCTGCCTGACGGTCAAATCCATGAGTGCTTAAGTTTAACAGGGTCACTTAACCCTTGGACTCCCGCACCCTATCCACCAACTGCAAAAACTTAACCCTTTGACTCCCTCACCCTAACCACCAGTTTCCTGCAGGAAGCTGGTGGATAGGGTGAGGGAAACAAAAGGGTTAAAGTTTTTGCTTTGCTACCATGGTTAGCAATGCAGAATGCTGGTGGACAGGGTGCGAGAGTCAAAGGGTTAAACCAAGGGTGATGCCTGAGAGTTGCGTGTATGACCCTTTAGCCTATGGTATGCCTACAATTGTCAGAGATAGGAATTTTTTTTGTCTACATATGGAATTCTGTGTTTTTGAGAGGCCCACAGGCCGTTTGTGAATCATGCAAATCTGTGTGTGTGTGTGGTGTTTGTGTGTGTGTTGTGCGTGTGTGGTATGTGTGTGTGTGTGTGTTGTGCGTGTGTGTTGTGTGTGTGTGTGTCTGTGTGTACTTAATTTTATTTTACCAATTTGTTTTAACAGTTCAAAGAGGCCCAACCCTGATATGGTTCTGCACAGTCAGCCATGCTTCAAACAATAACGATAACAATTTGTGTTGTGTGTGTGCGCGTGTGTGAATATATGTGTGTGTGCGTGTGTGATGTGTGTGTGTGTGTGTGTGGTGTGTGTGTGTGTGTGTAGTGTGTGTGTGTGTGTGCGTGTGTGTGTGGTGTGTGTGTGTGGTGTATGTGTATGTGTGTGTGTGTGTGTGTGTGTGTGTGTGTGTGTGTGTGTGTGTGTGTGTGTGTGTGTGTGTGTGTGTGTGTGTGTAGAAACTAGATGCCAGTGAGATGGTGTCCCACATCGCCAGCATTCGGCAGGCTGTCAGGTTTGCCGTTTCTGACTTCAAAGGAAAAGAACTGCCAGGATTCAGCATCCCAAAGAAGGTAAGGTCAATTTTAGGAAACAGAAAAACACACACAAAAAAAGAATCAGATCACCCAGAGGATTTTTAGGAACCAGAAAAAAACAAAGAAAAAAAAAGAATCAGAACGCATATTTAACCTCTTCCCTGCCACAGTATTTGTGGCCTTTTGCATTGCTGTCAGCTGGGACAAAATCTTGCTTTTTTCAGTATGTTCACTAATTTGTTCACTGCTCATTCATTTCGTAAGATATCTTTTAAGTTTTTGACGAATTTTTTCCTTATACCCTTGGCTATGGTTTGATGTCATAGTTATTTGATTTGGTTGAAGAATAGTATGATTAGAGCTGATATAATGAGCCTTTTTCTAAAAAATAAAAATGCTTTCGGAACATACATACACACACAGTATTACATAAAACCACACTCAAAAAAAGCAATTTTTGGTTTTTGTATATAATAAACATCAAGTGAAAAAGTTCTCTTACTATTGTTACTGTCTGTGAATGCTTTTCTATGCAACAGTCAATAAGTTCTTGGGTGTAGCACAGTGGAGGCAGAGACAGAAAAGGCAGTTGCTCAGCCATCTTGAATGGCATTATCGGGTTCGTTACTTTCCAATGCTAATTAGGCTAACATTCAATCCTCTGAATGGTCAAAGGGGAAAAAATGCGCTTTGACATCTCCACAAGAGGTTGGCCAAGTTTCTTGTGTTATCTCCCATTTTTCTCCCTGAAATTTCGATGATGAAAATCCCATGTGGCAGACATGATGATGGGCGTATGGACGTGTCAGATGGCCCCATAGTAGACATGGCGTAAGTAGGGAAGAGGTTAATACAGCCAGACAAGACAGGCGCAAATTTTCGGCCAACTGGCCTTTGTCAAGTGTAGATGTAAGATCACAAATGAACAAACACCAAATACAAAAATTATGAGAAAAAGATTGTATTTGATGTTTGTTCATTTGTAGTCTTATGTGGGCCCTTTCCTAGGAAAATCCATACCTGTATTTGTTGTTTGTTCATTTGTAGTCTTATGTGGGCCCTTTCCTAGGAAAATCCATACCTGTATTTGATGTTTGTTCATTTGTAGTCTTATGTGGGCCCTTTCCTAGGAAAATCCATACCTGTATTTGTTGTTTGTTCATCTGTAATCTTATGTGGGCCCTTTCCTAGGAAAATCCATACCTGTATTTGATGTTTGTTCATCTGTAATCTTATGTGGGCCCTTTCCTAGGAAAATCCATACCTGTATTTGATGTTTGTTCATTTGTAGTCTTATGTGGGCCCTTTCCTAGGAAAATCCATACCTGTATTTGATGTTTGTTCATCTGTAATCTTATGTGGGCCCTTTCCTAGGAAAATCCATACCTGTATTTGATGTTTGTTCATCTGTAATCTTATGTGGGCCCTTTCCTAGGAAAATCCATACCTGTATTTGTTGTTTGTTCATCTGTAATCTTATGTGGGCCCTTTCCTAGGAAAATCCATACCTGTATTTGTTGTTTGTTCATCTGTAATCTTATGTGGGCCCTTTCCTAGGAAAATCCATACCTGTATTTGATGTTTGTTCATCTGTAATCTTATGTGGGCCCTTTCCTAGGAAAATCCATACCTGTATTTGATGTTTGTTTATTTGTAGTCTTATGTGGGCCCTTTCCTAGGAAAATCCATACCTGTATTTGATGTTTGTTCATTTGTAGTCTTATGTGGGCCCTTTCCTAGGAAAATCCATACCTGTATTTGTTGTTTGTTCATCTGTAATCTTATGTGGGCCCTTTCCTAGGAAAATCCATACCCAGCCTTTTTTTTTTTCAAAGTAAAAAGTAAGCATGTGATAATTTGTGATTTAGTATGCACCTACATAGAAAGTAAATAATGCAGAAAATGTGTTTTTTAAGCTCCCGGAAAATCTGTTTGGATGTCTGAAAATGTGCCCAGATTTAGTCCTTGAAAATTTTTATTCCGTGTGATCATGACTTCAGATCCCCATAGATTTTCTGTTTTTCTTGTCAGCCGTCCCTACCATGTTGTTCCATTTATTCTGACGGTATTGGCTTATTAACTCTTTGACTCCCTCACCCCATCCACCAGCATCTCACATATTTCACCTGATATGATTTTACGTCTGTTTTTCTATAATTGCGTTTTAGACTTGCTAGATTAATGGTGAGCGTGGTTTTTAACCGCTGTCTTTTATCTAAACCTGGTTGTTGTTTTTGACATGGTGTTAGCCCTTATATGGTGCGAGAGTGAAAGGGTTACTGTTTCATCGGCCCTGTTCTTTCACCCCCTAATGCCTGCCCATGTCAAGACCTTGCCAGCTTGAAGGGGTTTTGTGCAAGCTCAAGGAGTCTGTCATATTATCAATGGCTGACTCGTGTGGAGCTGTATGTGGAATTGACAGTGCGATGAAATCCTTTTGAACAAAATTGAAGACAATTTTTTCCCTTTAATTTTACATCTTATTGTTCGTTTATTAGTGTAACTCCGCTGTGGGGATGCCGGGGGCTCTTTCAGTATAAATAATATCCCGATCTTCAGAACTCCAAATCTTCCATTTTCAGGGCATTGCGCCAGTACTTCCCATCTTCCGTGAAGGTATTTTGAGCGGCGCACAGGACGTGAAAGAGGCCGCCACCTTGGGTTTGGGGGAGGTCATCGCGTTGACCAGCTCCGAAGCCCTGAAGCCTTCTGTCGTCAACATCACTGGTCCCCTCATTCGTATCCTTGGCGACCGCTTCACCTGGAGTGTCAAGGTGGCCGTGCTGGAGACCTTGACCTTGCTTCTGATGAAGGTAAGGAGAAATGTGGGGAGGAATAGACAGAGGGATAAGAGATGATTGTTTGGGGGTGGAGGATTTATGTAGTGTACAGATTGTTAAATTCATTTGTATTGTTTCATGTAGTGTTGTGATGTATTGCTTTATATTGTATATATAATGTTGTGATGTATTGCTTTATATTGTTATATAATGTTGTGATGTATTGCTTTATATTGTATATATAATGTTGTGATGTATTGCTTTATATTGTATATATATAATGTTGTGATGTATTGCTTTATATTGTATATATAATGTTGTGATGTATGCTTATATTGTATATATAATGTTGTGATGTATTGCTTTATATTGTATATATAATGTTGTGATGTATTGCTTTATATTGTATATATATAATGTTGTGATGTATTGCTTTATATTGTATATATAATGTGATGTTATATTGTATAATAATGTGATGTTTATATTGTATATATAATGTTGTGATGTATTGCTTTATATTGTAATATAATGTGATGTTTATATTGTATATATAATGTTGTGATGTATTGCTTTATATTGTATATATAATGTTGTGATGTGTTGCTTTATATTGTATATATAATGTTGTGATGTTTATATTGTATATATAATGTTGTGATGTATTGCTTTATATTGTATATATAATGTTGTGATGTGTTGCTTTATATTGTATATATAATGTTGTGATGTATTGCTTTATATTGTATATATAATGTTGTGATGTATTGCTTTATATTGTATATATAATGTTGTGATGTATTGCTTTATATTGTATATATAATGTGTGTTTATGTATATAAAGTGATGTTTATATTGTATATATAATGTTGTGATGTATTGCTTATATTGTAATATAATGTGATGTTTATATTGTAATATAATGTTGTGATGTATTGCTTTATATTGTATATATAATGTTGTGATGTGTTGCTTTATATTGTATATATAATGTTGTGATGTATTGCTTTATATTGTATATATAATGTTGTGATGTTTATATTGTATATATAATGTTGTGATGTATTGCTTTATATTGTATATATAATGTTGTGATGTATTGCTTTATATTGTATATATAATGTTGTGATGTTTATATTGTATATATAATGTTGTGATGTATTGCTTTATATTGTATATATAATGTTGTGATGTGTTGCTTTATATTGTATATATAATGTTGTGATGTATTGCTTTATATTGTATATATAATGTTGTGATGTATTGTTTATATTGTATATATAATGTTGTGATGTTTATATTGTATATATAATGTTGTGATGTGTTGCTTTATATTGTATATATAATGTTGTGATGTTTATATTGTATATATAATGTTGTGATGTTATATTGTATATATAATGTTGTGATGTTTATATTGTATATATAATGTTGTGATGTATTGTTTATATTGTATATATAATGTTGTGATGTTTATATTGTATATATAATGTTGTGATGTTTATATTGTATATATAATGTTGTGATGTATTGCTTTATATTGTATATATAATGTTGTGATGTTTATATTGTATATATAATGTTGTGATGTTTATATTGTATATATAATGTTGTGATGTGTTGCTTATATTGTATATATAATGTTGTGATGTTTATATTGTATATATAATGTTGTGATGTATTGCTTTATATTGTATATATAATGTTGTGATGTATTGTTTATATTGTATATATAATGTTGTGATGTGTTGCTTATATTGTATATATAATGTTGTGATGTTATATTTATATATAATGTTGTGATGTATTGTTATATTGTATATATAATGTGATGTTTATATTGTATATATAATGTGATGTATTGTTTATATTGTATATATAATGTTGTGATGTGTTGCTTTATATTGTATATATAATGTTGTGATGTTTATATTGTATATATAATGTGATGTATTGTTTATATTGTATATATAATGTTGTGATTGTTGCTTTATATTGTATATATAATGTTGTGATGTTTATATTGTATATATAATGTGGATGTATTTTTATATTGTATATATAATGTTGTGATGTTTATATTGTATATA
>JAPXFY010000025.1:14673353-14748353 GCA_030674185.1 Monoplex corrugatus | reverse complement strand
GCCAAATGGTGACATTGAGAACAGTGACATTGAGAAGTACAAAATCTGGATGTTCTTTAAAACAATTTTTGTATGAAAAGGGAGATTGTTAGAAATGGCTTGACCATCTTTTGTTTTCCTGTGTACTCAACATATATTTTTGTTAACCTATGAATGTGGGGTTTTACCTTTTACAAAACTTTTTCCAGGGACGGCTCTTTTTGTTGCCGTGGATTCCTCTTACGAGAACATTGGTTCAGTGTATATCGCACACAGAACCTCAGGTCATCAGCTCTTCCAGACACCACAAAATAAAAAAACACACAACATGACACTAGAAACACAAACATGACACTAGAAACACAAGCATGACACTGGAAACACAAACATGACACTGAAACACAAACATGACACTAGAAACACAAACATGACACTGGAAACACAAACATGACACCGCATACTGGCACAATTTTACTGATTGTTTTTATCATTTTCCAGGGACACGTGCCTGCAGGCTATTCGCTGCTGTCTTCACGGGGCAGGCACCAAGATGGCGGAACCTCTCCGCAAGCAGATTTCGCAGACCTTGTTGGCACTTCTAAGCTCTGCAGAGGACAGCACACGGATGACAGCCGCTGGCTGTTTTGGCACACTGTGTGGCTTCATGTCAGAGTCTGAACTGTCGGATGCTGTGGAACAACTCATGGGTAAGTGAAACAGTCCAACAGCTCAGCATGATCGTTGTATATCAGTTTCAGTTTCAGTTTCAGTTTGTCAATCCAAAACAAGTGTGACTGCCCGCGTTCAAGCAAACAGGAACCAGAAAAAATCACAAAAAAAGAATAAGAACGCATATTTAATACAAGACAGGACAGGTGCAAATTTTCGGCCATCTGGCCTTTGTCAAAATATACAGTATACTTTGTCAAAGTATACAAATTATAACTGGCCTTTGTCAAATGGCCTTTCTGAAAATTTGTGCCTGTCTTGTCTTGTTGTATTAAATACGCATTTTTATTCTTTTTTGTGTTTTTACCGGTTTTGGTCTCTCCATACTCGGGGCGAATTTCATATGCACTAATGTCACAGATGCCATGTGTATGGTGGTCATGGCACAAGCCTTAAGCCTGCACATAAACCCATGAGCTGGCCAGGTCCTGAGCCCTACCTAGCCTATGTTTTACCTAGTCTATACTTTATACTGGTATTGTATCGGCCTATCACTGGAATAATCTTGGTGTCATATAAATGACGTGTATCTGTGTAGCTTCATAGCTTTAATAGCGCACACATAACATGTTACGAGTGCATAAGCTCAGCAGTTGTGGAAGACCATACTAATGGCAAAATACTCGACCGGATGGTCGAGAAAATGGTAAAAAGATGTCCGCCACCAGATGCCACTGCTGCATCTACTCCCATCCTGTTACCCAGTTCCTGTCCGGGTGGCTATCTTTCTCTTTAACCCTTTGACTCTGGCACCCTTGTGAGTGATAGGGTGAGGGAATCAAAGGGTTAAGTTTTTGCTTTGCTAGCATGGTTGGTAATGCAGGATGCTGATGGATAGGCTGCAGGTGTCAAAAGGGTTAAAATCCGAATATTTCAGGAACTACTGTTTTCAGTATAAGAATGTTTGTTTATTCACGGTGATGCAAAACATGTTTGAAACTAAAGGATATAGAAAAAGAGATTTTTTTGTATGGCTTGACCATTTGGTTTTCCTTTTCCCACAGACACAGATGCCAGCTTGGACTGGACGCTGCGTCATGGGAGGTGCTGCGCTCTTGGGGTGGCGCTGAAGGAGTATGCCGACAAAGTCTGGCCGTTACAGCTGCGTTACAACCTGGTCCATTGTGTTTCCAATTTGGCTGCTGCTGACAGGGTGAGTGATGGGTGGAAAGAAGTTCAGGAACTCTCTAGAATTCTGGAGGCCACACGCACGCACACACGCACGCACGCACGCACACACGCACCACACACACAGACACACACACACACACAGACACACACACACACACACACACACACACACACACACACACACACACACAGACACACACGACACACACACACACACACACACACACACACACACACACACACACACACACACACACACACACACACACACAACACACACACAACACACACACACACACACACACACACACACACACACACATACACACACGCACATTCACACACATATTCACAGCAACCACCTACACACTCACACATTCACACGCACACACACACTCACCTGAACCCCATCTCCACACCACACACACACACACACACACACCACACACACACACATCACCACACGCACACACACACACACGCACACACATGCTCACACTCACTCTCTCTCTCTCTCTCTCTGTCGCACACACACACACTCTCTCTCTCTCTCTTCTCTCTCTCTCTGTCGCACACACACACACATCTCACACACATGCATGCATTTGCACACGCACACACCTTTACTCTCTCTCTCTCTCTGTCGCACACACACACTCTCTCTCTCTCTCTGTCGCACACACACACACATCTCACACACATGCATGCATTTGCACACGCACACACCTTTACTCTCTCTCTCTCTCTCTGACACACATACACATCTCACACATGCATGCAGGCATTTGCGCATGCCACACACACACACACCATGCATGCACCTACACACGCACCTACACACACACACTACACACACACACACCCCACACACACACACACACACACACACACAACACACACACACATGCACAACACACACACACACACATGCACACACCTACACACACACCACACACACACACACACAACACACATCACACACAACACACACACACACAACACATGCATACAACCTTACACTACACACCACACACACACACATACACACACATGCACACACCTACACACACACACACACACACACACATGCACACACCTACACACACACACACACACACACACACACACACACACACACACACACACCTACAAACACACACACGCACATCTATATCAACATTGTATCTATGTTTACAGATCCCTATCTGTCTGGGCGGAGTAAGAGCAGTGGGTTACCTGCTCAAATACCTGACGCAGCAAGGTCACAACCCCTCAGACTTACTGGATCTGGCCACTGTCTTGGTGAAGGTAAGCCGTTCCCCTTTTGTCTCCTTTTTTTTTTTTTTTTTTTTTCCCTATCATAAATCTCATTTCATTACTTGGCTTGATTATATCATTGGCAAGATTAACATCTGTTTCACTGTAGTGATAGTCTACCATTGGCATCTGTGCATGTCAGGTTTTATTTCATCTGAGCTCCCCGTGGGGATGCCGGGGGCTCTTTCAGTATATATAGTATCCCAACCTTCTGGAAATTCTGTGCTAGAAGTTTCCTCTTTTCTGTCACTCTTTGTTTCTACCTTGTTTCTTTGCTTTCTGTCATTTCTACCTATCATTTACTACATTGCTGGTCCATTCACTTGTATGTCTTCAATAAAGTCTTACGTACTTTTCTCTTAGGATTGATAATTGGGTACATGTATTAAGTGCATTTTTGTCTCTAGGGAAATGAGATACGTGGAAGCGATATGCGGTAATTAAGGCTTGTTTTTATTTATGTTTTAGCATCCTTTAGTTATGTTTAAATAATGTATTCAGGTATGTTTTTTAAATCCCTTGTGCAAGAAATTGGACGGACTGGTCAATGCCAAGGCCATCTCTTTAGATTATGTGCGCAAGTGCATTGATATGTGTACTGAATTTTCTTTTCATTTTTTCCCGTGGAAGTGTGTTTTGATGTGTTTTGAAAAGGTTATAGCCCTGATATGGCTCTACGCAGCTGGCTGGGCTTTAAACAAAAATAACAATACAATAACAATAACAATTTCATTGAGGCTTCTTCGAGGACTGGGCCAGATTGTGGGTTTATGTGCTTGCTTAAGGCTTGTGCCATGATCATTCTGGATCTTCTCCATCAAATGGCACCTATGACATTAGTGCATATGGAATTCATTCTGATTTCAGAGACGTCATCTTGAAAACTGAAACTGAAACAAGGCCAGAGTGACTTTAAAAGAGATAAAATCTGGATTTTCTGTAATGATTTCTGTATGAAAAGGAATACTGTTAGAATGGCTTGTATTGGATTTTTTTGTTATTGTTGTTGTCGTTTGTGCCCTTTTGAATGAGACAAAACATTTTTCCTCTGTTTAAATGAGACAAAACATTTTCACCTTTTTAAATGAGAGTAAACATTTTCCTCTGTTTAAATTAGACAAAACATTTTCCCGTGTTCAAATGGAACAAATAAATGAGACAAAACATTTCCCCCCTGTTTAAATGTGACAAAATATTTCCCCCTGTTTAAATAAGATGAAACATTTCCCCTGTGTAAATGAGGCGAAACAGTTTCCTTTGTTTAAATGAGGCAAAACATTTTTCCCCTGTTTAAATGAAACAAAACGTTTTTCCCTTGTGTAAATGAGGCAAAACATTTCCCCCCTGTTTAAATCAGACAAGACATTTTTGTTTAAATGAGACAGAACATTTTCCCCCTGTTTAAATGAGACAAAACTTTTCCCCCTGGTTACATCAGACAAAACTTTTTTTGTTGTTTAAATGAGACAAAACTCCCCCCCCCCATTTAAATGAGGCAAAACATTTTCCCCCCTGTTTAAATGAGACAGAACATTTTTTGCCTGTTTAAATGAGACAGAACATTTTTTGCCTGTTTAAATGAGACAAATCGTTTTTTGTTGTTCAAATGACACAAAACATTTTCCCAATGTTTTAATGAGGCAAAACATTTTTCCCCTGGTTACATCAGACAAAACTTTTTTTGTTGTTTAAATGAGACAAAACTCCCACCCCCCCACCCCCCCATTTAAATGAGGCAAAACATTTTCCCCCCTGTTTAAATGAGACAGAACATTTTTTGCCTGTTTAAATGAGACAGAACATTTTTTGCCTGTTTAAATGAGACAAATCGTTTTTTGTTGTTCAAATGAGACAAAACATTTTCCCAATGTTTTAATGAGGCAAAACATTTTTCCCCTGGTTACATCAGACAAAACTTTTTTTGTTGTTTAAATGAGACAAAACTCCCCCCCCCCCCCCACCCCCCCCATTTAAATGAGGCAAAACATTTTCCCCCCTGTTTAAATGAGACAGAACATTTTTTGCCTGTTTAAATGAGACAAATCGTTTTTTGTTGTTCAAATGAGACAAAACATTTTCCCAATGTTTTAATGAGGCAAAACATTTTTCCCCTGTTTAAATGAGACAAAGCATTTTTTGCCTTTATAAATGAGACAACCCCCCCCCCCCCCCCCCCCCCCCCGCTGTTTAAATGAGTCAAAACTCCCATGGAGATGCCAGGGGCTCTGTCAGTATAAATAGTATCCCCGCCTTCTGGAAATTCTGTGCTAGAAATTTCCTCTTTTCTGTCACTCTCTTTGTCTCTTTTCTCCTCCTTTGCTTTCTGTCATTTCTTCCTATCATTTTCTGCCTTGCTGGTCCATTCACCTGTTTGTGTTCGATAAAGTCTTATGTACTTTCTCTTAGGATTGATAATTAGGTACATATATAAAGTAAATTTTTGGTTCTAGTGAAGTAAGGTATGCGGAAGCGATTTTAGATAATTCAGGCCCGTTTTTATATATTTTAGTGTCCTTAGGTATGTTTCAATTTGTATTCAGATATGTTTTTTAAATTCCCTGTGCGATAAACTGGACGTACTGGTCAACGCCAGGGGCATCTCCTTAGATTATTTGCTTGAACGCATTGGTATGTGTACTTAATTTTCTTTTCTTTTTGTTTCCTGTTGAAGTATGTTTTGAAATGGTTATAGCCTTGATATGGCTCTACACAGTCGGCTGCGCATTAAACAACAATAACAATAACAATAAACGAGACCAAACCTATTTTTCTCCTGACAGAGTTTGAAGAATGACTCGACGGACGTGAAGCAGCTGGTTGGCCGCATGCTGACTTACGTGGGAGACAGCAGCCAATCAGAAGAGGGCGATGGTGTGCAGGTGGAGGTGCTGCGTGTAGTTGTGCCGGCGCTGGTGATGGGCACGAAGGAGAAGAACACGATGGTACGCGCCGCAAGCGAGTCTGCTCTGGTGACCCTGCTGAAATTGAGACACGGCGAACAGTTTTATCAGGTGAGAAAGTGGTGGCTGTGGTGTGCATGTGTGTGGTATATATATATATATATATTTTATATATATATATATATATATATATATATATATATATATATATATATAAATTCTCTCAAAACCAGATTCTACCAACACCGGTCAAACATCCAAAAAAATACAGGCACTCAGGTCACCAAACACTTCAACCAAACTGGCCATTCACTTCAAAATTTAAAATGTATCGCAGTGGAGAAGGTGCACTCTGAGAACCTGGACAGACTGAGGAGGGAGTCTTTTTGGATGAACAAAATGAAAACCATATTTCCTCTGGGCCTGAACTCTGTCAATTGACGTCACAACAATATTGAGTCAAGACTACGTAATGTAGCGTACGTAAAATATTCTGATGTGTTTATGTAGCATATCGTAGTCAGTGACTAAAGTCTCCCTTGAGGAAGGCGCACCGCCAAAAATTTGGGAAATTTTTACATCGATTTGTTGCCTTTTCTGTGCACATGCTGCTTCAATTAATGTGTGTGTGTGTGTGTGTGCGTGTGTGTGTGTGTGTGAGACCCATTCTCACTAAGAGTATACATGTCAAATTGTATGGTTTACGCTGAATACCCATGTTTTTTTTCATTCCTTTGCAAGAACTATGGCACAAAAATTGCAGGCTTGGAGAAGATTGAACTTTTCTACTAGCCAGCCGGGCTAGTGGATTTTAAGATCTTCTAGCCCGCAGATAGTCCACTAGTCTGACATGTTGCCTCTAAAAACAGTAAAAATATTTGAAATGTAATACTGATGACCAAAAACGTTCAGCAGAATAAGCCATTGTTACGACAAAAGAGGTCAAACTTTCTTCTGGAGATGTTTCATCGGGTGGGGGAGGTGAACAGTGGGAGATCTAATGATGTATTATATTCCCTGGTTTCTGTGCTTAATTAGAAGCTTCTAACCGTTTGACCAAAATTGTCACAAGTTGGGCCAATGATGGCTGATCGGTAAACATTATATTGTAAAATATCACACCGACTCCCTTCACCGACAGGTTTTATGGGAAGCAAGAGTTGCCTTTCCCCAAATAGCCTCATTTTTGTGCAAACGCCAGGCGAGACTTGCTCATTGCGGATGAAATCACTCGACAGATCGGAAAGTTTGAAAAACTGCAATAAATTGTCACCACAAGGGGCTGGATTGTCACTCGCACAACGGACTAGTAGGTTTTGATTTTGACTCGCCCGTCAGATATCTTACTCACCTCGGGCGACTGGGCGAGTTGATTTCGCCAGCCCTGAATTGTGTGAAGCAAAATCAGAAAATTGCTTCAAAAATACGTTTACAACATTCCTGCACAGCAGCGACATTCTAATGCTGTGAATTGGCAGGCTGACTAGTATTTGAATTTCGTTCAGTTCTCAGTTTGTCCGGAAAAAGAGATCTTAAATCTTTAATGAATATAAAAAGAACATAGGTAAACTGTTTTCAAAGAAGAAAGAAAACGAACCAAAAAACAAACAAACAAACAAACAACCCCCTCCTCCCCATTGTGTTTTCTCTTTAGTGTGGGTTTTTGGTTTGATAGTACAATATGAAAAGTATGTTACTATGGTATGACTCCAATAGCGGTTGACATGTATGAAACGGTCACTTGATTTTTGGAGATACCAAGTTATAGTATAATTGGAAAGGGCTTGAAATTCCGTAAGGTATATAAATGAAATCGCCAGGACAAAAACTGTAGAGTTAGTGGCAGACTGAAAGACCACATGCACGTAATCCTTGTTTCAAAAAAAAAAAAAAAAAAAAAAAAAAAAACCCAGAGGAGAGAGTCCAACAATTTTCACATTTTTATTTGGTTGTTTTCCTTTGTTTGGGTCACCAAACAGTTTGACTTATGTATATAACAAGATGAATTAAACTGTTAAAATTCTGATTTGTGTGTTGCCCAGACCACCCTAGGCATGCTGGATGTGGGTATGCAGGACTCTCTGAAGGAGGTGCACGCCAAATCCCTGAAAAAATTGGCCGCGCAGAACGACCCAGGCATCGACGACATAGATGACACCGTGCTTCGATAAAACAGCCAGCTCCTCTCTCAGCAGCTGAGCAGCAGCTCTCTTCGCGTGGGGAGACTGTGTGTCTTTCCACGATCGTCACTGGCGTGTGGTCGCGAAGCTGGGGGTCAGAGGGGTCAGCGGTGATGGTGCTGCTACCTAAGGAAGTGTCGTTAAATGTCGGACAGTTTAGTCATCAACCAGGTGGAGTTTTTGTCCATAGTCGAAGATTGTACTGTGTATATTTATATTATCCCCCCTCCCCCGGTCTTTGTATTTGCCCCCTGTTTGTAAGTGACAGTGTCATTGTGGATTTGTTTTTTTCGTTTTGTTTTGTGACATGATTGGTCAGTTTATTTTTAGTCTTGTATTTGAAGATGGATGTGTGGTTTGGAATGAGTAGGTCTGTATGAAACCAGATTGAAATTGTAGCGATCTTTTTTTTTTTGACTATGTCACCGGTTTTGTCATCCCCCTCTCCTTCCGAAATTAAAATCAGTGGCATGGTAATGTGTGCGTAAATGAGAGGGAATGACAGTAAAACTGCAAGGGTTAACAAAAATATTGTGATTTAATGTCACAGGAGCTTCCTTCTTGAGATAAAAGAATTGTTCTTTTTCTTCTTCATCTTCTTTATTTGTCACTCTATATGATATTTGCTTTTGAATTCAAGTTTTCATTTGTCCATGATTTATTTCAAAACAGGGTTTTTGATTCAGAAGCGACCGTTATATTTTGTGTTGGTTTCTGGAATTGTTTCAGCATCACGCCGTACTTAGAGTAGTGCTTCTTTGGTGTTATATCTTGTCATTGTTTATTCCCAGACACCAAACGTTTGAGGTTTTTCATCCAAGTTTGCTTTACCTTGTCTGGTTATATCAGAGCTTTCTGGAATAAACAGCTTTATATTAAGTGTTCTTTGAACTCCCAAACAAGTGTGACTGCCCGCGTTCAAGCAAACAGGAACCAGAAAAAACATGAAAGAAGAATATGAACGCGTATTTAATACAACAAAACAAGACAGGCGCAAATTTTCGGCCAACTGGCCTTTGTCAAGCGTAAGATTACAAACTAGCAAACACTAGATACAAAAAAATTGAGAAAAAGACTGAAACTTCCCTGCTGCTGTCTTGAAATTGAGAAAAAGACTGAAACTTCCCTGCTGCTGTCTTGAAATTGAGAAAAATGACTGAAACTTCCCTGCTGCTGTCTTGCAGGGAAGTTTCAGTCTTTTTCTAAATTTTTTTGTCTTCATGTAGTGTGTGTTTGTTTGTAATCTTACGCTTCCGAAAATTTGCGCCTGTCTTGTTTTGTTGTATTAAATACGCGTTCATATTCTTCTTTCGTGTTTTTTCTGGTTCCTGTTCTTTGAACATTATGAAGGTGACAGTGTCACATTAACTCAATGGAGTCGCAGTCAAGACGCCAAAGAGTTAAGGGATTGCAGACTGGTTTTTTGGTTTGGTTGTAGCTGATGAAGATCATCACTTGCTGGTAATACAAGCTTTCAAGCCCAGAGTTGGGTTTGTCTCAGACCTAAACACTCCATGAAATGCTCACTTTGCCAGCGGTTAACCCTTTGACTCCCGCACCCTGTCCACCACCATCCTGCATTGTCACCCATGCTAGCAGAGCAAAAAGTTAACCCTTTGACTCCTGCACCCTGTCCGCCACCATCCTGCATTGTCTTGTCACCCATGCTAGCAAAGCAAAAAGTTAACCCTTTGACTCCCTCACCCTGTCCACCAGCATCCTGCAGGAAGCTGGTGAATAGGGTGAGGGAGTCAAAGGATTAAGTTTTTGCAATTGATGGACAGGGTGTGGGAGTCAAAAGGGTTAAAAGATTCCGTCTCTCAGCTTCATCTTAATCATCTGGTTTTGGAACCTGGATTTGAATTAATGTTAAGCATGAAAAGATTGGAAAAGGCACAGTTTTACAGACAAATGTTTCGGAGGTGTAATGCATGCATGAGTCAGAATAGAGGTGCATTATGTTAATGACCTGTGCATAAACCCTTTGACTCCCACACCCTGATCACAAGCTACAAAAACTTGACCTTTTGACTCCCTCAGCCCTCAGGAAGCTAGTGGATAGGGTGAAGGAGTCAAAGGGTTAAGTTTTTGTTTAGCTAGCATGGCTGACAGTGCAGGATGCTGGTGGACAAGGCGTGGGAGTCAAAGGGTTAACTTGTACTGAACTCAGTGCAAGTATTCAGTATTATCAAGATCATTGGAAAAGGCAAGGCCGTGAAAGTAGGATGTTTGGCAGACTGTGTTGGCAGGTTTACCGTGCTTGAGTCGGTGTAGACGTGCAGTTTATTAGTGGTGATCTGGCTGTGTTGCTAGAAAAAAAAAAATGGCATAAAATGTTGTTGAAATTGTTATTTTTGTCATAATCATACATGAATATTTCGAGGGTTGACAACCAGAACCAAGTATCTCGATTTTCTGATAGTTTACAGGAGGCACTTTTTAACTGGGTTTTCGGGGAGAGGCTGTATCTACGATTTGAGATACTGGTTTTTGGTTTTATCGATAACCGATCAAAAATCAATATCATGGCAAAACAAAAGTCTACCAAGTGAAAGATCACATCAAAAGCAACAGTTTAGTATAAAAAAGTGAAAATTGACAAAAACGTGAGATACTGGGTTCTGGCTGTCAACCTTTGATTTGCTGGGTTTTTTTTCTTTCTTTCTTTCTGTCTCTGTCTCATTTTTGTCCACTCAGGCGTGGTAGCACTTCAGATGGTCAGTGCGGTGTCTGGACTTTTTAGTTACCTGAGAACTGCTCATCCAGAGCTGCCCCATTTGGCTGCTGCTCAGTATTGCAGGTTATGTATAGTCATATCAGGAATGAAACGCATTCTCACCTGTCGGGTCACCAGGTTCAGTGTTGGCCGTTGCACAATTTGACACCACCACCTCCCTCCAGGCCACTCTGTCCTGACTTTTGTAGACAATTTCTTAAATATTTAGGCCATTGATTTTCTCGATGTACGAGATTGGAGGTCTGCCTTTCTTCCTTTTTGCCGCGGTTTTTCCCTGAAAGATGGTTGCCATGAGGTCCGTGCTCTTGATGCGTGACACATGGCCAATGTATTGTAGTCTTCAATGTATTTTAGTAAAGACATGGCCAGTGAAGATTCATAAAGCGTTAGATGATGACTGTTAGTAGATTTCACATGTGCTTCAGTCGTTGTAGAGGTACAGTTGTCTCGGAACAAGATGTGAAGTTGGGAGTGTATTCAAGAGAGTTTCATCGCATTTGGGACATTTCCATATGCGCTCCACCCAAATCTGCCAGCAGTTCTCTGGCAGACTCCCTGAGCCAGTGCAAAGCCCATTGCACCAGCAAGGTCTTGGAATGTGGAAAGGGAGACATGAAACACTAAGCTAGCACCACCAGAATGACGGAAACATCAAGTTGGCCGGTTTTTGGTTTTGTGGGCTGGGATTGAGCTCAAGATATCAGATGCTAAGTCCAAGGCTATGTCAAAAACATACCATTTGGTGATAGCCTAGAGTGTCTTTTTGCTGCTGTAGCCACACAGAATGGCCTAATGGGACAAGACGTGGACAATGAATGACAGGTTAACTCAATGGAGTCGCAGTCAAATAGTGCTTGTCGACCCCTGAAATCGCATGTTTTCGGCCATTTTTAAAAAAAATATTACAAAATAACCAGACAAGATAGAAACAAACAATAAAGTGTAAAAGAAAGGCAGAAGCTTGCTACATTAGATTCTACTCACAATTTGTGTGCTGATTTCCCACTTGAATGTAGAAATTACTCCAATTAGGGTATCCAAACAGCATTCCGAACAAAAGTTTTGAACCACATGATCGACCACATAGCGATGTCACTTAAGCCAGTGCTAGGGACAAACTTGTATCTGAATCCAACAAATCATCCCTATCTTCGACAGATAATTCACCAACAAGATCTAATTCATCATCAGATCCTTCAGCTTGGATGATATTGATCGCCTCTTGCACAGAAAACACGCCGGTTTTGAAGTCGCCTTGCCGCCATTTTGAAAATAGGTGAATACAGATTCGCTTACTGACTCTAGAAACTTCGTTAAAACAAAGACTGTATGATGATTAGATACGGTCTAAGGGAAGCAACCGATGCATAGATGATTATACTTTGACTTTCAGGAGTTTTCTTCCTCGAATACTGCTCATGTTATAAACAAAACAATGGCATTTTCCGACGGCACCAGCCTGCCGTCACGACTAAGACTGCGGTACAAATGGGCGGCAGCAGACTGCCGTCAAGACGGCATAATGTTAAGGCATAGGAATGTTGGCACGGTTGATTTGTATTTAGATCTCTGTAAGCATCAGAAAGATGTAGACAGTGGACAAAAGACTTTGGTAAACAGATGTTGGCAGATTTTGTGATCGATTCGCTTCTTGTGACACAGCAAGTGTTTTGAACCAATTTGACAGCAAATTTATTTAGTCAGTGTGACACAGCAAATACATTGAGCTGAACAGTCTGACACAGCAAGTATATTGAACCAGTCTGACACAGCAAGTATTTGACCATGACACAGCAAGTATATTGAACCAGTCTGACACAGCAAGTATATTGAACCAGTCTGACACAGCAAGTATATTGAACCAGTTTACAGCAGGTATATTTCCTCAGTGTGACACAGCAAATACATTGAGCCAAACACTCTGACACAGCCAAGTGTGTTGAATAAATTTGTCAGCAAGTATATTTATTCAGTGTGACACAGCAAATGCATTAACCCTCTCCCATTTGCAAAGCTCGCAGTGAAACTTACCCTAGTATTCGCCCGCCATCTTTCTTGTTCGCACAAAGACAAGAATTGAATGCGGTCATTTCCTTCTTATCTCTTGTGAATGATGCCAGTGGTGGCGTCTTAATTTAGTGTTAACAGTTCATTGGTCCTTCATGGACCTACCCGCCAAATTTCATCCATTCAGAGTGAGCTTGCTCATGGTTACAGCGTGATGGAAAAGTACTGGCCATGTGTGCAAACATGCGGCCGGCTGCGGCCGGAGTGAACAGATGCAGGAGAGCTGTGTTTGGCCGGATGCAGCTGGTGTGAATGGGATAGGGTTAAGCCGAACAGTCTGACATAGCAAATGTATTGAACCAATTTGACAGCTGGTTTATTTATTCAGTGGGACACATCAAGTACATTGAACCAGTCTTACACAGCCAAGTATGTTAAACCAGTTTACAGCAGGTTTATTTAGTCAGTGTGACACAGCAAGTACATTGAACCAACGGTCTGACACAGCCAAGTATATTGAACCAATTTGACAGCTGGTTTATTTCATCAGTGTGACACAGCAAGTAATTCAGCCAAACAGTCTGACACAGGGATTAGGGGTAGGGGAGAACCTCAATTTGGACAGGACAGATTTGCATGTATCTCTTTTCTGGCAACGTTCCGTTTTTGTTTTGTTTTTCGTATCAGGAAGGAGATTTGTGCATATGGCTTGACCATATAGTTTAATGGTATTGTCCATGTCCGTGAAAAACTTAATTCTGATATTGTAAAAGTGATGGCATTTAATTCAAACCAACCAGTAATAAACGGAAGGAAGGGATGGTCCACCATGGCTGATAAACGTTCCAGACGGTTCCAGAAATCGTATAATTAACATTTTTGTGTTTGAAGAATGATATTATGTATGAATGAGTACAATCTTTCTGATTGTAGAATCCTTGTTGTTTATTTCTAATAATCCTGTGACTTGTTGTTTATTTCTAATAATCCTGTCTTTGTTTTTCTTTTTAGAATAAATTTTCTTTTATATGCATGATAATTTCCTTTATCAGACCACAAGATAATCATGATTGTGGCTCTTACGTTGTGTATTCCTAGTAGTTTCATTTTTTCAGGAAGGGGAGAGGGAACTTTAATTTTTTTCTGTTTTGTTTGTTTTTGGAGATTCTTCTGATATACATGATTGCTTATTATATCAGATGACAAAATGATCCTGTGTTGTATCTCAGCATTGTGTAAATTCACAGATAAATAACGATGTCTGTATTGTAATTTCATGTTTATTTGAGAGGTGATAGGACACGAAAGAACAAGGAAAATATGAAGAAAGGCTCTAGGTGGTTCTATTTAAACTCATTTTTCTGTCACTGTTTTATTTATGATTTATTCTAATTCTGTTAACTTGTCAAGAATGCAGCCCATAACACAAAGTGTTTGAGAAGACGGCAGTATTGAGCGAAATTTGATTTCAAGATCAAACGGCATAAAGGTCTTAATCGTTAAGCATTGATTGTTCTTGTTTTCTCTTATGATTTCATTTTAAAACAGTTATTAGATGATAAGGGTACTGTTGAAAAAAAATCTAACTTTGCCTTTCTGATTTCAAGTTGGAAAATAATGATATAAGAATTATCATTTTGAAGATAATGTAGAAATGAAAAAATATCATAACTGGGAAGACATCGAATATTCTTTTGTTTGTATTTTACTTTTCTTTTTATTGTTTGTCTTGTTTTAGTGATTGGTTTTTGTTTTGGAATCTTTTTCTTGTTTGTTTTGTTTTGAGTTTTGTTTGTTTTTTGTTTTGTTTTGTTTTTTGTTGTGAACTTTTTTGGTGGGGGAGGGAGGGGCTGATTGTTTCCTATAGGACAGTTGTACCAGATTCTTAGAGTTCAGGTGTACCAGAATCTTCAGGACAGTTGTACCAGAAAGGTTCTGGTTGATGTGTGCATATGTGGTTGTTAAAACAAAAGGATAAGAAACTTTCTTCTGTTGGATCTGCAAGTTTTGGCGAAATTGTGTGACCTTATGACCTTTATGTGTGACTGACGCTTGCCTATACGCCTGTGTCGTGGAGCGATTGTGACATTTGAATAAAAGTGCTGTTGACGCATAATTTATGTGTGTTAGTGTGTGTGTGTTACTGTGTGAGTGTGTGTATATATGTGTGTGTGAGAGTGTGTGTGTTTGTGTGTGAGTGTGTGCGCACGTGTGTGTGTGTGTGTCCATGCTTGTGTGCATACATGTGTTTGTGTGTGAGTGCGTGCGTGTGTGTGTGTGTGTGTGTGTGTGTGTGTGCATGTTCGCGTATATGTTTGTGTGTATGCGCGTGCTTGTGATTGAGAGATAGGTACGTTGAATAAAATGCTGCTTAATGCAAACTTGAGGGTTGTGGTGGTGTATCGGCTGGGTTGGAGAACAGTGGTTGTGTTGGGATTAGGTTGGAGAGAGAACATGTGTGTGTAGAGGGTGGGGGACTTTACTTTCCTTGAGTGTTATATAGAACCAATGCTGTTGTACGGACGTGAGGCGTGGACAGTCAACAAACAAAGCCAGAACAAACAAACAAAGCCAGAACAAGATTGAGGCAGCTGAGATGTGGTTTCTGGGAAGAATGTTGAGAGTTCCATGGACAGCAAAGAAAACAAATGGGACAGTCTTGATGGAGGCAGAAACAAGTAGATCACTCATAAGGAAGATTAGGAAAAGACAGGCAACATTTATAGGCCATTTTATGAGGAAGGGGGATTTGGAGCACCTGGTCACAACGGGAAAGCTGGAGGGAAAGAGAGCACCGGGTAGACCCAGGGAGAAAATGCTGGACGGACTTGCAGAGTGGCTGGGGACGAGGGGGATGGGAGAGATGCTAGGGGCAACGAGAGAGAGACAGATGGAAGTCCATGATCGCCAAAGCCATGCGGCAGGGCACCTGATGATGATGATGACTTAACTCCCCCTCCCCACCTCCTGTGGGGATGCCAGGGGATCTTTCACTACAAACAGTATCCCCACCTTCTGGAAATTCTGTACTAGAAATTTCCTCTTTTCTGTCACTCTCTTTGTTTCTTTCTTCCTCCTTTGCTTTCTGTCATTTCTTCCTATCATTTTCTGCCCTGCTGGTCCATTTACTTATAGTCGTCGTCGTCGTTTACATCTCAGGGGTCAAGGTCAAGGTTCAGCCGCCTCACAGGCACGGCTACCTCGCTGCGATTATTTGTGTGTGTGCACGGAGTTATATCGATTGTTGATGGCTAAAAGCAAGTGATTGTGTTTGTGAATGCTCCTGTTTCAGTATGTGGTGGTTTATGAATGCTTCGCTGCAAGCCAAGGTACTGTTTTCTTTGTGTATTTTATCTCTCCTACTCCACTTGAATTTTCAACTCAGCCCGCCATGTTTCTCGCCAGTGCACGTGCACCCTCCCCGCTCTGTCTCTCTCGCACTGCGTGCGTCTGCCTCATCACGCCCCGCTTCACAACCAGCTGTTGTGTCTACATATTCTTCCACTCGTGTGCAGTACAATCGGGACTGCTTGCTGTCATGTTGCCCCCCTGACTCGATCCTTGACCCTGACCTGGTTGAACACTTGAGATCGCTGAAAATCGGCCGAAATCTCCCCCGTCGTCGATCATGTCGTGGTGGAATGCGCAAGAGACGTACGATTCCAGTGGTCACTGATGTACATCAGCGTCATGGCAGCAGTGGTCTGCCTTCTGTTCCTGTCTATGATACCCATCCGTCCCCCAGACCGCTGTGCTCCAACCCTGATAACCTCATTCCTCTCACAGCCGGCAAAAAGAAACTACGCACTGACTCATTGACTCTTGCACTGTTCAATGCTCAGGCCCTCGGTACCAGACACGAGAAGAGATCCGCGATCAACTACTTCATCCATGACCACGTCGTCGATATTTTCGCCGTCAATGAAACCTGGTTTCAGCCTGTCGGGGATGAACCCAAGGAGAGGGATCTTGCTCCTCCCGGTCACCGTACACTCTCGTTCGCTCGCAAAACTGGTCTCGGCGGCGGCATCGCTTTTGTTGTTGCCGAGTCCCTCCTGCCCCGAATTACTACCAAGACTGACTTTAAATTCAAACACTCTACTTTTGAAATTGTCCAGCTCTCCCTCACTCTACCCCACCAGACTTTCCATCTGCTGTTCCTCTACCGTCCACCACCCAGCCCAAAGAACCAGCTTAAAAACCATGTGTTTGTAGAAGAGTTTCCAGACCTCCTTGCCTACTGTAACACCTTGAAAGGCTGTTTCATCATTGCAGGAGACTTTAATTTTCATTATAATGAACCTAACCAGACCCACACTGCTAAACTGATAAGCTCTTTGAACTCCTTTGGCTTGACCCAATCTATCGACACTCCAACCCACGAAAAAGGCAACATCCTCGATTGGGTTGTTCATAGAACTGACCAGTCCTTCATCAAATCCATTGAAATTGATTATACTCTTCCTTCGGATCATGTCTGTATCCTCGGCCAACTTTCAATGACCAAGCCTCCACCCCAAACTACCTATGTCATGGTCAGAAAACTAGTTGATATCAACACCGTCGTCTTCAACGAAGATCTCCTGGCCGCTCTTCAGTCCTGTCCTCCAGCCTCTGCTGACGACCTCAATCGGACTATTGGTGATCTGCTGGACATGCACGCCCCCGCCACCAGACGTAGGGTATCCCAGAGACCACCATCGCCCTGGTTTTCTGCCGTTGGCCCTGATCTTCTTAAGGCCAAGCGTGAACGCCGTCGTGCTGAAAGACGGTGGCTGAAGAACAGCATTACTATCAATAAACAGATTTTTCAGGCTGCCAACAAAACTGTCAATGCTATAGTTGACTCTGCTAAGTCTGCCTTTTACAATGCGAAAATTATTGCATGCTCTACATCAAAACAGCTATATTCCGTTACTAATACCCTCCTTGGCAAATCAGATAAATCTCCTCTCCCATCATGCTTTCCCCCTGCCCGTCTAGCACAACATTTTTCAGATTTTTTCATTGATAAAATTAGGTCCATCCGTTCCAGTCTTGACTCCCAGCCCATCTCTCAACCTCCTATTCCCGACCCTCTGTTTCAAGGCACACCACTTATTTCTTTTCAGCCTGCTTCTGAAACTACTATCCGCAATGTAATCCGCCATTCTGACATCAAGACCTGTGAGCTTGATCCTCTTCCAGCATCTATCTTAACACACTGCCTAGATACTTTGCTCCCTCACTTCACAACTGTCATCAACAATTCCCTGTCATCTGGTATCTTTCCCTTTTCCTTCAAATCTGCCCTGGTCAGACCTCTTTTAAAGAAACCTAGTCTTGACCCCAATAACCTCAAAAACTATCGACCTGTTTCCAACCTACCTTTCTTATCCAAAGTCCTTGAAAAAATTGTTCTCGCACAGATCTCTGATCATATCACCGCCAACAACCTCTCTTACCCTTATCAGTCGGCTTATCGCACTGGACACAGCCCTGAAACTGCTCTTGTAAAAATTGCAAATGATATTCTGACTGCTCTTGATCAAAATCAAATCTCTCTTCTATCTCTCCTTGATCTCTCGGCTGCATTCGACACCATCGACCATTCTATCATGCTCACACGTCTCCATAAAGTGTTCGGTATCTCTGACATCGCTCTGTCTTGGTTCCAGTCCTACCTTTCCAATCGCACTCAAACAGTCTCTGTCTGTTGTTCATCCTCTGCACCCGCTACCCTCCAGTTTGGTGTGCCCCAAGGCTCTGTTTTAGGTCCCATCCTATTTGTGCTGTACACACAACCCCTCTCTGAAATTATGCGACTTCACTCTATGTCCCATCATAGCTTTTCTGATGACAACCAACTCTATACTTCTGGTTCCCTCTCACAACTGCCCTCTATAATCAGACAAACCCAAGGCTGCATTTCTGATGTTCACTCCTGGATGACTGTAAACAAACTTCAACTCAACCCCATTAAAACTGAACTTAGCCTTATCTCTCCCACCACATTGGCTAAGTGTTCTTCCCTTCCTCTGTCTGTCTCTCTGCTTGGATCTGACATTCCACTATCTTCCACTGTCCGCAATCTTGGAGTCACTCTTGATAACACCCTGTCCTTTGAAAAACACGTCCAGAATGTTTGCAGATTATGCTATCTTGAGATACGCAGAATTTCTTCTATTCGCAATATCCTCTCTGTCGAAGCCACCAAAACTCTCCTCTGTGCCTTTGTTCTCTCTCGTCTCGACTACTGCAACTCCCTCCTCTCGGGCTGTCCTTTCTCTCTCATTCAAAAGCTTCAAAAAGTTCAAAACAATGCTGCTAGGCTCATCTTCAGAAAATCTCGTTCCTCTCATGTCACTCCTCTTCTCAAATCTCTTCACTGGTTACCTGTTGAAAAGAGAATTCGCTACAAGATTGCTTTGTTATGTTTTAAGTCTCTCAACGGTCTTGCACCCCCTTACATCTCTGACCTCCTCCATCTGTACACCCCCTCTCGTCAACTTCGTTCCTCGGCTGATACTCGTACCTTCCGCATACCATTCTGTCGCACTAAAACTTATGGTCAACGCTCCTTTTCCTATCAGGCCCCTGTAATCTGGAATCAGCTCCCTGTCTCTGTTCGCCACTCTGCAACTCTCACTTCTTTCAAGTCCTCTCTGAAAACCCATCTCTTCCAGTCCCTCTCATGATACTTATAAAGACTCTACCACCTAACTTCCCCAAATCCCCCCTTGTTGTCTTTTGAGCCTTGAATGTTGGCTGGTGTGTGTGTGTGTGTGTGTGTGTGTGTGTGTGTGTGTGTGTGTGTGTGTGTGTGTGTGTGTTTGGTTGTGTCTGCGTGATACCTGTAAGCGCTTAGGGCTCTTGTTTTCATCAGATTAGGCGCTATATAAATGCTCTTTATTATTATTATTATTATTATTATTATTATAGTCTGCACCAGGAGGCATTGTGGTCATGACGTGCACTTTCTGCTGTGGCTGTGCAGGCCGATTCTTGAGTGGCAATCTCTGTCGCATCTGCAACATACAAATTGAGTCGCTATTGTCTGGTTTCTGGAACGTTGCTTGCGAAGAGCCCTTTTCTCATCTGCGCTTTGCGCTCTCCTCCTCTCCGCATTCACAACGCCTTGCTGAACGGCTGTCCGCCACGCTGCCCTGTCTTCCGCCAGAGTCTCCCAAGAGCCTGGGTCAATCCCTGAGCTTCTAAGGTCCCTTTTGCATGCGTCTACAAAGCGTAGCTGTGGGCGTCCTGGAGTTCGCTTCCGATTTGCCAGTTCGCCGTAGAGAACGTCTTTAGGTATGCGTCCATCCTCCATTCGACGCAGATTGAATATCGTTGTTGGGGTCTGTGAGTTATGAAAAGTTGACAAAAATTAATTAATTAAAAAAGTTTGCAATTTTTCACGAAATTATACATCAGACATAATATCGAGGGTTGACAGCCAGAACCCAGTATCTCACTTTTTTTTGTAAATTTTCGCTTTTTGATACTGAACTGTTGCTTTTGATGCAATCTTTTTCACTTGGTGGACTTTGTTTTTGCCATGATACTGATTTTTGATCGGTTATCGATAAAACCAAAAACCAGTATCTCAAAATGTAGTAGATCTATATAGCCTCTCCCTGAAAACCCAGTTAAAAATCATCTCCTGTAGACTATCAGAAAATCGAGATACTTGTTCTGGTTGTCAACCCTCGATATGTTCAAAAGTTTTCATCCGATTTCCTTGATATTTGGCACACATATAGCAGGGACAGGTACCTTTAGCCGGTAGTAAAATCTTGCAGTTCTGCTTGAAAGAAACATTTTTATCAAAAGTTTTTTTTTATTAAAATTATTCTAGAAATTGGTGTGATGATTGTACAGAAAATAATGATAGTAGAGCTTAGATTTTACTACATGTCCATACATGCTATACAGATGTGTTTGCTCACTAAATATCAAATTCCTTACATGAATATATGTGTAGTTATAAATGTCACAGTATCTACTATATTTTTTCATTTTCGCGAGAACATTTTTTAATTAATTAATTTTTGTCAACTTTTCATAACTCACAGACCCCAACAAAGATATTCAATCGAAAGAATACTGTCTGAGGTATCTTCTTGCCAGATATGGTGATTGGTTAATCAGAACTGAAACACTGAACATCACAATCTTGGTACACAAATCTGAGTAGGTCTGCCCCCTTAATGGTCAGAGAAGCTGGAACAGTTTTTATAACACAATGGTGATGATGTCGATGAGGATGATAACCATGATGCTATGGAGTTCCATCTAGGATTGAGACTGCGTGACAGGCCTGTACTCTACGCTTACTATTATAATATATCCTGGCGTCAACCAGACCCGAGAGATACAGACACCTGTGGTGCTGGTCAGATTTGAGCAACACCCTCAATGACGCATCCATGCAGTGGATGAAACTCAACTGTGTGGTCCCAGTCTTCCCAATGAGTCCATAGCACGCCCAACTCTGGGTAGGAGCCGGTTAGAGCCGAAAAATCCCACAATGATATAGTTTTGCAGGGACCGATGGGGATTTGAACCCACAACCTTCCAGTCGGTAGTCCGTTGCGTTAACCACTACACCACGGTGACTGGTTTGTAGTGATAATATTCAGCTTTATGTTTCATGTGCAGTTTTGTTGGGTGTTTGTGTTCTTGTTGTATTGTGGTGTTAGTGCCTTGTATCGTCAGGTGTGTAGAGAATGGGTTCTGCTTCTGGTTCAGTTGTGAAGTTTGGTAGGCCTACCTGCCACTTGCCTAGTCACAAACGGGTGGATATACAGGGGGGTGCAAAAGTAGGTATACAGTTATGAAAAAAGAAAACACGTACAATACTCACTGCATCTATTATAGGCCTACAAACAAATGAATATTGCATATACATGTAATAACAAGCACAGCCTTAATCCCTCAGATACTCAAACTGTTTGCCGTCGGTATTCACACACTCTTCTAATCGAGAGCGGAATTAAGCGTTATAATAATGATGTGATACTTACTGTATACCTACTTTTGTACCCCCCTGTATTATTTTGCCTAAGGAATCTTGGTAGGCGTAAAATGGTAGGCGTAAACTTAGCGTATGTGTATGGAACTCGTGTTTGCTTGAAGAGATGTGGAGATGAATAGATAGTGATGTTTATATCTGATCCTCTCAAGTGTGTGTATGTTTGTGTGTGTGTGTGTGTGTGTGTGTGTGTGTGTGTGTGTGTGTGTGTGTGTTGTGTGTGTATCTGTGTCTATATCTGTGTGTGTGTGTGTGTGTGTGTGATGTTGTCTGTGTGATCTGTGTGTTGTCTGTATTGTGTGTGGTGTTTTGTCTATATCTGTGTGTGTGTGTGTGTGTGTGTGTGTGTGTGTGTGTGTGTGTGTGTGTTGTTAATCTGTGTGTGTGTCTGTGTGTGTGTTAGGTGTGATACTGTCGTGTTGTATCGTGTGTGTGTGTGTATTCGTGTGTGTGTGTGTGTGTGTGTGTGTGTGGTGATGTGTGTGTGTATGTGTGTGTGGTGTGTGTGTGTGTGTTGTGTGTGTGTGCGGATGTGTGTGTCTGTCTGTATGTGTGTGTATCTGTGTGTGTGTGTGTGAGTATGTGCGTATTCTGTTGTGTGTATGGATGAAAGCACACATAAGATCTTATTGCAGGAGCGTGTTCTAATTTATTTAGAGTGCTCATACGTTAATGAATAGCAATTTGATGATTGATGATGTACTGCAGGAAGGTTGAAGGCATGTACATGTTACTGAGACGTTACAGTGGTTTTTGACCACCATCATCATCATGTGCCCTGCCGCATGGCATTGGCGATCATGACCCTTCATATGTATCTGTCACTTGTTGCCGCAAGCACATCTTCCACCCTCTCTGTCCTCAGCCAGTCTGCAAGTATGTCCAATATTTTTTTCCCTGGGTCTACCTGGTCTTCTTTCCTTCCAGCTTTCCTGTTGTGACCAGGTGCTCCAATTCCTCTTTCCTCATAAAATGGCCTATAAATATTGCCTGTCTTTTCCTAATTTTCCTTATGAACAATATTCTTGTGTCTGCCTCCATCAAGACTGTCTCGTTTGTTTTCTTTGCTGTCCATGGAACTATCAACATTCTTCTTAGAAATCACATCTCAACTTAACTGCCTCAATTTTGTTCTGGCTTTGCTTGTTGACTTGTCCACACCTCACAACCGTACAACTGTATTGGTTGTATATAACATTCAAGAACTCTCTTCCTGATGTTAATTGATAGGCATTTGTTGTTAAGAATGCTTTTTCGAACCCATCAGTCCTGTCAATATCATTATGGATTTTTTTGTGGTCCCAACCAGCTTCTTTTGTGTGAGTGTATGTGTGAGACAGAGATACAGAGAGAGAGGGGGAGAGAGAGAGAGAGATGTGTGTTTTGTGTGTTTATGTGTGAGACAGAGATACAGAGAGAGAGAGGGAGAGGAGAGAAAATGTGTGTTATGTTGATGAGAGTGAGCAGAGATACAGAGAGAAAAAATGTGTGTTTGTGTGTGTGTGTATGTGTGAGACAGAGATACAGAGAGAGAGGGGAGAGAGAGAGAGAGGAGATTGTGTGTTTTGTGGTGAGTGTATGTGTGAGACAGAGATACAGAGAGAGAGGGGAGAGAGAGAGAGAGAGATGTGTGTTTTGTTGTGAGTGTATGTGTGAGACAGAGATACAGAGAGAGAGGGGAGAGAGAGAGAGAGATGTGTGTTTTGTGTGAGTGTATGTGTGAGACAGAGATACAGAGGAGAGAGAGAGGGGAGAGAGAGAGATGTGTGTGTTTTGTGTGAGTGTATGTGTGAGACAGAGATACAGAGAGAGAGAGGGGAGAGAGAGAGAGAGAGAGAGTGTGTGTTTTGTGTGTTTATGTGTGAGACAGAGATACAGAGAGAGAGAGAGGGAGAGGAGAGAGAGATGTGTGTTTTGTGTGTTTATGTGTGAGACAGAGATACAGAGAGAGAGAGAGAGAGAGAGGGGGAGAGAGAGAGAGAGAGAGTGTGTGTTTTTGTGTGTTTATGTGTGAGACAGAGATACAGAGAGAGAGAGGGGAGAGAGAGAGAGAGAGATGTGTGTGTTTTGTGTGTTTATGTGTGAGACAGAGATACAGAGAGAGAGAGAGAGAGGGGAGAGAGAGAGAGAGAGAGATGTGTGTTTTGTGTGTTTATGTGTGAGACAGGGAGACCAAGATACAGAGAAAAGAGAAAGAGAGAGAGAGGAGAGAGACACAGACAGAGAGAGAGGAAGAGACAGAGAGGTGCGTATGTTGTGTGTTTATGTGTGAGACAGAGATACAGAGAGGAGAGAGAGAAAGAGAGAGGAAGAAAGAGAGAGAGAGAGCGATATGCCTGTGTGTTTATGTGTGAGACAGGGAGACAGAGATAAGAGAGACAGAAAGAAAAAGAGAGAGAGGAGAGAAAGAGAGAGGGGAGAGAGAGAAAGAGATAGAGAGAGGGGGACAGAGAGGGGGGAGAGAGAAAGAGAGGGAGAGAGAGAGAAATGTAATAATTACATATTTTGGCACATGCATGGTGCTGTTTGGCTTCTGCATTTTTATCTGTATTTTTGTTATTATAGGCCTTGGGGCTTTTTTTAAAGTTCTGCCCCAGAGATGTTAATCATCTTCATCATCATCATCATCATCATCATTGTTATTATTGTTAATAACTTTTTGATGAATCTCATGTCACTGTGGCATCATGCAACGAGAAATTAGCACTGTGTTAGAAAACCAGAATAAAAGTGCAATGTGAAAGTGCTTCGTAAAACACTAAGGTTTTACAAGAATGGAACTATTTTAGCTTGCAGATTACATCTCAGTTCACTTTGAATTCAATTCAGGAAAACAATCAAATGTAGCTGTAATGATTACTTAGCAGGTAATGAATCATCTTCATTTTCTGGAAATAGCAGTTAGTAAACCTTTTTCATTTTCAGGAAACAGCAGTTAGTAAACCTTTTTCATTTTCAGGAAACAGCAGTTAGTAAACCTTTTTCATCTTCAGGAAATAGCAGTAAACCTTCATTTTCAGGAAATAGCAGTTAGTAAACCTGTTTCATTTTCAGGAAATAGCAGTTAGTAAACCTGTTTCATTTTCAGGAAATAGCAGTTAGTAAACCATCTTCATTTTCAGGAAATAGCAATAAACCTTCATTTTCAGGAAATAGCAGTCAGTAAACCTTCATTTTCAGGAAATGCCAGTTAGTAAACCTTTTTCATTTTCAGGAAATACCAGTTAGTAAGCTTTCTTCATTTTCCGGAAAGAGTAATAAACCTTCTTCATTTTCAGGAAATAGCAATGAACCTTCATTTTCCGGAAATAGCAGTCAGTAAACCTTTTTCATTATGCGGAAATAGCAGTTAGTAAACGTTTTTCATTTTCAGGAAAATAGCAGTTAGTATACGTTCTTACTTTTCAGGAAATAGTAAACACTCCTCATTTTCCGGAAATAGCAGTTAGTAAACCATCTTCATTTTTAGGAAATAGCAATAAACCTTCATTTTCCGGAAATAGCAGTTATTAAACCTTCTTCATTTTACGGAAATAGCAGTTAGTAAATCTTCTTCATTTTCCAGAAATAGCAGTTAGTAAACCTTCATTTTTTTAGGAAATAGCATTTAGTAGACCTTCATTTTCCGGAAATAGCAGTTAGTAAACCTTCTTCATTTTCCGGAAATAGTAAACCTTCTTCATTTTCCGGAAATAGCAGTTAGTAAACCTTCATTTTCCGGAAATAGCAGTTAGTAAACCTTCTTCATTTTTTAGGAAACAGCATTTAGTAAACCTTCATTTTCCGGAAATAGCAGTAAATAAACCTCCATTTTCCGGAAGTAGCAGTTAGTAAAACTTCTTCATTTTCAGGAAATAAGACCTTATTCATAGACTTCAATCAGAAAGACGCTGATTTGACTCTGTATTTGCAAACGGCTGTGCATTTACTGCACGTCCCGTAGATATTTTTGTTGTTGTTGTATAAATTCCGGTTGTTTTATATCTGTACCTCCCCACTTGTTTGTTTATTTGCTTGGGTTTCATTACTGCTTGATTATATTGCTACATTTCTTTAAATTTCAAATGATGATCCTCTGCTATCCCACCCTTTGTGTTCTATTTATTTATTTGTAATCTGATAATAAATGACGTTTCACAGGCCTACACAAGCATATACACACATGTACACACACACACACACACATACACACACACACACAGAGAAACGCACACTGATGAAGCCTGACTGTTGTAAAGCCATAACTTTTACTTCAACCGTTCTCTTTAATTTTTCATTATCATTTAACCCTTTGACTACCGTACCCTGTCCACCAGTATCCTGCATTGTCAACCATGCTAAGAAAGCAAAAAACTTAACTCTTTGACTCCCCTATCCTATCCATCAGTTTCCTTTGCAGGAAGTTAGTGGATAAGTTGAGGGAGTCCGAGAGTTATGCTTTTGTAGTTGGTGAATGGGGTGGTGGAGTCAAACGGTTAAAATTGAGTTACGTTTTTTGCAATTTGTGGATGCGATGCGGGAGTCAAAGGGTTAAAGTACAATGCCGTTGTAATACACATTAAAAATTGATGGACAAGATACACCCCAGGGTGATGGATGGGATCCAGACCACCAATACCTTGAAACTTTCTGGACAATCACTTCCCAGTTCCCAACATCACATGATACCATTTCACCAGGCTAAGGAGAGGGGAAGGGGGTCAGTCCATGCACTACATGACCCCTTTGGGCCCATTCATCAGTTACGCGGGCCTCAGTAACTCAGTTGCTTGAGCGTAGGATTCACATGCTAATGGTTGTGTGTTTGAATCCCGGGGTGCGCTACATTAAAACTGGCCTTCTCACTGTCCCATCTTAACATCACTGTTGTTCTGGTGGTGTCAGTATAAGAAAGGCTGCAGCCCAGGCAGACAGACCAGCGTCAGATTTCATCTGTGCCCTCTGCCACAGGGACTGTCATTCCCGCGTCGGACTGGCCAGCCACACCCGACGCTGCACCAGAATAAACACCAAGAGCGCAACTCCATAGTCTTCCGAGACTGAAGGATGCCACTTCCCTGGGATGGCTATCCCCGTCGGCCATATCACCTGAGGTGGGTGTCGACGTAAAACCTGAACCAGATCAATCAGTCAGATAATCAGTTACCTACTTTATAAGCCGAATGGCAAATTAGGGGGAGATGACAACCTCTGGGACATACATGTAGTCACAAAGGCCAAAACGACCCAGAAATCACTGTAAGCTTTACTGAAAAAATTGGAAGGGATGGGAAAAAAGAAGAGTTCTAATTGACCCCACCCCCTTCCCCTACAAAAGAGTGCTCTATGACCTACTAGTCTTTAAGTCCTCCTCAAAGGTCCATATGCTCCAACATCAAGTTATCATCATTTCGTTCTGTGCAGAATTCGTCAGACCTGCTTCCTGGGATAGCAAGAGCAAAGGAACGTCAATGAACGTCCTTAAGAAAGCATTCACAGTAAATCTGGACGGACGGCCATGGCGTTCATTCTGCAAGGATGACGAAGCTGGACAGCCACATTTTTTCCCCTTCCACACGAGCCCACCAAAGATAAAATTGTGTGCACAAAGCGACAAAAGATATTGTGGCGGTGGTGGTGGTGGAAGAAGAAAAGAAACAATGTACGTCCATTCCAACCTGTCGATTTTCTGTACATCCAATCTGACCCAACCTCTCTGGTGATGTTTTCCCATGCAGCTGCAAGTATGTCTCTGTTAATGATTTTCATCACCCTTCTCGTCAATGCAAGGCCTTGATCTCACAGCAGCAAAAAGCTTCTCGTCGTCCGTGGTTTTTCTCGCAAGAAAGATAATTCAGCGTGAAATCAAGAGAAGAGTTCAGTCCCTTAACCTGAACGGACAGAGAAAAACCTGCAAGCACGACCGGAGAATTTCTGTCCGTGTACGAGCGGGCCGGCCGGGCTTACTAGAAACACTGTTTCCGTCGCCAGTGAGAACAAACAGGGGTTTGCTGTACACGATCTTTTTGACAGGAAACCGTCCGTGGCCATCTTGGCTTACAATGAATGCACCTTTAGTGAACAGCAGCATCGTAAGTGGACAGCAATACTCACTCTCACCTGATCAGACCAAGTTCCAGCCAGCGCACGCCGTCAACCGGTTCCCACCACTGTCCTGTGCCCAAAGCTCAATGATGTATGCCAGATGTTGAGTGTTACCATACTTACGGTGCATGGGCTAAGGTTCCTGACCAATGCAGATAACAGCTTTGACACAGTTCTCATTTTACACCTTAAAATCCCCTTCCTTCGCTGGCCTTGTCGCACTCATAGCCACCCCTTTCCTCTACTTGGGGCTATGGAGCAGGGTCCAATCCTGGCACAGCAGATGATGCCATGGTATGCATTCATTCATCCGGCTGGGAAGGATGCATTATGTTGTTTCATTACAGAAATTGTAACTTCTTAAATACCCCATCTTTGTGACGGATTTTATATTCAGTACATGTTATTGTTATTGTTGTTTAATTTAAAGCCCAGCCGATTGTGTAGAGCCATATCAAGGCTATAACAGCTCCAAAACATACAAAATTTCAACAGGAAAGAAAAATAAAATTAAGTACACATGTCAATGCATTCATGCACATAATCTGAGGAAGTGCCTCTGGTGTTGACCATTCCACCCAATTTATCGCACAGGGGACCCCCACCCCCCCCCAAAAAAACCCAAAACAACAACAACAACAACAACAAACAACAAACAAACAAACAAACAAAAAGAACACCCGAATACAAATTAAAGCATACCTAAGGACACCAAAACATAAAAACGGGCCTAAATTACCTAAAATTGCTTCCGCATATCTCACCTCCCTAGAGCAAAAAAGACACTTAATATATTACCCAATCATCAATCCCAAAAAATGTACTTTATCAAACACATACAGGTGAATGGACCAGCAAGGCAGAAAATGATAGGAAGAAATGACAGAAAGTGAAGAAACAAGGCAGAAACAAAGAGAGTGACAGAAAAGAGGAAACTTCTAGCACAGAATTTCCAGAAGGTGGGGATACTGTTTATACTGAAAGAGGCCCCAGCGTCCCCACAGGGGATTACCAGGATCTGACGGAGAACAAAAACACTACACCAAGACTAAACATGTATATTAACACATTTGCTGCTACAGTCTCTCTTCTCCCGATGCTCGGGTGCGAGGTCTGGTGTGCTCTACCGAAAACTGACGAACTATTTCTTTCTCTTGCAGATCTGATTCCTCCTTGTCACTTTCAGAACTGCTCTTAGACCCTGCCTCTGATAGAGACCTCCAGTTCTTCATCAGATCAATTATTTTGATTGTCTTACTTTTGGGAGGCACAGTGAACGGCTGAGAAGATGTCTGTGGAATCTTTTTCACGATTTTTGTTGGAGAATGATCAGAAAGTTCCGCAGATTCTGACGAAGGAAGCGGCTGTGATTGGGAATCAATAGAAGCTTTGTCCGAGTCTTCATCTTCGCTGTCTGGAAATTCTGGAGCAAAATTCTTGTGGAACATCTGTTTAAGTTCTTCCTTCACCCGTCTGCAGAATCCTTTTCGGGTCAGAAACTCCTGAGAGATGTTCTGTCCAGGAAACAGAGCTTGCAGGATTTCTGTAGGGATCGGAGGGGGTGGAGGAGGTGCCGGCACCTTGTGAACGGAGCATGCGCACTTGACAGAGTCGGAGTTTCGTATCGCGTGACTGGACGTGACGGTTTCAGTGGCTCTGAACTCTCGCACAGAAAGTGGAGCTATGCCTGGCTCCTCTGCCTGTTGTTCCAGACGGCGGACTCGTGTAGGGGTGGTGGCGTGGTGGCCAGCTTGTTGTGTGCTGTTGGCAGAGTTGTCTTCCTTCTCTGAAAGCAATGGCGTCACTTTAAAGGTGTAAACATACAGATCTGTTACAAAGTAACATCATCATAACCAGAAAGACGTCAAAATACACGTTAAAGGTGTAAACATACAGCTCTCTTACAAAGTAACATCATTTTAACCAGATACACAAGAAAACACAATGACCAGAAACTCCTCGTCAACCCATGTAAACGTGAAATGGGACTGAGTAACTACCGGTGTTTGAACAAATACAAACCAGAAAGATATGAAAATAGAATGAGAATGCTTGTTTCCCGAGAAGAGTGGCAGAATGGTTCATACGTTCGCCTGCCAGTAATTAAACTCTTCCAAGTTCCAGGGTTCGTTCCCCGTTGAAGCTTCAACTTTTTTCCTCAGTTTGACCGGAAAATCGAACTGAACGTCTAGTCCTTCGGAAGGGGATGAAAAACAAGTCGGACCTGTGTGCCTTCTGGCCTGCACATGCTTAAGAGTTTTGGATATATAATATATATATATATAATATATTATAATATTATATTATATAAATAACTGTATATATAAAACATTGCAGAGACAAGCAGGGAGAATGTTTTTAAAATATAATCAAAGGACATAACTCTGGAGAATTATATCCCATGTTGTATGGAACTTCTCAAATCTAACACAGTTTGCGCTACCCATTCAGCTAGCATAGAAGCAGATACAAAGTACAAAAACAGTAAGCTCAGAACACTCCTCAAAAAAGGAGCGCCCAAGTCTACCTTTATACTCTGCAACTACCCTACACACAACTATGAGATAGGAGAGAAATACATACATATTGGTCTTATGTTCAAGATCGACATAGTCTTTTATTCTTGAACTGACCAAACACACACACATAGACAAGACAGAACATATACACGGTTGCTTCCAAGGCATATAGGTAATACCAAAAAAATAAGAGGGAAGCAGGGAGAATTTTTTTATAATATAATCAAGAGTTATGTCCTTTGATTATATTGCAGAGACAGGTTGATTTCCCAGGTCCCTTCCCTTGAAAGCCAATTAGCCATTTTGCCTTTTTGAAGTCTTTGTTAAAAAAAAAAATTGGGAAGCATTGCACTGCGGTGACGCACTTTCAAAGGGATAGCAGCCCGAGTTTCACGTGGCAAATCCACTGTGCGGAAAGAAAGAAATATGAATATGAATATGCAAATTAATATGAATATTTAATTAGCAAAAGTGCACAGGCCCAAATTTTTGGCCGACTGTCTTTTGTGGGACTTAACTTTTCCAACATTTGTGGGAGTTACGTTTTCCAGCGTTTGTGGTAGTTACCTTTTCCAACGTTTGTGGGAGTTACCTTTTCCAACGTTTGTGGTAGTTACCTTTTCCAACGTTTGTGGAGTTACCTTTTCCAACGTTTGTGGGAGTTACCTTTTCCAATGTTTGTGGGAGTTACCTTTTCCAACGTTTGTGGGAGTTCTTACCTTTTCCAACGTTTGTGGGAGTTATCTTACCTTTTCCAACGTTTGTGGTAGTTACCTTTTCCAACGTTTGTGGTAAATTACCTTTTCCAACGTTTGTGGTAGTTACCTTTTCCAACGTTTGTGGGAGTTACCTTTTCCAACGTTTGTGGGAGTTACCTTTTCCAACGTTTGTGGTAGTTACCTTTTCCAACGTTTGTGGTAGTTACCTTTTCCAACGTTTGTGGTAGTTACCTTTTCCAACGTTTGTGGGAGTTATTTTTTCCAACGTTTGTGGGAGTTATATTTTCCAACGTTTGTGGGAGTTACCTTTTCAAATGTTTGTGGGACTTAACTTTTCCAACATTTGTGGGAGTGAATTTTTTCAGCGTTTGTGGGAGTTACCTTTTGCAAGTTTGTTGGAATTATCTTTTCCACCGTTTGTGGGAGTTACCTTTTGCAATGTTTGTTGGAATTATCTTTTCCACCGTTTGTGGGAGTTACCTTTTGCAATGTTTGTTGGAATTATCTTTTCCACCGTTTGTGGGAGTTATCTTTTGCAATGTTTGTTGGAATTATCTTTTCCACCGTTTGTGGGAGTTATCTTTTGCAAAACGTTTGTGGGAGTTCTATTTTCCACCGTTTGTGGGAGTTCTATTTTCCAACGTTTGTGGGAGTTCTATTTTCCAACGTTTGTGGGAGTTCTATTTTCCAACGTTTGTGGGAGTTACGTTTTCCAACGTTTGTGGGAATTACTTTTTCCAACGTTTGTGGGAGTTACTTTTCCAACGTTTGTGGGTACTTGACCTTGTTTGGGGTTGGGGAAGATAAAGCAGTGAAGGAGAGGAGATGGGTATCATCCTCATAATGGTAGCCCCGAGGATGGTTGAGGTCTCTACCACTTCACTCTCTTACGAGCTGAAGGTCATGCAACGATCTTCACCGTTACGTGCGTGTGTTTATCGTAACATTTTCTGACTTTATCAGATGGGTTTGTGATGAAAAAAGCAATGTTTTCATCATATGATGGAAAACAATGTTCTGATTTTAAGTTTTTGTGCAATTGGTGGATAGGGTGCGGGAATCAAAGGTTGAACGATAATTCCGCGATCCATATTCAACAAACGTTAAACACAAACTTGCTGGGGAAAAAGTTGACATCATTAAGACTCTATATCAGAAATAACAGAAGAGTTGTTGAGGTTAAAATGTGTCATTTATGCTCACATTAGATTAACAGAAAATGTATTCTGATATCTTTAATAGATCTGTTTCTGCTTTGCTAATAATGTTTATATATCGTTAAAAAAACGAATAAAAAAAATTGTCAATCTGTTTTGTATTGTTTTAATTCAAAAAGGTGAAATACATGAATCAATGTAAGTCCACGTTTACAATTCAGACATTAAAATTTCTATTCTAAAAAACATTCATTACACAGTTTATACATGGCTTCGTCATACACAATAAAAATATCAACACAACTGAACAAAATATGCACACTCATTTCTGTCCAGTATTTTAAACATTCATAATAAGACATTCATACACATAACGGTCACTTTACCTGTAAATGGATGAATTGTTTGAACGGTAAAAATTTGAATTCCACAAGAAGAACAAAAACAGGAACAACAAATCAAAAAGCAAACACCACTAGTGATACTCATCCAAACATCCGTATCAATAAATGTATATGATTATATTGTTCTTAGTGCATGGATCTTACGGGTGGCAATATTTCTATTTCAAACGCTAGATAAATAAACAGTAAACAAAATACAGTAATGTATGAATGAATAAATGACAACGTGTGCATTTGACAAGACAACATCTTCCGTGGTGGCAATATTTCTATTTCAAATAATAGGTATATAAACAGTAGAGGAAATAAATAGAATAAAGGCAAAAATAAATAAATGATAAGATCATGTGCATTTGACAAGGCATTTTCCGCGATGGCAAACTTTTTATTTCAAACAGCAGATAAATAAACAGTAGAGGAAATAAAAAGAGTTAACATACAAATAAATAAATGATAAAATCCTGTGCATTTGGCAAAACATTTTCCTACTCAAAAACTTGAAAAAAAAACAAAAAACCACCCAACCGCCCACCCTCTGAGAAACAAACAAAACCATGGCCATTAGAAGACTGATTTTAATATGGTGCATGATAGCACACATGATCAATATTTCTTAACTCACAACAACAAACAAAGAAGTACGTAAAAGAATAAGTACAGAATGCACAGAAGACTGTAATATAAGTAGAATGAACGTAAGTTGGTGTACGCACAAGTGACAAACATTTGTTAATTCAGATGGACAAACAAACAAACAAACAAACAAACAAACAAACAAACAAACAGACTAAAACGGAAACTAAAATATGAGAGTAAATCTTTTAACATTACGTTTCATGTTTTACAATTTTTTCTCAATTCACAACTATGAATAAACAAATTAAAACTTTATGAAAAGAAAATAAACTAATCAATACTGAATATGTAAAAGATGTTAATAATATGTATACAAATAAGAGGACATGTCTTTTTTGTTTCTCCGTTTCTTTTATACTTCACAACCATATATGTACAGGAGAACATATAAGTTACACAGCATCAAAAATAACAAATGAACAGTGGTAAGTTAAAAGTCGTGTCAAAGTGATACGGTATTTATTGTTCACAACCTTAATTATCTATTAAAATGTTTGATCTGGCCAATCATGATTCATGGCTGCGAAGTCTGGACTCTCAGAAAAGCTGACTGCGGAAGAATTGAGGCAGCAGAGATGTGGTTTTGTCGGAGACTACTACGTGTCAGATGGACAGGTAGAAGAACTAATGAAAGTGTCCTGGAAGAACTTGATACCACCAGAAAACTACTAGCAGACATCAATAAGAGAAGACTAAAATATATCGGCCATGTGTCACGTAGCAAGAACACGGACCTCATGGCAACCATCTTTCAAGAAAAAACAGTAGCAAAAAGGAAGAAAGGCAGACCTCCAACCTCATACATCGAGAACATAACCAACGTCAGTGACCTACATATTCAAGAAATTGTCCTCAAAGGTAAAGACAGAGCCGCTTGGAGTGAGATGGTGTTGTCAAGGTGTGCAGCGGCCAACACTGAACCCGGTGACGCCGACAGGTGAGACAGGTGGGTGAACCTTGATTATGCGTATGGAAAATACACGGGCCACAGAAAATCGAAAATAGGCTAATCAAGCAAGTATGCATACATCAACAAAATGTCATATTTCATTCTGCCCCCCACCCCACCCCACAAACACACATATTCGCCAATGGAGGTTAATTCCATCTGAGAATCAAAATGCCCATTAAATACCTGAGAGAGAAAACGTGTGTATTGTGTGTGTGTGTGTGTGTGTTTTGGTGTGTGTGTGTGTGTGTGTGTGTGTGTGTGTGTGTGTATGCGTGTGTACATATTCTTTTCTTCTTTTTTTCATTAAAATTTCTTCACTCTCAGTTAATATTGTGTGTATGCGTGTGTACATATTCTTTTCTTCTTTTTTCATTAACATTTCTTCACTCTCAGTTAATATTGTGTGTATGCGTGTGTACATATTCTTTTCTTCTTTTTTTTTTCATTAACATTTTTTCACTCTACGTGATATTATCATTAGTGTGCGTGTGTATATGTATGTGTGCGCGAGTATGTGTGTGATACAACTGTATGTATAGATGTGTGTGTGTGTGTGTGTGTGTGTGTGTGTGTGTGTGTGTGTGTGTGTGTGTGTGTGTGTGTGTGTGTGTGTGTGTGTGCCTATGTATGACCGTGTTTCTATGTGTCCCCAAAATAAATCAGAAGGAAAATAGTGCTGGTGAGAACAGAGTGTGTTGTTGCATGTGCATTCGAATAAAAAAGAAAACAAATAGCGTTTATACATGTACACACACTATCATTAAGTGTACAGTCATGCGTGTGCGAGTGCATGTGAGAAAAATGCACTTGTACATGCATATAACACATCGTAAAGTGTAGTTTGTTTTTCTTGTTCCATTTCTGCGCTGTTTTCGCTAGTTACAGAGCCTGGTACAAATCTGTATAATGCTATGATGATGGATGATAATTATGACGTTGTCGTGTTCCATTCTGGTTTAAGACTACGTGACAGGTCTGTACTCCACGCTTACTTGCATAACTTATCCTGGCGTCACCCAGGCCCGAGAGAAACAGACACCTGCCGTGTTGGTCAGGAGATTTGAGCAACATCATCCGTAGCAATGGATATGATGGTGAGGTTGCTACGGAGTTCCATTTCGGATTGAGACTGCGTGACAGGGCTGTACTCTACGCTTACTTTCATAACTCATCCTGGCGTCGCGACCAGGCCCGAGAGATTCAGACACCTGCAGTGCTGGTTAGGAAATTTTTTAGCAACCTCTTCAAAGACCCATCCATGAAGTGGGTGTGAAACTCGTCCCAGTTTTCCAGATGAGCCCACACTTCCCTCAACTCTGGGTATGAGCCCAAAAAATATCGCCAAGATTTTGACAGAACTGAGAGGATTCGAACCCGCAACTTTTCAGTCATTATTCTGTTGCACTGACACAGAGTGTACACTAAAGCATGTGGGTGAAAAGAAGAAGAAGAAAAAAAAAAGAATTTATATGTGAATACATCCTATACTTTCAACGCGAAAAGGAAGGGAGGTAGTTTTGTAATAACAGATATTTTGGCAATGTTTACAAACAACCATATAACATATCATCTATCAATAATCATATAACAGATTATCTACCAATAACCATACAAACATTATCTATCAATAACAACATCATGGACAAAAGGAGGTCAGACCATATTACACAAATCTAAGCTGAGCTTGTTATACGTACAATAACATCATGAATTATAGGGTAAAAAATATTTAGTTAAAACAGACAGTCAAAAATTTAACAATATCAATATTTCTTTTCCAATTCAACATTTTTCTTCCTCATTTCATGTAAACTTAACTGGAAAAACATTTTGGCAGGGATAGTCAAGCAATTCAACAGTTGCATTCTTCACTTTGTGGAAATCTAATTGAAAAGACAATTTTTCACAGTAAACGAAATTTCGAGCAATTAAAAAAATATTTTCTCTTCATTTCTCGTAAATCTGACTAAAAAGACGTTTTCTTTCGGTAAACAGATAGTAAAAACCATTTAGAAACAAAATTTGTGTAAATCTAACCGAAAAGAAATGTCTCACGGTAAGTAGAAAGGCAAGCAATTTAAAGGTTTTTCTCATTTCACGTAAATGTAACTAAAGAGACATTTTTTTTAGCAAAAAATAGTCCAGTTATTTAAAAACTTGTTTTCTTCAATTCACGTAAAACTAACTAAAAAGACAATTTCTGGCAGTGTTTGAAACAGCCAACAAAACACTATTAACAACTAAACCACGAACAAAACCACGGCAGATGTTACTGAAGAACACCAAACGGTCAAGCCATATAAATTTTCTTTGTATTTCTTTTGCGTAAATGTGACAGAACTGATAGATATTTTGGCAGTGATTTAAATAATAATAATAGTCGATAAATCGTTTCAATTGATAGACACACTTTTCAGTAGAAACACATTTTCACTCACTTGCACGTGTGTGCACGCACGTTCACGCACAGATTGATCTGAATCTCTTTTTCTTTATTGTACAGTGCCATGAATTTGGGTTGTTCTCGGTAATATTCCTGATCTTATGAATATTCAAAATCTCGCGCATCAGACAAAAATAACAATGAAGACAACAATACTGAGCATATGCACTATAACAGGCAAAATGATTAAAAAGATTATTCAGAAACACAAAACATCGTAACGGTTTCAACAAACATAAAACTATCCACAGAAATTACTAAAAAACATTTTCACGTGTCATATCCTAAACTGGGTCTCTCTTCGTTTATGTTAAACATTTCCATCAATCGTCCATTTGTTTCCTTTAATTTTGGAATATGCACTCTGAATTGTCGTTCAATAAATCGAATTTCACTTTATCCCAAACTTGCATGAAAAAAAAATGAAATCATTTTTAGTTCTCTTTCTGTAAATCTCTGCCAATAGAACATTTTAACCCTTTGACTCCCACACCCTATCCACCAACTGCAAAAACTTAATCCTTTGATTCCCTCGCCCTATCCACCAGACTCCTGCAGGAAGCTGGTGAATAGGGTAAGGGAAACAAAAGGGTTAAGTTTTTGCTTTGCTAGCATGGTTGGCAATGCAGGATGCTGGTGGACGGGGTGCGGGAGTCAGAGGGTTAAATGAAAATGTTAACCAGTCATGTTTGTTTTTACGCGCGAGTTTTAAATGGCCCGTTAGGTCAGTTCAGTTAGGGGTTTTGGATTCAACCTGGATCGGGGGGGTTGGCAGGGGGGGGGGGGGGGGGGGGTCGCACAGTATTTGATTTTGGGCTGGCTGGCTGGGTCTTCTAACGGAACTGAGGATTTCAGATTTGATGTCTTAAGTTCAGTCCCAGCAGAAACACAGAAACGTACCAGTAATAAGACGCTCTGCGGGCAGCCAGACAGTACAAGGTCCTCAGAGGAGAAACCCCCGTCAAGCCAGTGTCAGCCACACAGTACAAGGTCCTCAGAGGAGAAAACCCCTGTCAAGCCAGTGTCAGCCACACAGTACAAGGTCCTCAGAGGAGAAAGCCCCATCAAGCCAGTGTCAGCTACACAGTACAAGGTCCTCAGAGGAGAAACCCCCGTCAAGCCAGTGTCAGCTACACAGTACAAGGTCCTCAGAGAAACCCCTGTCAAGCCAGTGTCAGCTACACAGTACAAGGTCCTCAGAGGAGAAAACCCCCATCAAGCCAGTGACAGCTACACAGTACAAGATCCTAAGAGAAACTCCCGTCAAGCCAGTGACAGCTACACAGTACAAGGTCCTCAGAGGAGAAACCCCCGTCAAGCCAGTGTCAGCCACACAGTACAAGGTCCTCAGAGGAGAAACCCCCGTCAAGCCAGTGACAGCTACACAGTACAAGGTCCTCAGAGGAGAAACCCCCGTCAAGCCAGTGACAGCTACACAGTACAAGATCCTCAGAGAAACCCCCGTCAAGCCAGTGTCAGCTACACAGTACAAGGTCCTCAGAGAAACCCCCGTCAAGCCAGTGTCAGCTACACAGTACAAGGTCCTCAGAGGAGAAACCCCCGTCAAGCCAGTGTCTGCTACACAGTACAATGTCCTCAGAGAAACCCCCGTCAAGCCAGTGTCAGCTACACAGTACAAGGTCCTCAGAGGAGAAACCCCTGTCAAGCCAGTGACAGCTACACAGTACAAGATCCTAAGAGAAACCCCCGTCAAGCCAGTGTCAGCTACACAGTACAAGATCCTAAGAGAAACCCCCGTTAAGCCAGTGTCAGCTACACAGTACAAGATTCTAAGAGAAACCCCCGTCAAGCCAGTGACAGCTACACAGTACAAGGTCCTCAGAGAAACCCCCGTCAAGCCAGTGTCAGCTACACAGTACAAGGTCCTCAGAGGAGAAACCCCCGTCAAGCCAGTGACAGCTACACAGTACAAGGTCCTCAGAGGAGAAACCCCCGTCAAGCCAGTGACAGCTACACAGTACAAGGTCCTCAGAAGAGAAACCCCCGTCAAGCCAGTGACAGCCACACAGTACAAGGTCCTCAGAGGAGAAACCCCCGTCAGGCCAATGTCAGCTACACAGTACAAGATTCTAAGAGAAACCCCCGTCAAGCCAGTGACAGCCACACAGTACAAGGTCCTCAGAGGAGAAACCCCCGTCAGGCCAATGTCAGCTACACAGTACAAGATTCTAAGAGAAACCCCCGTCAAGCCAGTGACAGCTACACAGTACAAGGTCCTCAGAGGAGAAACCCCCGTCAAGCCAGTGTCAGCTACACAGTACAAGGTCCTCAGAGGAGAAACCCCCGTCAAGCCAGTGACAGCTACACAGTACAAGGTCCTCAGAGAAACCCCCGTCAAGCCAGTGACAGCTACACAGTACAAGGTCCTCAGAGAAACCCCCGTCAAGCCAGTGACAGCTACACAGTACAAGATTCTAAGAGAAATCCCCGTCAAGCCAGTGTCAGCTACACAGTACAAGGTCCTCAGAGAAACCCCCGTTAAGCCAGTGACAGCTACACAGTACAAGATCCTAAGAGAAACCCCCGTCAAGCCAGTGACAGCTACACAGTACAAGGTCCTCAGAGAACCCCCGTCAAGCCAGTGTCAGCTACACAGTACAAGGTCCTAAGAGAAACCCCCGTCAAGCCAGTGACAGCTACACAGTACAAGGTCCTCAGAGGAGAAACCCCCGTCAAGCCAGTGACAGCTACACAGTACAAGGTCCTAAGAGAAACCCCCGTCAAGCCAGTGTCAGCTACACAGTACAAGGTCCTCAGAGAAACCCCGTCAAGCCAGTGACAGCTACACAGTACAAGATCCTAAGAGAAACCCCCGTCAAGCCAGTGTCAGCTACACAGTACAAGATCCTAAGAGAAACCCCCGTTAAGCCAGTGTCAGCTACACAGTACAAGATTCTAAGAGAAACCCCCGTCAAGCCAGTGACAGCTACACAGTACAAGGTCCTCAGAGAAACCCCGTCAAGCCAGTGTCAGCTACACAGTACAAGGTCCTCAGAGGAGAAACCCCGTCAAGCCAGTGACAGCTACACAGTACAAGGTCCTCAGAGGAGAAACCCCCGTCAAGCCAGTGACAGCTACACAGTACAAGGTCCTCAGAAGAGAAACCCCCGTCAAGCCATGACAGCCACACAGTACAAGGTCCTCAGAGGAGAAACCCCCGTCAGGCCAATGTCAGCTACACAGTACAAGATTCTAAGAGAAACCCCCGTCAAGCCAGTGACAGCCACACAGTACAAGGTCCTCAGAGGAGAAACCCCCGTCAGGCCAATGTCAGCTACACAGTACAAGATTCTAAGAGAAACCCCCGTCAAGCCAGTGACAGCTACACAGTACAAGGTCCTCAGAGGAGAAACCCCCGTCAAGCCAGTGTCAGCTACACAGTACAAGGTCCTCAGAGGAGAAACCCCCGTCAAGCCAGTGACAGCTACACAGTACAAGGTCCTCAGAGAAACCCCCGTCAAGCCAGTGACAGCTACACAGTACAAGGTCCTCAGAGAAACCCCCGTCAAGCCAGTGACAGCTACACAGAACAAGATTCTAAGAGAAATCCCCGTCAAGCCAGTGTCAGCTACACAGTACAAGGTCCTCAGAGAAACCCCCGTTAAGCCAGTGACAGCTACACAGTACAAGATCCTAAGAGAAACCCCCGTCAAGCCAGTGACAGCTACACAGTACAAGGTCCTCAGAGAAATCCCCGTCAGGCCAGTGTCAGCTACACAGTACAAGATCCTAAGAGAAATCCCCGTCAAGCCAGTGTCAGCTACACAGTACAAGATCCTAAGAGAAATCCCCGTCAAGCCAGTGACAGCTACACAGTACAAGGTCGTCAGAGAAACCCCCGTCAGGCCAGTGACAGCTACACAGTACAAGGTCCTAAGAGAAACCCTCGTCAAGCCAGTGTCTGCTACACAGTACAAGATCCTAAGAGAAATCCCCGTCAAGCCAGTGTCAGCTACACAGTACAAGATCCTAAGAGAAACCCCCGTCAAGCCAGTGTCTGCTACACAGTACAAGATCCTAAGAGAAATCCCCGTCAGGCCAATGTCTGCTACACAGTACAAGATCCTAAGAGAAACCCCCGTCAAGCCAGTGACAGCTACACAGTACAAGATCCTAAGAGAAATCCCTGTCAAGCCATTGTCTGCTACACAGTACAAGATCCTAAGAGAAATAACCGTCAGGCCAGTGTCAGCTACACAGTACAAGATCCTAAGAGAAAACCCCGTCAAGCCAGTGTCAGCTACACAGTACAAGATCCTAAGAGAAACCCCTGTCAAGCCAGTGACAGCTACAGTGTCAGCTACACAGTACAAGATCCTAAGAGAAATCCCCGTCAAGCCAGTGTCAGCTACACAGTACAAGATCCTAAGAGAAACCCCCGTCAAGCCAGTGTCAGCTACACAGTACAAGATCCTCAGAAGAAACCCCCGTCAAGCCAGTGTCAGCTACACAGTACAAGTCCTCAGAGAAACCCCCGTCAAGCCAGTGTCAGCTACACAGTACAAGGTCCTCAGAGGAGAAACCCCCGTCAAGCCAGTGACAGCTACACAGTACAAGTCCTCAGAGAAACCCCCGTCAAGCCAGTGTCAGCTACACAGTACAAGGTCCTAGAGAGAAACCCCCGTCAAGCCAGTGTCAGCTACACAGTACAAGATCCTAAGAGAAACCCCCGTCAAGCCAGTGACAGCTACACAGTACAAGGTCCTAGAGAAACCCCCGTCAAGCCAGTGTCAGCTACACAGTACAAGTCTCAGAGAAACCCCGTCAAGCCAGTGACAGCTACACAGTACAAGGTCCTCAGAGAGAAACCCCCGTCAAGCCAGTGTCAGCTACACAGTACAAGGTCCTCAGAGGAGAAACCCCCGTCAAGCCAGTGACAGCTACACAGTACAAGGTCCTCAGAGGAGAAACCCCCGTCAAGCCAGTGCAGCTACACAGTACAAGGTTCTCAAGAGAAACCCCCGTCAAGCCAGTGACAGCCACACAGTACAAGGTCCTCAGAGGAGAAACCCCCGTCAGGCCAATGTCAGCTACACAGTACAAGATTCTAAGAGAAACCCCCGTCAAGCCAGTGACAGCACACAGTACAAGGTCCTCAGAGGAGAAACCCCCGTCAGGCCATGTCAGCTACACAGTACAAGATTCAGAGGAGAAACCCCCGTCAAGCCAGTGACAGCTACACAGTACAAGGTCCTCAGAGAGAAACCCCCGTACAAGCCAGTGGTCAGCTACACAGTACAAGAGTCCTAGAGAGAAACCCCCGTCAAGCCAGTGCAGCTACACAGTACAAGTCCTCAGAGAAACCCCCGTCAAGCCAGTGACAGCTACACAGTACAAGATCCTCAGAGAAACCCCCGTCAAGCCAGTGACAGCTACACAGTACAAGATTCTAAGAGAAACCCCCGTCAAGCCAGTGACCAGACTAGACACAGTACAAGGTCCTACAGAGAAACCCCCGTCAAGCCAGTGTCAGCTACACAGTACAAGGTCCTCAGAGGAGAAACCCCCGTCAAGCCAGTGACAGCTACACAGTACAAGGTCCTCAGAGGAGAAACCCCGTCAAGCCAGTGACAGCTACACAGTACAAGGTCCTCAGAAGAGAAACCCCCGTCAAGCCAGTGACAAGCTACACCAGTACAAGGTCCTCAGAGGAGAAACCCCCGTCAGCCAATGTCAGCTACACAGTACAAGATTCTAAGAGAAACCCCCGTCAAGCCAGTGACAGCACACAGTACAAGGTCCTCAGAGGAGAAACCCCGTCAGGCCAATGTCAGCTACACAGTACAAGATTCTAAGAGAAACCCCCGTCAAGCCAGTGACAGCTACACAGTACAAGGTCCTCAAGAGAGAAACCCCGTCAAGCCAGTGTCAGCTACACAGTACAAGGTCCTCAAGGAGAAACCCCCGTCAAGCCAGTGACAGCTACACAGTACAAGGTCCTCAAGAGAAACCCCCGTCAAGCCAGTGACAGCTACACAGTACAAGGTCCTCAGAGAAACCCCCGTACAAGCCAGTGACAGCTACACAGTACAAGATTCTAAGAGAAATCCCGTCAAGCCAGTGTCAGCTACACAGTACAAGGTCCTCAGAGAACCCCCGTCAAGCCAGTGTCAGCTACACAGTACAAGTCCTAAGAGAAACCCCCGTCAAGCCAGTGTCAGCTACACAGTACAAGATCCTAAGAGAAATCCCCGTCAAGCCAGTGTCAGCTACACAGTACAAGGTCCTAAGAGAAATCCCCGTCAGCCAGTGTCAGCTACACAGTACAAGATCCTAAGAGAAATCCCCGTCAAGCCAGTGACAGCTACACAGTACAAGATTCTAAGAGAAATCCCCGTCAAGCCAGTGTCAGCTACACAGTACAAGGTCCTCAGAGAAACCCCCGTTAAGCCAGTGACAGCTACACAGTACAAGATCCTAAGAGAAACCCCCGTCAAGCCAGTGACAGCTACACAGTACAAGGTCCTCAGAGAACCCCCGTCAAGCCAGTGTCAGCTACACAGTACAAGGTCCTAAGAGAAACCCCCGTCAAGCCAGTGTCAGCTACACAGTACAAGGTCCTAAGAGAAACCCCGTCAAGCCAGTGACAGCTACACAGTACAAGGTCCTCAGAGGAGAAACCCCCGTCAAGCCTAGTGACAGCTACACAGTACAAGGTCCTAAGAGAAACCCCCGTCAAGCCAGTGTCAGGTACACAGTACAAGGTCCTCAGAGAAACCCCCGTCAAGCCAGTGACAGCTACACAGTACAAGATCCTAAGAGAAACCCCCGTCAAGCCAGTGTCAGCTACACAGTACAAGGTCCTCAGAGAAACCCCCGTCAGGCCAGTGACAGCTACACAGTACAAGGTCCTAAGAGAAATCCCCATCAAGCCAGTGTCAGCTACACAGTACAAGATCCTAAGAGAAATCCCCGTCAAGCCAGTGTCAGCTACACAGTACAAGATCCTAAGAGAAATCCCCGTCAAGCCAGTGTCAGCTACACAGTACAAGGTCCTAAGAGAAATCCCCGTCAGGCCAGTGTCAGCTACACAGTACAAGATCCTAAAGAGAGAAATCCCCGTCAAGCCAGTGTCAGCTACACAGTACAAGATCCTAAGAGAAATCCCCGTCAAGCCAGTGACAGCTACACAGTACAAGGTCCTAAGAGAAACCCCGTCAAGCCAGTGTCTGCTACACAGTACAAGATCCTAAGAGAAATCCCCGTCAAGCCAGTGTCAGCTACACAGTACAAGATCCTAAGAGAATATCCCCGTCAAGCCAGTGTCAGCTACACAGTACAAGATCCTAGAGAAATCCCCGTCAAGTCCAGTAGTGACAGTCTCACACAGTACAAGGTCCTAAGAGAAAACCCCCGTCAAGCCAGTGTCTGCTACACAGTACAAGATCCTAAGAGAAATCCCCGTCAGCCAATGTCTGCTACACAATACAAGATCCTAAGAGAAACCCCCGTCAAGCCAGTGACAGCTACACAGTACAAGATCCTAAGAGAAATCCCTGTCAAGCCAGTGTCGCTACACAGTACAAGATCCTAAGAGAAATCCCCGTCAGGCCAGTGTCAGCTACACAGTACAAGATCCTAAGAGAAACCCCGTCAAGCCAGTGTCTGCTACACAGTACAAGATCCTAAGAGAAACCCCTGTCAAGCCAGTGACAGCTACACAGTACAAGATCCTAAGAGAAATCCCCGTCAAGCCAGTGTCAGCTACACAGTACAAGTCCTAAGAGAAAACCCCGTCAAGCCAGTGTCTGCTACACAGTACAAGATCCTAAGAGAAATCCCTGTCAAGCCAGTGCTGCTACACAGTACAAGGTCCTAAGAGAAACCCCTGTCAAGCCAGTGTCTGCTACACAGTACAAGGTCCTCAGAGGAGAAACCACCGTCAAGCCAGTGTCAGCTACACAGTACAAGGTCCTCAGAAGAGAAACCCCCGTCATGCCATGACAGCCACACAGTACAAGGTCCTCAGAGGAGAAACCCCCGTCAAGCCATTGACAGCCACACAGTACAAGGTCCTCAGAAGAGAAACCCCGTCAAGCCATGACAGCCACACAGTACAAGGTCCTCAGAAGAGAAACCCTCGTCAAGCATGACAGCCACACAGTACAAAGGCCTCAGAGGAGAAACCCCTGTCAAGGAGAAACCCCCGTCAAGGAGAAACCCCTGTCAAGGAGAAACCCCTGTCAAGGAGAAACCCCCGTCAAGGAGAAACCCCTATCAAGGAGAAACCCCTGTCAAGGAGAAACCCCCGTCAAGGAGAAACCCCCGTCAAGGAGAAACCCCTGTCAAGGAGAAACCCCCGTCAAGGAGAAACCCCCGTCAAGGAGAAAACCCCTGTCAAGGAGAAACCCCCGTCAAGGAGAAACCCCTATCAAGGAGAAACCCCTGTCAAGGAGAAACCCCCGTCAAGGAGAAACCCCTGTCAAGGAGAAACCCCGTCAAGGAGAAACCCCTGTCACGGAGAAACCCCTGTCAAGGAGAAACCCCTGTCACGGAGAAACCCCTGTCAAGGAGAAACCCTGTCACGGAGAAACCCCTGTCAAGGAGAAACCCCTGTCACGGAGAAACCCCTGTCAAGGAGAAACCCTGTCACGGAGAAACCCCTGTCAAGGAGAAAGCCCTGTCAAGGAGAAACCCCTGTCAAGCAAGTGTTCCGATCATCTTAACACTCTAACCATTCTCGTGGTGTCGGACCAGTCTTTCATAGACCCTGCCCCTCCTCCGCGTTCCAACTGTCGGTTTCTGAGATCTTGCCAAGGTATAGGGGTTTTTGCGCAGGCTCAAGGAGTTTGCCAACAGATGGCAGATCGGGTGGGAGTGCATATGGAATTGCCCCAGTGCGAAGAACCCGTCCTGAATAAACTTCAAACTCTTCAAACGAATCTATATTTCTCGTTTTCTTTGTCTCTCTCTATCTGTATGTGTTTCTGTCTCTCTCCCTGTCTCTCTTTCCCTCCCTCTCTCTCTGTTTCTCCCTCTCTGTCTGCCTGTCTCTCTATTTTCTCATTCTTCTGTCTCTCTCTTCCTCCCCCTCTCTCTGTCCATCTCCCTCCCTGTCCCTCTCTCTCTTACATTTTATTTATTTATTACATTTTTTTTACAGATCTCTTCTGTGTTCGAGTTTGGTCCTGTGTCAAATGTCGGTGTTACCATCTGACTCGTGTTAATGTCGTTTGGATTCATGTACGTACGCTATTCTGGCCGACCCATGCCAACCCCATGCAGGCAAAACAACGTTCCTGCACAGACTGCGCGCTCAGACTTCGGTTGGAAAGGGGGGAAATGTGCAAGTATTTCTTAAGAAAAAAAAACCACGCAAATAAGGATCGGTAAGAAGACAAACTGAAAGGAAGAGAGGATAAAACAAAAAGCCTACCAGAAACAAAAAAATAATACAGGATATTTCGTAGCTCATGATTTCCAGAAGGTGGTAATACAATATATAACCCAAAAAAAAATGCAACCACCATCTCTGTGGGCGATATTCTGCAAAGAAAGTCAGCAAGCATTTGAAACCAACAATCTTCTAGATCTAGTGTTCTGAGATTCTACAACGGCAGGAAATTAAAAAAAACAACAACAACCACCCACCAACCAAACAAACAAAAAACCAACAAAAAACATTTCCAGCAATCATCTTTCAGGATGTTTTCTGTGCGAGTCTGTGAGGAGTGACGACATGCGTTTTGGGGCCTGACTCTGCCTGTCCTGGTCAGCCGTGGTTTCGAACTCGGCGAAGAGGGAAGACAAGGCCAGGTCGGACTCTGTGCAGAGTGACATAACATGGCATAGCATCAGTGCTGCTTACGTGTCGTGCAGTTGTCCTATCGTGTGGTGTCGCTCCCCTTCCCCCCCTCCACTCTCACCCTGCGTGTACACACAACTTGTCTTACTACGTTCTTTTATCATCATCATTTTTTTACCGTTCTGATTTTTCTGGAATGAGTGTTTGCATGTTTTTGTTGTTGTTGCTGTTTTTCTTTTTCTTTTTTGTTGTTGTTGCACACACTACGCAGGCATTATATTGATGCACAGTCTGCATAACATGTTTTCGATGGGCAAGTATGCGTGGGTGTTTTCATGTTTCTATAACTCCAACTGGACGCTGACATCTCTTTTATTCAGTTACCCCTTTAGCGTTCAGTTTTTCAGTGATGATCACACACACGTTGATTTTGCCTACGCTGTGCAGGTAGTTTGTGACTGCACAGTCTGCATAATCCGTGTTCAGTGGGTGTACGTGCTGGGTGTTTTCAGGCTTCCACACACCACTGACATGACTCATAGGATCTCTAACGTGCGTATTTGATGTGTTCTGTGTGCAAATACACACGAAAGGGGATGGTAGGCTCTAACAGGTCTGCACACACGTGCTGAGCGAGGAGAAGGGAAAACTCTCTAACCTCTACTCACCAGACGGGAACTACCCAGACAGGATCGAACCCCAGACCTTCTGATTGAAATCTAACGTTTTGTCCACTTGGCTACTGCGGTCATGGCCACGTTCTGAACAAGAAAACCCGATAGCCAGGTGGTAAGGTTGTCAGACTTTCAACTGGTAGGTCTGCCTGGGCAGTAAGAGAGTTCTGCCTGGGCAGTAAGAGAGTTCTGCCTGGGCAGTAAGACAGGTCTGCCTGGCAGTAAGACAGGTCTGCCTGGGCAGTAAGACAGGTCTGCCTGGGCAGTAAGACAGGTCTGCCTGGGCAGTAAGACAGGTCTGCCTGGGCAGTAAGACAGGTCTGTCTGGGCAGTGAGACAGGTCTGCCTGGGCAGTAAGAGAGTTCTGCCTGGGCAGTAAGACAGGTCTGCCTGGGCAGTGAGACAGGTCTGCCTGGGCAGTAAGACAGGTCTGCCTGGGCAGTGAGACAGGTCTGCCTGGGCAGTGAGACAGGTCTGCCTGGGCAGTAAGACAGGTCTGCCTGGGCAGTGAGACAGGTCTGTCTGGGCAGTAGGACAGGTCTGCCTGGGCAGTGAGACAGGTCTGCCTGGGCAGTAAGACAAGTCAATGGGTCAAGGACTAGTGTAAGACAGGTCTGCCTGGGCAGTAAGACAGGTCTGCCTGGGCAGTAGGACAGGTCTGCCTGGGCAGTAAGACAGGTCTGCCTGGGCAGTAAGACAGGTCTGCCTGGGCAGTAAGAGAGTTCTGCCTGAGCAGTAAGACAGGTCTGCCTGGGCAGTAAGACAGGTCTGCCTGAGCAGTAAGACAGGTCTGCCTGGGCAGTAAGACAAGTCAAGGGGTCAAGGACTGGTGTAGACAGGTCTGTCTGGTAGTAAGACAGGTCTGCCTGGGCAGTAAGACAGGTCTGCCTGGGCAGTAAGACAGGTCTGCCTGGGCAGTAGGACAGGTCTGCCTGGGCAGTAAGACAGGTCTGCCTGGGCAGTAAGACAGGTCTGCCTGGGCAGTAGGACAGGTCTGCCTGGGCAGTAGGACAGGTCTGCCTGGGCAGTAAGACAGGTCTGCCTGGGCAGTAAGACAGGTCTGCCTGGGCAGTAAGACAGGTCTGCCTGGGCAGTAAGACAGGTCTGCCTGGGCAGTAGGACAGGTCTGCCTGGGCAGTAAGACAGGTCTGCCTGGGCAGTAAGACAGGTCTGCCTGGGCAGTAGGACAGGTCTGCCTGGGCAGTAAGACAGGTCTGCCTGGGCAGTAAGACAGGTCTGCCTGGGCAGTAAGACAGGTCTGCCTGGGCAGTAAGACAGGTCTGCCTGGGCAGTAAGACAGGTCTGCCTGGGCAGTAGGACAGGTCTGCCTGGGCAGTAGGACAGGTCTGCCTGGGCAGTAAGACAAGTCAATGGGTCAAGGACTGGTGTAAGACAGGTCTACCTGGGCAGTAGACAGGTCTGCCTGGGCAGTGAGATAGGTCTACCTGGGCAGTAGGACAGGTCTGCCTGGGCAGTAAGACAGGTCTACCTGGGCAGTGAGACAGGTCTACCTGGGCAGTAGGACAGGTCTGCCTGGGCAGTGAGATAGGTCTGCCTGGGCAGTAGACAGGTCTGCCTGGGCAGTAAGACAGGTCTGCCTGGGCAGCAAGACAGGTCTGCCTGGGCAGTAGGACAGGTCTGCCTGGGCAGTAAGACAGGTCTGCCTGGGCAGCAAGACAGGTCTGCCTGGGCAGTAGGACAGGTCTGCTGGGCAGTAAGACAGGTCTGCCTGGGCAGTGAGACAGGTCTGCCTGGGCAGTAAGACAGGTCTGCCTGGGTAGTAAGACAGGTCTTTCTGGGTAGTAGACAGGTCTGCCTGGGCAGTAAGACAAGTCAAGGGGTCAAGGACTGGTCGTACTGGACAGGTCTGTCTGGGTAATAAGACAGGTTTCTGCCTGGGCAGTAAGACAGGTCTGACTGGGTGGTAAGAGAGGTCTGGGCAGTAAGACAGGTCTGCCTGGGCAGTAAGACAAGTCAAGGGGTCAAGGATTGGTGTAAGACAGGTCTGCCTGGGCAGTAGGACAGGTCTGCCTGGGCAGTAAGACAGGTCTGCCTGGGCAGTGAGACAGGTCTGCCTGGGCAGTAAGACAGGTCTGCCTGGGCAGTAAGACAGGTCTGCCTGGGCAGTAGGACAGGTCTGTCTGGGCAGTAAGACAGGTCTGCCTGGGCAGTAAGACAGGTCTGCCTGGGCAGCAAGACAGGTCTGCCTGGGCAGTAGGACAGGTCTGCCTGGGCAGTAAGACAGGTCTGCCTGGGCAGCAAGACAGGTCTGCCTGGGCAGTAGGACAGGTCTGCCTGGGCAGTAAGACAGGTCTGCCTGGGCAGTGAGACAGGTCTGCCTGGGCAGTAAGACAGGTCTGCCTGGGTAGTAAGACAGGTCTTTCTGGGTAGTAAGACAGGTCTGCCTGGGCAGTAAGACAAGTCAAGGGGTCAAGGACTGGTGTAAGACAGGTCTGTCTGGGTAATAAGACAGGTCTGCCTGGGCAGTAAGACAGGTCTGCCTGGGCGGTAAGAGAGGTCTGGGCAGTAAGACAGGTCTGCCTGGGCAGTAAGACAAGTCAAGGGGTCAAGGATTGGTGTAAGACAGGTCTGTCTGGGTAGTAAGACAGGTCTGCCTGGGCAGTAAGACAAGTCAAGGGGTCAAGGGGTCAAGGATTGGTGTAAGACAGGTCTGTCTGCGGAGTAAGAGGTCTGCCTGGGCAGTAAGAGAGTTCTGCCTGGGCAGTAAGACAAGTCAAGGGGTCAAGGATTGGTGTAAGACAGGTCTGTCTGCGGAGTAAGAGAGGTCTGCCTGGGCAGTAAGAGAGTTCTGCCTGCGGAGTAAGACAGGTCTGCCTGGGCAGTAAGAGAGTTCTGCCTGGGGAGTAAGACAGGTCTGCCTGGGCAGTAAGACAGGTCTGTTTGGGCAGTAATACGGGTCAGCCTGAGCAGTAAGACAGGTCTGGGCAGTCAGACAGGTCTGCCTAGGTAGTAAGACATGTCTGCCTGGGCAGTAAGACAGGTCTGCCTGGGCAGTAAGACAGGTCAAGGACTGGCAGTAAGACAAGTCAGCGACCTAATGCCACTATCCTTGTGTCATAAAGTGTTCTGAAGTATGAAATGCCTGGTGGGTAAAAGGCGGGGACTATCTCTCTCCCAGGACAAAACATGTGAAGACCAGCTAAAGCCTAAGCCCCCTCTGTGTGTGTGTGTGTGTGTGTGTGTGTGTGTGTGTGTGTGTGTGTGTGTGTGTGTGTGTGTGTGTGTGTCTGTGTGTGTGTGTGTGCATATTATGCATGCAGAACATGGGATACGCACTTCAAAGATCCTGTAAACACGTTGGTATTCCTGTGGTTTTTCAGAAAGAACGAAAATCCCAAGCATGCATGCACCACCTTGTTCCTTGTATCCGGCGCATTTCAAGAGCATGCCAGTCCACTGGGCTTGTTTAGACTTAAGGAGTTGGCCAGGTCATTGCTGGCAAATTTGGGCGGAGTGCTTATGGAACTGTGTGAATGCTTAAACCTTTTTTGAACAAACTCTAAACTTAACAAACAAAAACAAACAACCAAGCAAGCAAGCAAGCAAGCAAGCAAGCGAGCGAGCAAACAAGCAAGCAAGCAAAAGCAAGCTGGCTAAACAAAGTTTCTTTTATTTGTTTGTATTCCTCTTTTTCACATATTTCCCTGAAATTTTCTCTCCCCTCCTCCCCCTACACACATTCACTCCTTCCTACATACAATGAAACAATATTTTTCTTGTTTTAAGGATCATCGCACTCAGGGGGTGGGGGTACCTTTTGTGTTCACCTTTTTTTTTTTTCGTTCCATTTTCTACGCCACCTCAATGGCCACAGAAGCTGGCACAGTTTTACAAAGCGATGCTGATGATGTCGATGATGATGATAATCATGATGCTATGGAGTTCCGTCTAGGATTGAGACAGCATGACAGGGCTGTACTCTACGCTCACTATCATACTATATCCTGGTGTCAATCAGGCCCAAGAGATACAGACACCTGCGGTGCTGGTCAGAAGATTTAAGCAACATCCTCAATGACACATCCGTGAAGTGGATGAGACTCGACTGTGTGGTCCCAGTCTTCCCAATGAGCTCAAAGCACGCACCATCTCTTGGGTAGGAGCCGGTTAGAGCCGAAAAATCCCACAATGATTTTTGAATGGACTGATGGAGATTCGAACCCATAACCTTCCAGTCGGCAGTCCGTTGCGCTAACCACTACAGCAAGGCGACGGTTCAATAAAACAATCTTTATCTGCATCTGTCTCTGTCTGTTGCTCTGTCTGTGTTTCTCTCTGTCTGTCCGTCATTCTATCTTCGGTTGGCCGTGTTTCATGTCTTCTACATAACGAGAGGGGAGATAAGCTGGTTTGATTTGATTTGGTTCAGTTTTTACGTCGACACCCACCTCAGGTGATCATGGCCGACGGGCATAACCATCCCAGGGAAGTGGGGGAAGTGGGACTTATCTAATTCTCACAAAAAACTCGACACCACGAGAACAACAATGATGTTAAGATGGGAAAATGGATGGCCAGTTTTAATGTAGTGCACCTTGGGATTTGCACCCACATCTATTAGCATGTGAATCCGACGCTCAACCAACTGAGCTACTGGAGCCCGCTAGGTAAGCTGACAAAAAGGGAGAACCTAGGAAGGCCAACCAGAAAACAGCGTCAGCTGCAATGAGAAGAGGAACATATCATATCACTCTTGAAGCCACAGACAGAAAGGGACGACAACCACCTTCTGTGCAGAGAACAGTTAAGTGATCCTGATAAGGCTTCGTACCGGCTACAACTGCACCAACGCTCACATGAACCACAAGTTTAACCCTCTGACTCCCGCATCCTATCCACCAACCGTAAAAAATTTTCAAAAACTGAACAGTTGTCTGTCTCTATCCAGGCTCAAGCTCAAAATCTCTGTGCGTGCCGTCTCCAATCCGCCCAGCTGTGAATGGGTACCTGACCCTGCTCAGGGCTGGGGGAAGGCAAACCAATGAAGTAAGAGAAGATGGGCACCACAGCCCCAGTAGCTCAGCTGGTATGAGCGTCAGATTCGCATGCTAATAGTTGTGAGTTCAAATCTGGGGGTGCGCTACATTAAAACTGGTCTTCTCGCCGTCCCATCTTAACATCACTGTTGTTCTGGTGGTGTCGGTATACAATTAGATATAAGATAAGTCCCACTTCCCCCATTTCCCTGGGATGGTTATCCCCGTCGGCCATATCACCTGAGGTGGATGTCGACGTAAAATCTGAACCAAACCAAACCAAACCAAACCAACCAAACCTTTATAAATAAACTGGCTCCTTGAAATGTTGAGGTCTCTACCACCTCACTCGTCGACGATCTCATTTTTGTGGTGGATGGGGTGGGCTGGGGGTCAGTTACTGTTACTGAAAGTCCGTAACTGGTGCTACACAAGCAAGGTGCGGGTGGTGGTAGTTGTGTGTATGTGCCTGTGCCTTCATGCATAGCGATGTGTGTGCACGCATTCCTACGCTAAGCTTGTTTGTCTGTCTGTCCACCTGTCTGTCTGTCTGAACGGCTCACATTCTCTTATCACAAACAACAAAAATGCCAGACATTCCTTGCAGTACAAAATTCATCCTGCTTTTAAACCAGTTAACATCAATGGATGGCAGACGTAAGATCGAGCCGAGTGGATCAACAAATGAAGAAACGAATGAGAAAAACATTATATGGGGATAAAGAAAGACCAGTGAATGAAACATCAAAATCATTAAATGGAAAACAAACAAAAAAACCACGCGAACGACAGTGAATGAAATAAACATTTTTTTTTTTTATAAATAATACATAGAAACATACAAAGCTTTTCAAACTTAATCCAAAACAAGTGTGATTGCCCACGTTCAAGCAAACAGGGACCAGAAAAAAACACGAAAAAAAGACTGAGAACGCGTATTTAATACAACTGGACAAGACAGGCGCCTTGTATTGAATACGCGTTCTCATTCTTTTTTTTTTTTTTTCTCGTTTTATTTCTTCTTCTGGTTTTTGAACTTAAAAAAAAGAAATAAAACCCTATGATAAAAACCACATCACAACCAATCTTTTTTTTTTTCGTGTATGGGATGAAACTCAAACTTAACGTATTTTTCACCCTGCCATCAGGGCAGTCATACTGCGTGTTCAGGGTGATATCATGCTAGAAGTTTTCGTATGTTGATACGCCATCTAACACGAGGTAGCTTACAAAGTCTTCAACATACGTGTTTGATGCGCTGAGTGCGTATATACACCAAGAGAGCTGAGGCATTTGCAGGTCTGCACATGTGCTGACATATACATACATACATGTACATACATACATACACACATACATCTCTCTCTCTCTCTGTAGTTATTATATATATATATATATATATATATATATATATATATATATATATATATATATATATATAATATATATATATACACATATATACATACATATATGCTGCACATATGCTGATCAAAACAATCTCCACTCTTTACCCACCAGCAACTGTACTTGGGTTACAAAACAAAACAAAACATACAGCTATTGCATGTGCCCCTTACCTCATGTCCTGAGAAAGATCTCATCTGGAAACAAATCCCATTTTTTGGGCAAAACATCAAATATTTAGAAGGAAAAAAAAGGAAGCGAAAACTACATGAAAAGAACCAAATAATAAAAACCTCGCAGAAAGTGCTTTTTACCTGATATTCTGAGGAAGATCTCTTCCAGAAGCATGACCCGTTTCTGCAGGATGTCAAATTGTTCCGCCATCCCCAGAGTGGCATTCACAGCTTTCTGAAGTCCTGCCACCTCTTCTTCTAGTTCCTGCAAGTGACGAATGGAATTTGCTCTTTTGACTCCTGCACCCTATCACCAACAGCAAAAAACTTAACCCTGTGACTTCTTTACTCTATCCACCAACAGCAAAAACTTAACCCTGTGACTTCTTTACTCTATCCACCAACAGCAAAAACTTAACCTTGTGACTTCTTTACTCTATCCACCAACAGCAAAACTTAACCCTGTGACTTCTTTACTCTATCCACCAACAGCAAAAACTTAACCCTGTGACTTCTTTACTCTATCCACCAACAGCAAAAACTTAACCTTGTGACTTCTTTACTCTATCCACCAACAGCAAAAACTTAACCTTGTGACTTCTTTACTCTATCCACCAACAGCAAAAACTTAACCTTGTGACTTCTTTACTCTATCCACCAACAGCAAAAACTTAACCTTGTGACTTCTTTACTCTATCCACCAACTGCAAAAACTTAACCTTGTGACTTCTTTACTCTATCCACCAACAGCAAAAACTTAACCTTGTGACTTCTTTACTCTATCCACCAACAGCAAAAACTTAACCTTGTGACTTCTTTACTCTATCCACCAACAGCAAAAACTTAACCTTGTGACTTCTTTACTCTATCCACCAACAGCAAAAACTTAACCTTGTGACTTCTTTACTCTATCCACCAACAGCAAAAACTTAACCTTGTGACTTCTTTACTCTATCCACCAACAGCAAAAACTTAACCTTGTGACTTCTTTACTCTATCCACCAACAGCAAAAACTTAACCTTGTGACTTCTTTACTCTATCCACCAACAGCAAAAACTTAACCTTGTGACTTCTTTGCTCTATCCACCAACAGCAAAAACTTAACCTTGTGACTTCTTTACTCTATCCACAAAACAGCAAAAACTTAACCTTGTGACTTCTTTACTCTATCCACCAACTGCAAAAACTTGACCTTGTGACTTCTTTGCTCTATCCACCAACAGCAAAAACTTAACCTTGTGACTTCTTTACTCTATCCACAAAACAGCAAAAACTTAACCTTGTGACTTCTTTACTCTATCCACCAAATGCAAAAACTTAACCTTGTGACTTATTTACTCTATCCACCAACAGCAAAAACTTAACCTTGTGACTTCTTTACTCTATCCACCAACAGCAAAAACTTAACCTTGTGACTTCTTTACTCTATCCACCAACAGCAAAAACTTAACCTTGTGACTTCTTTACTCTATCCACCAAATGCAAAAACTTAACCTTGTGACTTCTTTGCTCTATCCAACAACAGCAAAAACTTAACCTTGTGACTTCTTTACTCTATCCACCAACAGCAAAAACTTAACCTTGTGACTTCTTTACTCTATCCACCAACTGCAAAAACTTAACCCTTTGATTCCCGCACCCTATCCCCAACTGCAAAAACGTAATCCTGTGACTCCTTCGCCCTATCCACCAAATGCAAAAAAACTTAACCCTTTCACTCCCGCACCCTATCCATCAACTGCAAAAACAGCCCCGTGACTCCCTCCAATTTATCACACAGGGGATTTAAAAAACACACCTGAATACACATTTAAATATAACTAAGGACACTAAAACATATATAAGAACGGGCCTAAAGTTCCTAAAATTGCTGCCGCATATCTCATTTCCCTAGAGCCGAAAATGCACTTAATACATATACCCAATTTATCAATCTTACGAAAAAGTTATCAAGACTTTATCAAACATATACAGGTGAATGGACCAGCAAGGCAGAAATTGACAGGAAGAAATAACAGAAAGCAAAAGAGTAAGGCAGAAACAAAGAGTGACAGAAAGAGGAAATTTGTAGCACAGAATTTCCAGACGGTGGGGATACTACTTATACTGAAAGAGCCCCCGGCATCCCCACGGGGGGGGGAGGGGGGGGGCTAGTCTGATCAGGTGTAATGAATAGTGAGTCCACGTAAGTTTGGAGAATAGTGCTTTATAAGAACGATCTGTAATAATAATAATAATAATAATAATAATAATAATAATAATAATAATAATAATAATAATAATAAGCACAATGATATTACTATCATAATACCGTACCTGTACCCTGGATTCCAAACCAAATGTCCGCTTCTCTTGTTCTGGAAAAGAAGGAAAAGAATGTGTTTCAGAACGACGTCAAAAAAGGAACGTTTCTGCCGTCATCATAACATAAAATCGTTGGTGTTGTTTTATACACAATGGGCATATTTAGTATGTATCTGTGTGGTACAGTTATTTTAATTAAACTGTTCCCATTACTTCTGAAAGAAGGAGAAGAAGAAGAAAAAGAAAAAGAAAAAGAAGAAGAAGCAGAAGAAGAAGAAGAAGAAGAAGAAGAAGAAGAAGAGAGAGAAGGAGAGAGAGAGAGAGAGAGAGAGAGAGAGAGAGAGAGAGAGAGAGAAAGAAGAGAGAGACAGACAGAGAGAGACAGACAGAGAGAGAGAGAGAACAGAGACAGAAACAGAGACAGAGACAGAAACAGAGACAGAGAGAGACAGGGGTATGAATTTTATTCAGTACAGGCCAGGCCCCTTTCTGAAAGACACAATATACGCAAAAGACAAATTTGGATACATTTCATAAGATACACAAAGCCAAAAAAACCATAATGCTCCTGTCATTTACAGCCTATGACATAAAACCACTACTCATGTGTGTGTGCGTGAGAGAAAGAAAGAGAGAGAGAGAGAGTGAGAGAGACAGAGAAAGAGAGAGAGAGAGAGTGAGAGAGAAAGAGTGGTGTGAGAGAGAGAGACAGAGACAGAGAGAGTGAGAGAGGGAGTGAAAGAGAGAGTGAGTGAGAGAGAGGAGAGAGAGAAAGAAAGAGATAGAGTGAGAAGAGAAAGAGAGAGAGAGAGGCACAGAGAATATAACGACACCACACACACACACACACACACACACACACACACACAACACACACACACACACACATTACAAGGTTGCAAGGAAAAAACAGGAATCCCTTTCTCTTTTATCTATTCTCAACCACTCACTGCCCCCCCAAAAACACAACAACAACAACAACAACAAAACAAACAACAAAACAAAAACAAAAACCAACAATAACAAAATCTGACTCCAATTCGCACCTCTCTCTCTCTCTCTCTCTCACACACACACACACAACACACACACACAGACGAACCACACACACACACACGCACACATCACACCCACACACAAACACACACAGAGAGACGAACACACACAACACGCACACACACACACACACACACAAACAAACAAAGACGAAACACAACACACACACGCACACCACACACACACAAACACACACAGAGAGACGAACACACACAGACACACACACACACACACACTACATCCCCTTTCAGCCCTCAGCACACAACCAACCAACCACTCAACCACACACACAGACTCCAATCTCACCACCTACCCAAATCTCCCCCCCCCCCCCCTCACCATCATCTACACTAAGTTACACCCACATACCTTTCTCCCTCTCCATCTCCGCTTTTGACAATTTCCTCCGTGGGCCTCTTTTTCCACGGGGGCCAGGTGGTCCCGGCTCACCAGGGTCACCTTTGGGTCCAGGTGGTCCCATAGGGCCTGTAATAATAATAACAACAATATACTTCTTTCGTTATTTTTGTTCAAAGCCCAGCCGATTGCCTCGGGTCAGATCAGGGCTATAACCGTTTCAATACACACAAATACTTCAACAGGGGGAAAAAAAGGAAAAGAAAATTAAGCACACACATCAATGCATTTTCGCACATAATCCAAGGAGATGCCCCTGGCGTTGACCACTCCCTCCAGTTTATCACACAGGGGATTTAAAAAACATACCTGAATACAAATTTAAACATAATTAAGGACACTAAAGCATATACAAAATGGGCCTAAATTACCTAAAATTGCTGCCGCATATCTTATTTCACTAAAGCCAAAAATGCACTTAATACATGTACCCAATTATCAATCCTAAGAGAAAGTCAGGGAATATACAGTGATATACTCTGGTGGTAATTCACATGAAAGAGGAGTAGGCATCATAATGGACAAAGACAAATCAAAAGCAGTTAAGGGATACTGGGCAGTGTCCGACAGAGTTTTACTGGTCAAATTCGGAGGCAAACCTTTTGATATCAACATCATACAGGTGTATGCACCAACATCCGCAAGTACTCAGGAAGACATCGACAACTTCTACGAAGTTTTAGAGATGGCCAAGGTCCAATGTAAATCACAAGAAGTTACAGTCATAATGGGAGATTTTAATGCTAAAGTGGGACAGGATAGGGTGGAGGATATAGTTGGACCTCATGGCCTTGGTACACAAAATGAAAGAGGGGAGAAGCTTGTAGAATGGGCACAGATGAATGAGTTCATAGTAGGAAACACCTGGTTTGAGCAGCCTAACAGAAGAAAATGGACTTGGATGAGTCCAGGAGATAATACCAAAAATCAAATTGAGTACATCCTGATCAACAAAAGATTTAGAAATTCTTTACTGTCAGCAAAAACACTACCAGGCGCAGACTGTAACAGTGACCCCAATCCTGTAGTGGGAAGGTTTAGGCTGAAATTGAGGAAAAGGAAACAGACCAAAAGCAACATCAAACTAAACCTTGGACTCTTGAAGACAGATGAAATGATACGTCAAAACTTTAATGTACATGTTCAAAACAATTCCAGTGCTCTGGAAGACGTTGGTGACAGTGAGGAACAATGGACAAAGTTGAGAAGTTCTATAAATGAAGCTTGTGAAGAAATCCCTAAGGCAGATAGAAAAGCAAAAAAGAGCTGGATGACTAATGAAATGTTGGGCCTGATGGAGGAAAGGAGGAAGGCAAAGAGAAACCAGGAGACATACAGGAAGATAAACAAAGAAATCAGGTATAGGTGCAATGAAGCTAAGGAAGCTTGGCTGAACACAAAATGCAAAGAGATAGAAGACCGACACAAAATGGATTCTCAGGGTATGTACAGACGAATTGAAGAAATTGTCCACAGGAAAAATACATGCACATCAACTGGTTGCTTAATAATCGAAAAAGACAAAATATTAGACAGATGGGGAGAGTACATTAAAGACCTTTTTGAGGATGACAGAAACGAAGAACACATTATAAAAAAGAATTTTGAAGACCACCCATAATGAAAGATGAAGTTAGAGCAGCACTGAAAAAGATGAAACCAGGAAAAACCCCAGGACCAGACAACATTACTACAGAGATGATTGAAGCCCTGGAGGAATTTGGCATAGATAAAATAACAGTCCTCCTAAATGAAATTTATGACACTGGAAAAATCCCCAAAGATATGTCAAAATCAATTTTCATTGCACTTCCAAAGAAGACAGGGGCTGTAGAATGCGAACTCCATCGCACAATCAGTTTGATGAGTCATGTAACAAAAATCCTGTTAAGAATAATCATGATGAGGACAAGGAATAGAATCAAAAGAGAAATAGCAGAAGAACAACAGTGTGGATTTGTGGAGGGGAAAGGAACTATTAATGCCATATACATCCTAAGAACTATCATAGAGAGGTCAATTGAGATGAATAAGGATTTGTATTTATGCTTTGTTGATTATACCAAGGCTTTCGATCGGGTACGACATGATGAATTGATCAGCCAACTGGAGAGACTCAATGTCGATGGAAAAGATCTACGAATAATCAGGAATATGTACTGGGAACAAACAGCTGCAATGAGAATAGAAAACAATATAAGCTCCTTTCAAAACATCAAAAGAGGAGTCAGACAGGGTTGTGTTTTGTCACCAGATCTGTTTTCACTATATAGCGAAAACATCATGAGAAACCTAGAAGAAGACTCTGGATTAAAGATTGGAGGGAAAATGATAAACAACATTCGGTACGCAGATGACACCGTGCTAATTGCAGAAAATGAAAGGGACCTACAAAACCTTGTGAATATACTAGAAACAGAAAGCAAAGGTAAGGGGTTGGAACTAAACAGCAGGAAGACTGAAGGCATGGTGATCAGTAAAAAACATGAAATCCCCTCATGCAAAATAACAGCAAATGGCACAACCTTGACACAGGTTAATAAATTCAAATACCTGGGAACGGTCATTTCATCAGACGGCAGATGCACATCGGAAATAGCTGGCAGACTCGGCCAAGCCAAAACAGCATTCAAGAAGATGACAAGCATTCTTACCAACAAATGCCTATCAATTAACATCAGAAAGAGAGTCCTTGAATGTTATATAGAACCAATACTGTTGTACGGATGCGAGGCGTGGACAGTCAGCAAGCAAAGCCAGAGCAGGATCGAGGCAGCCGAGATGTGGTTTCTCAGAAGAATGTTGAGAGTTCCATGGACAGCAAAGAAAACAAACGAGACAGTCTTGATGGAGGCAGACACAAGTAGATTACTCATAAGGAAGATTAGGAAAAGACAAGCAACATTTATAGGCCATTTTATGAGGAAGGGGGATTTGGAGCACCTGGTCACAACGGGAAAGCTGGAGGGAAAGAGAGCACCAGGTAGACCCAGGGAGAGAATGCTGAACGGACTTGCAGAGTGGCTGGGGATGAGGAGGGTGGGGGAGATGCTGGGGGCAACGAGAGATAGTTGGAAGTCCATGGACGCCAACGCCATGCGGCAGGGCACCTGATGATGATGATGATGAAGAGAAAGTACATGATGAAAATATAGGTGAATGGACCAGCAAGGCAGAAAACGATAGAAAGAAATGACAGAAAGCAAAGGAACAAGGCAGAAACAAAGAGAGTGACAGAAAAGAGGAAATTTGTAGCACAGACTTTTCAGAAGGTGGGGATACTATTTATACTGAAAGAGTCCCTGGCATCCCCACGGGAGGATCGATACATATGCAGCGAGTCCAAATTAGTTCAGAGAACAGCGTGACACAAAACTATGATTTAACATTATCAAAATTATTGCATGCTGTAAACATACACACACACACACCAAACACACACACACACTCACACACACACACTACACACACGCGTGCGCGCATGCAAACACACACACATACACACACACACTAACTACACAAATACACACCATACACCCCCCACTACACACACACACACACATACAAACACATACACATACCCCCCCACACACACACACACACACACAAAATGAAGTGAACTGAATACCTATCAACCCGTCCAGCTGTCCAGCAGATGCTGACCCTCTTTCCTGTGGGACTGGAGATCCAGGGGGCCGGGGGGACCCTGTGGGCCCCGAGGCCCTGTGTCCCCTTTAGGACCAGGGGGACACCGGCAGTTGTGAAGATTGAGAGGGGCCAGGTTTTGTAGTGGTGTTTCTTTGTACTGAAACTGATAACACTGCTTCGTATTACTTACTGATTGCCTTTTACGCCAATAGCGTATTGAAATGCAGCAATGAAGGTTCTCCGTTCCTGTCTGTTCTGGGCCAAGCCTTAGTATATTACCCAAGTGTGTTTCAGGGCCTCAAGGAAAGCTGGAGGGAAAGAGAGCACCAGGTAGACCCAGGGAGAAAATATTGGACGGACTTGCAGGGTGGCTGAGGACAGAGAGGATGGAAGATGTGCTTGCAGCAACAAGGGATAGATACATATGGAGGGCCATGATCGCCAAGGCCATGCGGCAGGGCACATGATGATGATGATGATGATGATGATGATGATGAGATGATGATGGTCTCTTCCTACTGTTTGTCGATAATGTGCTTTGTATTAAGTTGTGTTATACTCAGTCGGCTTTCACCCCAGACTTCAGTGTGCTACACGCTCGTTGGGGACACTGGCACGACACAATTCGGTCTCATCCATTTTACGACGGACAAGAGTGGCAGAATGGTTAAGACGTTCACCTGCCAATAACTAAACTCGAGGTTCCAGTGTTCGCTCCCCATAAAGGCCTCAACTTTTCTCCTCAGTTTGACCGCAAGGGGACGAAAAACGAGTTGGACCCGTGTGCCTTCTTGCTGCGCACATTAAAAATCCCACGGCAGTTGAAAATCGTGAAGAGTAGGGCATTGCCCGGCTGCCTTGGTGAAAAAAAAACAAAAAACGTCAGAGAGATAGGTTGATTTCTCAGGTCCCACACCTTGAAGACCAAATAGCCTTCTTGCCTTTCTGAAGTCTTGGTAAAAAAAAGTGTGAATATGAATATGAATTTGAAGCGAGGGAGAAGGAAAAGGCACCACCCTTGTGGTGTTGGCCCCGGGAAAAGTTGAGGTCTTTGCCACCTCACTCCCCTACGACCCCAGGGTTACGGCACTATCTAGGTACAACCTTAGGACCTGGCCAGCTCGTGGTTTTATGTGCAGGCTTGAGGCTTGTGCCTTGATCATTCTGGATCTTCTCTATCACATGGCAACCTGTGATGTTAGTGCCTATGGAATTCATTCCGAACATGGAGACGTCACCCTGAGAAACTGAAACTGAAACTGAAACTGAAACTGAAACTGAAACTAAAACCATTTTACGGATGTGCCGATCAGGACGTTGCTGAAATTTCCTGACCAACACCGCAGGTGTCTGTGTCTCTGGGGTCTGGTTGACTGACGCCAGGATGTATTCTGAAAGGAAGCGTACAGTAGAACCCTGTCACTCAGTCTCAATCTAAAATGGAACTCTACAGCATCATCCCTATCATCCCCGTTCTCATCATCACACCGTCGTGTGAAAAGTTGTCCTCAGTTCTGCGGTTCTTAATGCCCTGCTTCCAAGCCTCTAAAACAAAAGTATCCACCCTCATTGCATCTGCAAAAACAAGCTATTTCCAAACCAAATTCCTGAATGCCTCTTCTTCAAAAGAACTCTTTACAACCATGAATCATCTCCTTGGCACACGAAAAGATTTACCTCTCCCAACAAAACATTCAAATGAAGAACTCCCATCTGTATTCTCCAAGTATTTCACCACCAAAATACAAACTCTTCGTGACAGGCTTGACAGGACACCCTGTCAACCATGCCCACCTGACCCTTCCTTCTCTGGCACACCTCTTACTACTTTTACCCCAGTCTCACAAGAAGAAATTTTCAACACAATCAGATCCATGTCGTTCAAAACCTGTGAACTGGATCCTCTTCCAGGTTCTCTCTACTCCGACTGTCTCCCTACTCTCCTCCCATTCATCACTGACATCATCAACACTTCTCTTCAAACTGGAACTGTCCCAGATTCTTTCAAGTCTGCTATTGTTCACCCTCTCCTCAAGAAACACAATTTAGACCCAAATGAACTGAAAAATTACCGGCCTATCTCTAATCTCTCTTTCTTGTCAAAACTCATCGAAAAAGTCGTCTTCAACCAGCTGAACTCTCACCTGTCTGCCAACAATCTCCTCAATCCTTTCCAGTCAGCCTACCGCCAGTGCCATAGCACTGAAACTGCCCTACTACACATTCTCAACAATCTCCTCCTTGCAACTGATACTGGCAAAGTCTCTCTCCTCACACTCCTTGATCTGTCTGCAGCCTTTGATACCATTCATCATGGTATTCTCCTTTCTAGACTTCATCATACTTTTGGCATCTCTGACATTGCTCTCTCCTGGTTCACTTCATATCTATCAAACAGAAAACAAACTGTTCTCATCAATGGCACTTACTCTCAACCTGCATACCTGACCTGTGATGTTCCACAAGGATCTGTCCTTGGCCCTGTTCTTTTCACTCTTTACACCTCCCCCCTTTCCACCATCATCAACTCCCATTCTATAAAACACCACTTCTATGCTGATGACACCCAACTTCAAGACAGTGACTCACCTGATAATATACAGCGCCTGTTGACTCGCACCACTGAGTGTTACTCGGACATTAAGAACTGGATGACACACAATAAACTTCAGCTTAATGACGACAAGACAGAAGCTATCCTCATTAGCACCCGTCAGAAACTTTCTCAGCTGCCTCCTCTTTCTCTCCCAGTATGTAACACATCAGTCCCAATTTCTGATTCAGCTAAAAACCTTGGTGTCTGCATTGACTCTACCCTCTCCATGAACAACTTTGTTTCTCAAACTGCCAGATCTTGCTACTATCATCTCCATCGTATAAGTCTGATCAGGAAGTATCTCTCTGTCGAAACAACTGCAAAACTCGTTCTCTCCTTCATAATGTCTCGCATTGACTATTGCAATTCACTCCTGTCCGGTCTTCCTGCCTCCACCATTTACATCCTACAGCGCATTCAAAACAATGCTGTACGCCTTGTACTCAAAAAGAAAAAAGCCACATATCTCCTCTCCTGGCACAACTTCACTGGCTCCCTGTATCAAAGCGCATACAGTACAAACTAGACATCATGTGCTACAAAAGCCTCAATAACGCAGCCCCCGATTACCTGTCAAGCCTACTTGAGATCTATGTTCCCTCACGTACCCTCCGCTCTGCCTCCGATCCTCTGACTTTTCGCTTTCCACGCACTAAGCTCAATACCTATGGTCCACGAGCCTTCTCTGTTTCTGGTCCACTCTCCTGGAACAAACTTCCTCTCTCAGTCCGTCAGCAACCTACTTTTGTCTCCTTCAAGACCGCTCTCAAAACTCACCTTTTCTCCTCTGCATAAAATCCTAACCTCACTCAACCCCCCTCTGCAGCCTGTCTCCGCTCGGAGGGGAATCACATTGTTATAATATATAATTGTATATGATATGCTCTCTATAATTTTCCATTGCTTTTATTCTTGCTTTTATTGTTTTTATTCTTTCTTCCCATTTATAGCCATGCGTGTGTGTGTGTGTGCGTGCGTGCGTGTGTGTGTGTGTGTGTGTGTGTGTGTGGTGTGTGTGTGTGTGTGTGGTGTGTGGTGCGTGCGTGCTGTGTGGTGCGTGCATGCGTGCGTGCGTGCGTGCGTGTGTGTCTGTTTCAGCGCTTAGATTTGATTTTATCAAGATTTTGCGCTATATAAATATTGTAATTATTATTAATGATTATTATTATGGTGATTTCAGTTTCTGTATATTTGGAGGTGTGTTGGAGAGCCGGGATGGTGACACAGATGGCACAGAAGACAGCTCAGCCAAAAAAATGAAAAATAAGAAAAAAAAAAATAAGGGTTGTATTTTAGAGTATTCGCTTGTGCTATTCTACTGTACATTATATTGTGTTGCGTTACATACTGAATTCCTTTTGAGCTTATCGCACTGTACTGGTTTTCTTATTTGTCTGTGTGTGTGTATATATGTGTGTGTGTATTTAGTAGACTTCAGTTATATGCAAATACATGGAACACACACACACACACACACACACACACACACACACACAACACACACACACACACACCCATCCACACACACACACATCGTCCAAAAGCACATATGTGAATAGACATTAAAAGAAACAACGAACGATACATACACACACACAAACACACACACGCACACACACACACTCACACACACACAGACACTCACACACACACTAACAAATATACACAGACACTCACACACACACACTCAAACACACACACACACATACACACACACGCACACACAGTCACACACACTTAAACACACACATATCCTTACTCTGTGGATGATAGCCTCAGTAGCCTTGAGCCTGGTTATGACATCATGTAACATGGTACAGTTAAAACACTCTGAAAAAAAATGAAAATGAACTATCAAATCCATATCATCACCTAAATCATTTGCAACGGGTGCAACAGTCTAATGGAAAAGACATCGGATTTCCAATCAGAGCGTCTGAGTTCGATCCTCTAAGAGTACCTCCCCGCCTGATGGGTGAAGGGTGGAGATTTTTTTCCGATCTCCCAACATGTGTACAGCTTTGCCAGTGCCTGAACACCCTTCGTTTGTATACGCGTACAAATCATGAAATACGCACGTTAAAGATCCTCTGTAAGTCGCGTCAGTATCCGAAGGTTTATGGATACATGCAAACGCCCAGCATGCATGGCCATCAGACATGGAGTGTGCAGAATGTGCAGCAACATAGTGCCTGCACAGTGTGGACAAAACAACACGCGTACAGGTAACTGACAAAAATGGGAAGACTAAGGCAAAAAATCTTAATCAATGCAAAACACAATAGGAACTCGTACACATACACACACACAGACACACACATACATACACACACACGCACATACTGCAGAACTTATAGCAGATATTGAAGTTCAGTGTAACAGATTCTTTCACCTTAGTGGGGACTTGACGAAAACAGAATATAAATTAACACCCAACAGTTCAGTACAATCAACATAAAGTAAACACTGAAAAAAATGTACTCAGCTCTTGTTTTTCGATACGAAATTCAAGCATTCACAATCAAAGGGGACTTAACTTGAAAACAGAATATAAATTAATGCCCGATTCAGTACAAATAACATAAAGTAAAAAATGAAAAATATACAAAGGATAACAGAACATTAATGAACACCCAATCAATTCAGTACAAATAATACAATACAAACTCTGAAATATGTGCGAAATTGTTTATGGATACGAACTTCAAGCACTCAAATGTATGACATTAACTCATTACATTTTATACATTTTGCTATTGTTACATGACACAAAAGCAATTGAATTTTTAGTCTTTGTTTTCTAGCTGTGGCAACTCCACTTCACGATACACATACATCCCAGGAATTCCGAGAGAAACTCGTAAACGGAAACAACTTTTCTCAACCTGCCCACTTACCTCGATCACAGTTGGCTCCCTGGAATCCAGGACAGCAGCCCCACTGCACCTCTCTCTTCCAGCGAAATACTCGCTTCTTGTGCTGGTATGCCCTGTGGGGCGCGCGCGCGCGCACACACACACATACATACACACACACACACACACATACACACACGCAAGCATACACGCACACTGATCATTGATATTACACATTTCATACATTTTCGTTACACACACACACACACACACACACACACACACCACCACGCGCACGCACGCACGCACACATACACACACACACACAAACACGGACGCACGCACACACACTGTTGATATTAATATTTCATACATTTTCGTTTTACACACACACACACACACACACACACACACACACACACACACACACACACACACACACAACACCACGCACACCTGATTGTTGATATTACATATTTCATACATTTTCGTTTTACACACACACACACACACACACACACACACACACACACACACACACTGATTGTTGATATTACATATTTCATACATTTTCGTTTTACACACACACACGCCGCGCGCGCGCGCACACACAACACACGCACGCACGCACGCACACACACGCACACTGATTAATGATATTACATATTTCATACATTTTCGTTTACACACACACACACACACACACACACACACACACACAACACACACACACACACCCAGCGCATTATTTTACAAGGTTGTCAAGTAATCCTTAAGTCAAACGTGAGTAATACGGTCGAGATTTCAACTTGTCCCTGGGCCAGCATCATGAGAACTGTGCTCAGTATGGCGGGTCACCCTCCATAACCGGCAAAAGTTCTCCAACAAATGTCTGAAAGCCAACTCTGGACGCCAGCGCATGAAAGAGATAATAGTGCGATTATCGTTGTACTTGCACTATAATCCCTTTCACATGGTTTTTTCTTCCTTTTTTTTCTTCTTCAGGATTATAGCACATAGGGCGGTTACCTTTGTGCCCACCAATTTTTTTCTGTCCCATTTTCTACGCCACCTTAATGGCCACAGAAACTCGAACAGTTTTACAATGCTATGATGATGATGTCGATGAGGATGATAATCATGATGCTATGGAGTTCCATCTAGGATCGAGACTGCGTGACAGGGCTGTACTCTATGCTTACTATCATAATATATCCTGTCATTAACCAGGCCCGAGAGATACAGACACCTATGGTGCTGGTCAGGTTTAAGCAACACCCTCAATGACGCATCCATGAAGTGGATGAGACTCGACTGTGAGGTCCCAGTCTTCCCAAATGACCCCATAGCACGACCAACTCTGGGTAGGAGCCGGTTGGAGACGAAAAATCCCACAATGATTTCTGAAGGGACTGATGGGGATTCGAACCCACAACTTTCCAGTCGGTAGTCCATTACGCTAACCACTACACCACGGCAACTGGAAATGTTTTTCTTTAATTAATAGCGTTACGTTGTCAGCGGCGAGCTTGCTGAACGCTATACCCCTAGCGTTCCGGCGCCTGCGGTTCTCCGCGAGAACGCTAGCGGGCTAGCGTTAGGATGTGAAAAAGTTTTAATTGCATTTGAGACCTGCAAGGAAAACGTTAAACTTGGTTTTTAACTGATGTCTTTTCACTTAAACTTGGTTGTCGTTTTAACGTGGTAGTTAACCCTGATATGACTCTAGTAGTAGTAGTCGGCTGGGCTGTAAGCAATATGAACCTGAACCTGAACCAGAGAAAAATATCACTCACTTGGCCCGGCGGCTTTAGTATATTCCACAATTTAGGACCTGGCATTAAAAAAGATGTATAGAAGTTCGTTTTAATAATAATCATCATCATCATCAGGTGCCCTGCCGCATGGCGTTGGCGACCATGGACTTCCAACCATCTCTTTCTCTCGTTGCTCCTAGCATCTCCCCCACCCTCCTCATCCCCAGCCACTCTGCAAGTCCGTTCAGCATTCTCTCCCTGGGTCTACCTGGCGCTCTCTTTCCCTCCAGCTTTCCCGTTGTGACCAGGTGCTCCAAATCCCCCTTTCTCATAAAATGGCCTATAAATGTTGCCTGTCTTTTCCTAATCTTCCTTATGAGTGATCTACTTGTGTCTGCCTCCATCAAGACTGTCTCGTTTGTTTTCTTTGCTGTCCATAGAATTCTCAACATTCTTGTGAGAAACCACATCTCGGCTGCCTCAATCTTGCTCTGGCTTTGCTTGCTGACTGTCCACGCCTCGCATCCGTACAACAGTACTGGTTCTATATAACATTTAAGGACTCTCTTTCTGATGTTAACTGATAGGCATTTGTTGGTAAGAATGCTTGTCATCTTCTTGAATGCTGTTTTGGCTTGGCCGATTCTGCCAGCTTTTTCCGATGTGCATCTGCCGTCTGATGAAATGACCGTTCCCAGGTATTTGAACTTATTAACCTGTGTTTTAATAATAATAGTAATATGTTATAATAACAATAATTACAGTACTTATACGGCGCCAAATCTTGACAATTCAAATCAAAGCGCACTCACGTTCCAGGCATACGCATACAATCGACAAAGACCACCTTACAATATTTAATACACAGACTGAGGGAAAAAAGTAGTTGTAGAATTCATTGTTGGGAAAAGAGGTGGTTTTAATTGACTTAAAAGCAGAAAGGGTAGGTATTAGGCTAAGGCAGAGCGGCTTTGTCTCCCTATCAGGAGGCTTGCTAGCTGGGAATGGACAGCTGTGTTCAAGGTTGAGAAAGACAAAGATGACCCAAGGACAGTGATGCCAGTGATATCTTCTGCCCCCTACTTCTTTTTTTTTTCTTCTTCATTCTTTTTTATTTTGCTGTCCCTATTTTTACCAATATTTCAGTGGCCATAGAATCTGGGATTTTGTTTTCACGTTATGATGATGATGACAATGAATATGACATTCCTGACGCTGCAGAGTTCCATTCTGGAATCGAGACCGCTGTGACAAGGCTGAACTACATTTACTTTCATAATATATCCTGGCATCAACAAGGCCCGAAACACGCAGACACGTACGATATTTGTCAGAAAATTTAAACAAGGCGCTCAATGATATATAATCTGTGAAGTAGGTAAAATCAACTGTGTGCTTCCAGTCTTCCCAACAAGCCCATGGATAGGAGTTAGTTGGGGTAAAATAAACCCACGATGATTTTGACCGAACTAGTAAGATTTGAACTCACAACTTTCCAATTGTTAGTCTGCTGCGCTAGTCACAGCACCACAGTGACTGGTCCTGCTCACTTCTTTGTTTCCTACTCTCCTTCTTTATCTAACCCTTTGACTCCCACGCCCTATCCACCAACTGCAAAAACTTAACTCTTTGACTCCCTCACTCCATCCACCAGCTTCCTTCAGGAGGCTGGTGGATAGGGTGAGGGAGTCAAAGGGTCATGTTTTTGCTTTGCTAGCATAGTTGACAATGCAGGATGCTGGTGGACAGAGTGCGGAGGGCAAAGGGTTAAAAAAAAATTCTTCTTCTTCGTTTTCTTTTATTTTTTTAAATTTTGTTTTCTTCCGTCCATCACACCCCTCGTTTTTGCCAAAGAAAGTTATATACCACGCTTTACAATGGATAAGCTCCAGACTTATCTTGAACACACGTTCTAGCATGACACAACATGTAGAACGAATCACATGTGACAATCATTACTGATTAGACCAGTTTGTTCATAAACTACGAACCACAAGACTCTCACAAAACTACATAATCCCTCTAGTCCAAATCTCACGTTACCAGATATTACCTTTTACGTCCTTCTCTGAATTATTCTTGGTAATCTTTTTTTCTCTCTCCTTTATCTTTACTCTCCAATTCCCATTTTAAATCCTTCTCCTCCTTCCCCCTCCCCCCCCCCCCACATATTTTTTTAGAATACAAATGGAGATCACTTCATGTTACTCTGGAGGGATGCCTGTGATTCAGACCGATTGAGGCATGAGTGTGTGTGTGTGTGTGTGTGTGTGTGTGTGTGTGTGTGTGTGTGTGTGTGTGTGTGTGTGTGTGGTTTAAAACAACGAGTAATAGAAAATACTACTACTTTACCTTTTTTCTTAAAGTTTATCATCATCATCATCATCATCATCATTGTTACCATTCTAAAGAAAATGTGTAAAACTGACCTTCCAGCGCTGGTCCACTGCCACTGTGGCTGAAGGCAGGACACAAGACGTTTGGTCACTCTGGGACACCATCTTCTGAAAGATACACAAACTGTGGAGTTCAACACAAAGTAGGCATCTTGTGAATTTGAGCAAGGAGGGAGGTTAAAAAATGTCCAATTCCATCTAAAAATGAACACCGAACTGATAGTTCGTCATCATGTGATACGTTTTCACCCCAGGCTATACAAACGAATGTGTAACAAAAGTCCTACCTAGTATTTGCTACACATCTAAAGAACATTCCTGTAAAGAAATTACAATGGTCGATACACAAATGTGTGTATGACTATGAGTGGAACGGTATGCCACTGGGCCGTGTTCCACACTTATAATTAGATCTATTAGATATTGTAATAACACTGACGGACGCAAGAGCCAGTTTAAGTTGGTTTGGGCGTTGTACTTCCATCAAGACGATCTGCGTCGATCATGCTAGCGTTTCGCTTGGTGTGTACTCTCTCTGTTTAATTCAAGGGGCAATTTTCCCCATCTACGAGGTCAACATGATATATGCAGACCTGTTATTATGCCTGCTCTCCTCACACGCAGAAAAACCAAATATGCACATTATAAAATCCAGTAGGACACGTCAGAATTCGTTGGCTTATGGAAACACGCCGGTAGGCCTATGCATCTACACATAAAAATGGAATATCAATATGACAACCAAGATAGATCTAGATCCTTATCGCTGGCATACTCTTGAAAACAAAAATGTAAATGTCATCATCAACATTATTAAGAATAGCCACTGATACCATACCATGCTGTAGATCTAGCGTGTAGATCTGGCACACAGCACCATGACTAGATCTACGGGAAATTGTGTGTAATTTGGTAATCCGGGGACTCGGGGCATGCGCAGAAAAGACTAACGGCTCATCCTGCCAACGGTAAACATCATGGCTGGTCAATCGCCTGTCGGGTGTCATCCCCGGACCCCGAGCGAGCCCTTAGAGGTCAAAATAACCACCTGTCAAACACGTTCTTGAGGAGGGTAGCCAACAAAACCAGACGTGGCGTGATAGTTTCAATTTCAATTTCTCAAGATGACGTCTCTGTGCTCGGAATGAATTCCATATGCACTAACCTCACAGGTGCCATGTGATGGAGAAGATCCAGAATGATCACGGCACAAGCCTTAAGCCTGTACATAAACCCACGAGCTGGGCAGGTCCTGAGGTCCTACCTAGATACCTGGGGTCTTATGGGGAGTGAGGTGGCAGAGACCTCAACTTTTCCTGGGGCCAGCACCACGAGAGCGGCGCCCATCCCCTTCTCCTTCGCTTCAAATTCATATTCACTTTTTTTTTTACTAGACTTCAGAAAGGCAAGAAGGCTAATTGTTTTAAGGGTGGGACCTGGGAAATCAACCTATCTCTCCAATGTCTTATACCAAGGCAGCCGGGAAATACCCTCCTCTTCAATATTTTCAATTTCCGTGGGATCTTTAATGTGTGCAGCCAGAAGGTACACGGGTCCGACTCGTTTTTCATCCCCTTCCGAAGGACTACACGTTCAGTTCGATTTTCCCGTCAAACTGAGGAGAAACGTCGAGGCCTCTAAGAGGAGCGAACCCTGGACCCTCGAGTTTGGTTGTTGGCGGCGAACGTCTGAACAGCGATCCACCATATTCATAAGCAGAGACCGTTTGCGACATCATCAGCAGGCTCAACGGTCATATGAGAAAAGGCAGCACGAGACAGACCAAGGAAAACACAGGACTTCAGGCATGAAGGAAACCTTGACGTTATATGGCATCTCTCCTCCCTAAGTTCAGGCCTTCCAGAGTGCTGCTGGCCGTGAGAGAGAAAGAGAGAGACAAGAGAGAGAGAGAGAAGAAGAGGAAGGTGAGAAGGGGAAAGAGAGAGAAAGAGACAGACAGACACAGAGAGACAGACAGAGAAAAAAGAGAGACAGAGAGAGAGAGAGAGAAAGAGAGAAAGAGATAGAGACAGACAGACACAGAGAGACAGACAGAGAGAAAGAGAGAGAGAAGACAGACAGAGAGAAATGGAGAGAAAGACAGAGAGAGAGAGAGAGAATGAGAGAGAGAGAGAGACAGACAGACAGACAGACAGACAAACAGAGGACGGAGATACAGAGACACAGAGAGATAAGACACAGAGAGAGCGACACAGAGACTGAGACAGCAAGTACAGACAGACAGACAGACAGACTGTAGAGAGAGAGAGAGACAGAGAGAGACAGAGAGAGAGAGAGAGAGAGAGAACAGAGAGAGAGAGAGGAGAGACGGAGGAGAGAGACAGAAAGGACAGAGACAGAGACAGAGAGAACTAGAGACTAGATCTTTTTTGGTAGTCGGAAACATACGTGAGAAAGCGAACGTCTCAGAGCTAAAAATATACCAGCTGGCCTAAGGTTGGTAATTTTGTACCAAGCTGAGTACCTTGCTTAGTGGCTGAAGAAGGAGTTTCCTCAATAGCTGATGCAATCTTGCGTGTAGGCTATTGGGTGTGTGTATCATGGTACTGCGTTAGTGTTTAGGTCCAATTATAGCAGACTGCTCGTTCGTTCTGCCCCCCCTCCCCCCTCCTCCCACTACCTCCCTCCTTGGTGCTTCTACACCTTCCCCCTTCCCACGCTTCCTCGATTGTGACAGTGTCTTTGAACATCTCTCCTCTCTCTCTCTCTCTCTCTCCTCTCTCTCTCTCTCTCTCTTTTTCTCTCTCTCTCTCTCTCTTCTCTCTCTATATATATATATTCTCTCTCTCTCTCTCAGCTTTATTACATTTTGTTCCCTTTATGCTCATCTAATTTGATAGTATTTGTCCATTTATAATTTACTTATTTACATTGTTGTTTGTATTAGTACACTGTTGTTTGTATTAGTACACTGTTGTTTGTATTAGTACACTGTTGTTTGTATTAGTACATTGTTGTTTGTATTAGTACACTGTTGTTTGTATTAGTACACTGTTGTTTGTATTAGTACACTGTTGTTTGTATTAGTACACTGTTGTTTGTATTAGTACACTGTTGTTTGTATTAGTACACTGTTGTTTGTATTAGTACATTGTTGTTGTTTGTATTAGTACACTGTTGTTTGTATTAGTACATTGTTGGGTTGTATTAGTACATTGTTGTTTGTATTAGTACACTGTTTGTATTAGTACTTGTTTGTATTAGTACACTGTTGTTTGTATTAGTACACTGTTGTTTGTATTAATACATTGTTGTTTGTATTAGTACATTGTTGTTTGTATTAGTACACTGTTGTTTGTATTAGTACACTGTTGTTTGTATTAGTACACTGTTGTTTGTATTAGCAGTTCGTAGGAATGGAAAACCTCTCTCTCTCTCTTTCGCTCTCTCTCTCTCTTTCTCTGTCTGTTCTCTCTCTCTCTGTGTCTATCTATCTATCTGTCTATGTATATATCTACATACCTACATATCTATCTGTTTATCTGCCTGTCTATCTATCTATCTATCTGTCTGTCTATCTATCTATCTATCTATCTATCTATATATATATATCTACCTATCTATCTATCTGCCTGTTTATCTGTCTGTCTGTCTGTCTGTCTGTCTGTCTGTCTGTCTGTCTATCTATCTCCATCTCTCTCACTGTGCTTACAGCACTCAAAGTACTTCGTTGTTTCAGGCTGGGTAAGCCCATCAACGGGGGATATAGAGGAAAAGACACGGTGAATAATGAACACACGATATTGATAAACATAATCGATATGTAACCACACACACACACACACACACACACACACACACACACACACACATCACACACACACACACTACACACACACACACACACACACATACACCACACACACATACACACACACACACACACACACACATACACACACATACACACACACACACACACACACACAATACAACACACACACACAACACACACACACACACACACACACACACACACACACACACACACATGTCCCGTGACATGGCAACCGCATCACGATAAAGCG
>JAPXFY010000025.1:14653353-14663353 GCA_030674185.1 Monoplex corrugatus | reverse complement strand
GACAGCAAAGAAAACAAACCAGACAGTCTTGATGGAGGCAGACACAAGAAGATCATTGATAAGAAAGATCAGGAAAAGACAAGCAACATTCATAGAACTATTTATGAGGAAAGGGGAATTAGAGCACCTGGTCACAACAGGAAAGCTGGGGGAAAGAGAGCACCAGGTAGACCCAGGGAGAAAATAGTGAACGGACTTGCAGGGTTTCTGAGGACAGAGAGGGTGGAAGATATGCTTGCGGCAACAAGGGATAGATACATATGGAGGGCCATGATCGCCAACGCCATGCGGCAGGGCATATGATGATGATGACGATGATGATGATAATGATCCATCTGGAATGATTTGGTCTGCTAAAGCATCAAACAAGTCGTAAAATTGTTTATATACATATATGTCGTTCCATTCCTCCATCTGCTGGTAAATAGTTTAGTCTCTCTGCAAAGTCAATGGCCAGTCAATTAACACAATCATCAATCGAACAACAATTGATCAGTTAATCAACTGTGAGAAATAATCATTTCATTTTATCAATCGAATCAAACAAAATACCTTGTACATTCATTATAACGTGGCAAATGATCAATCTCTCTCTCTCTCTCTCTCTCTTTCTCTCTCTCTCTCTCTCTTTCACTCTTTCTGTCTGTCTGTCTGTCTGTCTGTCTGTCTGTCTGCCTGCCTCTCACTGATCTTCATGCCGTGCTCGGTGCTGAATCTCCTTTCACTGACACTGAAATTCCAGAGAGAGAGCGAGAGAGAGAGAGCGAGACAGACAGGCAGACAGACAGAGACAGAAATAGAGACAAATAGAGACAGAAAGAGAGAGAGAGAGAGAGAGAGACAGAGTGAGAGAGACGGACAGAGACAGACAGACAAAGAGACAGAGAGAGAGAGAGACAAAGAGACAGAGAGAGAGACAGATGGACGGGGAGAGAGACAGAGAGAGAGACAGACAGATAGACAAAGAGAGAGAGAGACATATACAGAGAGAGACAGGCAGACAGATGGACGGAGAGAGAGAGAGAGAGGGAGAGAGAGACAGACAGAAACAGAGAGAGACACAAATAGAGAGAGACAGATAGAGACAGACACACAGACAGACAGAGAGATAGAGAGACAGAGACAGAGCGACAGACAGAGAAACAATTTTTGTTTTTAAAACATTTTTAAGGTGATTGAAAAGGGGTGGCCGGTACTAGTGTAAGAGGCTTTTCTTTTAATTTTTCCTGTGTTTTTTTTTGTGTGGGAAGAGCTGAAAAATGGCAGAAAAAACCCCTGAGCTATAGCAAACACAAACAAACGAACAAACAAACCCCAATCTAATCGAATACCTGTAAACCAGCCCGCACTCCTGCAACTATTGGCAATGAGCCAAAAGACACAAACGTGGAATTTCAATAATATAAACGGGTAGACCTATATCCGTACCTGCATACGTCAACAAGACTGGGCTATGTGACTTTGCCTTTCCATTGACCTTATTGATGTCAATGAACTTTGGGTCAAAATTCTCTTTAAAAGTCTTTCTCGTCTTCGTTTCTTTTTTTTTTTAAGCAGATTTTTGTTAAATCGATCATAAAGAGTTTATCTATCTATCTGTTCAACTATTTTTGAAGGCCGCAAAGGGTTTGTTTGTTTGTTTGTTTGTTTGTTTTATCTGTCTATCCAACTATTTACGAAGGCCGCAAAGGATGTGATTGTTTGTTTTGTTTTTCTTGTTTTTTCCCCTCCTTTCTCTCTTTCTTTTTCTTTCCTTCTTTCTTTCGTTTTGTTCGACTACAGGACAGTACGGAACCCAAAGGCAAAGGGTTTTTTGTTTATTTGTTTGTTTGTTTAGTATTTTGTTCGACCCAAAGACAGACTTGAACCCAAACAATCAAATGGGAAGATTGGAGCTCTACATCTACGCCAACCAATATTTTTATTGTTGCTAAAAGCCCAGCCGACTGCGTAGAGCCATATCAGGGCTATAACCACCGCTGCAAAACATACAAAACTTCAAAAGGAAACAAAAATGAAACGAAAATTAAGCACACATATCAATGCACATAATCCAAGGACACGCCCCTGGTGCTGACCACTCCGTCCAACCTATCGCACGGGGGACCCAAAAATCACACCCGAATACAAACCCAAGCACACCTAAGGACACCAAAACATAAAAACGGGCCCAAATTACCCAAAATTGCTTCCACCCATCTCACCTCCTCAGAGCCAAAAATGCACTCAATACATGGACCCAATTACCAATCCTTAGAAAAATTACGTAAAACTTTATGGAACATATACAGGTGAATGGACTGGCAAGGCAGAAAACGATAGAAGAAATAACAGAAAGCAAAGGAACAAGGCAGAAACAAAGACAGTGATAGAAAAGAAGAAATTTCTAGCACAGGATTTCCAGAAGGTGGGGATACTATTTATATTGAAAGAGCTCCCGGCATCCCCACGGGGGGAGGGGGAGGGGGGACCAGGCTACATGATCTTTGTCCAGAGGCTGACCCTTGATAACGACCCCAAACAACCATTTGGATTGCGGCAGTAGGATCCCTAAAGCATGAAAGAGGTTACAGTGAGACTTGTCCTTCAGCTCTGGCAAAAATCACTCCCTTGACTCAAGCTCAAGTTCATATTGCTCATAGCCCAGCCGACTACTAGAGCCATATCAGGGCTAACACCATGTCAAAAAAGAAACCCCCTTAAGATAAAAGACAACAGTTAAAAACCATGCTCACCGTTAGCCTCGCAATTCTAAAATGCAATTAAAAAAATAGCGCCGTAAAATCATATCAGGTGAAATTTACTGATCTCTTGTAAAAATCTGGAAAATTGCACCAGGAGGGACGTCTCGGAAGAGGTTCTTTAAGGAGTCCGTCGTGTAGTGCTTCAGCGACTGGACTCTCCAGTAAAAACATTTTCGACCCTATGACTCCCTCACCCTCTCCACCAGTATCCTGCATTGCCAACCATGCTAGCAAAACAAAAACTGAACCGTTTTGATTCCCTCACCCTATCCACCAGCTTCCTGCAAAAACGTAACCGTTTGACTCTCTTACCCTATCCACCGGCTTTCTGCTCAACCACTGCGAGTTATCTGTCTCTTAATCCGTCCGTCCGTCTGTCTGTCTGTCTGTCTGTCTGGGAACAAACCAAAAGACACAAAAGTGGAATTTCAATATACAAGTAGAAGTATATCCGTAACCAGTCCAAGTCAAGCAGAGGGGACTGTGTGGTCACTGCCTTTCCCTTGACCCTTCACATGTCACTGACCACTTTTTGTTAGGACTGATAATTGGGTACACACATCAGATTGAAAGGGGAGAGCTCTAAATTCTGCTCCCAACCTGACTACACAATCTTTGTGTGGTGGCTGGCACACACCCAAAGCAAACAACAACATTGGAACTTCAGTAAACGAGTACACCAATGTCAGTAAGACAGGACTGTACGTGTAGTTACTGACCATTTATTGATCCTATGGATGTCACTGAACTTTGGGTTGAACTCCTCCTATATCGATACTTTTTAAATGGGTTTTGGCTGTTTGGTTGGTTGTATGCTTGGTTTCTGGTGGGTTGGTTAACTGGTTAGTTCTTTGGTTTAAACTTGGTTGTTCTTTCAAATCAACAACTGGCAGATTACCTGTTTCTCCTTCTGTCTGTCTGTCTGTCTGTCTGGAAACCAACCAAAAGACACAAAAGTGGAATTTCAATATACAAGTAGAAGTATATCCGTAACCAGTACAAGTCAAGCAGAGGGGACTGTGTGGTCACTGCCTTTCCCTTGACCCTTCACATGTCACTGACCACTTTTTGTTAGGATTGATAATTGGTACACACATCACACTGGAAAGGGGAGAGCTGCTCTAAATTCTGCTCCCAACCTGACTACACAATCTTTGTGTGGTGGTTGGCAGACGCCCAACGGATACAACAACATTGGAATTTCAATAAACGAGTTCGCCAATGTCAGTGAGACAGGACTATACGCGTAGTTACTGACCATTCATTGACCCCATGGATGTCACTGAACTTTGGGTTAAAACCCCTCCTAGACTGATACTTTTTTTTTTAATGGATTCTGGCTGTTTGGGTTGGTTGTATGCTTGGTTGTCTGGTGGGTTGGTTGACTGGTTGGTTCTCTAGTTTTAAACTTGACTGTTCGTGTAGTTACTGACTATTCATTGACCCTATGAATGTCACTGAACTTTGGGTTCAAATCCCTCCTGGATCGATCTTTTTTTCAAATGGATATTGGCTGTTTGGGTTGGTTGTATGCTTGGTTGCCTGGTTGGTTCTCTAGTTTTAAACCTGGTTGCTTCAAATCAACAATCGGCAGTTATCTGTCTCTCAGTATGTCCGTCTGTCTGTCTGAAAATCAACCAAAAGACACCAAAGTAGAAACTCAGTTCATATACTATAAAATATTGGATGGACTTGCACAGTCGATGAAGACAGAGAGGTTGGGAGATGGACTTGCAACAACAAAGGATAGACTGGTAGGGAGAGGCACATGATGGTGATGATGATGCTGGCTATATCCGTACCAGTATACTTGAAGGAGACTGGACTGTGTGTGCTCGTTGCCTTTACACTGGCCCTATACATGCCACTTAACACTTTCTATTAAGACTGATGATTGATAAACACATCAGCTTCCTGTTGGAAGCTGGTGGATAAGGCGAGGAAGTCCAAGAGTTAGTTTTTGCTTTGCTAGCATGGTTGACAATGCAGGATGCTGGTGGACAGGGTGAGGGAGTCAAAGGGTTAAAAACTGCATTTTATCCCTACGGAAATGTGACCTGCTTAGACGCAGTTTAACGTACAATATTCCAGTTCTTAATGTATGCATTCGTGCTTTTTTTTGTTTTTTTGTTTTTTTTGCATCCCCCTGGTGATAATTTGGGTGGAATGGTCAACGCAAAGGGCATATCCTTAGATTATTTACGTGAATGCAATATCATGTGTATTTAATTTTCTTTTCCTGGTTTTCTCTTGTCCAGGGTCGTCAGTATGTTCAGACATGTGTGTTGTATTTGAAATGGTTACAACCCTGATAGGGCTCTGAGCAGTCGCCTGGGCTGCTGCTGCTGCTACTGATAATGATGATGATGATGATGATGATGATAATAACAATACTGAAAAATCTTTTCAGTCTTCCTTTTCTCAGATCGATCACAAAGAGTTTATCTACCTATCCATCTGTCTGTGAAGGCCACATACACAGTCCCCCCCCCCCCCACCACCACCACCTACAAGACAGACTTGAACCCAAACAGAGAGACTGTAAAGTGGAAGCTAATCCTCTACGCCAACCTGGCTACGCAAATTTTGTGTAGTGATTGGCAAACACATATTATAACAAGTCAGTTTTAATTAATAATAATAATAATAATAATAATCACAATATTCATATAGCGCAAAATCTTGATAGAAATCAAATCTAAGCGCTGAACAGACACATACGCACGCACGCACACACACGCACACACACACACACACACACACACACACACACACACACCACACACACACACACACACACTGGCTATAAATGGGGAAAAAGAAGAAAAGCAATGGAAAATTATAGAGAGCATATTATACACAATTATATATTACAATGTGATTCCACTCCTAGCGGAGACAGGCTGCAGAGGGGGTGGAGTGAGGTCAGGATTTTAAGCAGAGGAGAAAAGGTGAGTTTTGAAAGCGGACTTGAAGGAGACAAAAGTAGGAGTATAGAAAGAATCAATTCACTGCCCATAAGTCAGCATTAAGAGAGTACAAAACGAACCAGTTACCGTCATATCCTTTACCATTATTCCGGCTCTAACCGACCCCTACGAAGAGATAAGCGTGTGATAAGCGTATTGGGAAGAGTAGGACCAGGCAGCCCAATTTCATCCGTTTCGTGGATGGATCGCTGAGGGAGTTGTTGAAACGAGTAGGCCTGTATCTATACATGTACATGTCAACAGAAATGGCCTCTACGTCTGGTCACTGACTTCTCAATGAACCCAAGTAGATGTCACTAAACTTTGAGTGAGAGTCCTCCTGAACTGACATTTTCTTTTATAAACTGGATTGGGGCTGTTTGGTTGATTGGTTGGTTGGTTGGTTAGGTGGGTGGGTGCTTGCTTGCTTGCTTGCTTGTCTGGTAGGTTTATTGCCTGGTTCGTTCTCTAGTTCTGAACTCAGTTGTTTCCAATTAAGAGTTGGAAGATTCTCTTGTTTCCCCTTCCGTCTGTCTGTTTGTCTATTTGGAAATCGACCAAAAGACACGAAAGTGGAATTTCGATAAATAAGCAGGCGTATATTCGTACATGTGTACTCGAACGAGGCTGGACTATACATGTAAGTGTGGTCACTGACTTCTCACTGACCCTATACGAAAACTGTGTGAGAATCTTCTCGGGCTGATATATATACATATTTATATACAGGGTGTTTCAAAAAGAACACGCCAAAATCATTACGCAGTTTTTTCAGGTCTATAGCATTGTAGTGGACTGAATCAGTGGTTATTTGATAGAGTAGTTATCAAAGTTTGATTGGGTGTCAGTTTCACCGCTGTCGTTAGTATAACTTCCGGTGCAGCTGAATTGTGGGAAGATCAATCAAAATGGCGACTCCTCAGCAGAAGGCGTTTTGCGTGCTTGAGTTCGCGAAAACAAACGCCATTGTCACGGTGCAACGTGCTTTCAGAACAGAATTCGGCATTGATCCGCCCCATCGTGAGAGCATTCGACGGTGGGTTAGACAGTTTAAAGAGAGTGGGTGTCTGTGCAAAGGAAAGAGTCCTGGAAGACCACGTGTTACAGAGGAGCAAGTGGAGAGGATTCATGATGCATTTGAGAGCAGCCCACGTAAGTCCGTACGTCGAGCAAGTCTTCAGCTTGCCATCCCTCATACCACTGTCTGGCGTGTGTTAAAGAGACGATTACACATGAAACCATACAAACTAAGCCTCGTCCAAGCACTTACTAATGATGACAAGGTGATGCGGAGGACATTCTGTGAGTCAATGCTGGAGATGGAGGAAGGTGATGAAACTCTCTTTTCACGTTTAGTTTTTAGTGACGAAGCGACTTTCCATTTGAGCGGCACAGTCAATCGTCACAATGTGCGCATTTGGGGAACAGATCACCCACATGAAACTGTTGAGCATGAAAGAGATTCCCCTAAAGTGAACGTCTTCTGTGCTGTGTCTCAAGACAAGGTCTATGGTCCCTTTTTCTTTGAAGGAAACACCGTTACAGGACAAACCTATCTCGAAATGCTCCAAAACTGGCTATTCACTTTACTGCAAGCAGATTCGAATGACTTCATTTTTCAGCAAGATGGAGCACCACCCCATTGGCATCTCGGGGTTAGAGCTTATCTGAATGAAAACGTGCCTCAGCGATGGATTGGGAGGAGAGGTGCTAAAGACCTTGCTCTCTGTGCTTGGCCTGCCAGATCCCCGGACCTCACTGTGTGTGACTTTTTCTTGTGGGGGTATGTTAAAGACCAAGTTTATGTTCCACCACTTCCAGCAAGTATCGATGACTTGAAAGATCGAATAACAGCTGCAATCAACACGGTGGACCGTGACATGCTGAGGCGCGTTTGGGAGGAATTCTCATATCGGCTTGATGTTGTCCGCGCTGCCGGTGGTGGCCACATTGAGCACTTATAAAACATGAAATGAAACTTGAATGTATATACAACACATGTGTTCATGCTAGAGGTTTGTAATTTTTTTCGTTTTTGACACATCACGTGATGATTTTGGCGTATTATATTTGAAACACCCTGTATATTTATATGTATGTATGTATGCATTTTTTATTGACTGGATGTTGGTTGTTGGGTTGTTTGGCTGGTGGGTTTTTCGGGTTTTTGTTTTGTTTTTGTAATTGTTTTTGTTTTGGAAGAGATTGTCATCTTCTTTCAGTCAGTATGTCTGCGTATCTGGCAACCAACTGAAAGACGCGAAATTATGTATTTGGAGTCTGTTCCAGAAGGATTCATCGCACTCAGACAATTCCATACATGCTTCACCCAAATCTGCCAGCAGTATCCGGCAGACTCCCTGAGCCTGCACAAAGCCTTAAGCGCTGGCAAGGTCTTGAAACGAAGAGGGAACTTATGAAATGCTAAGCAGGCTTTGCCATTGGAATTTGTTCAAGAGGAATTCATCACACTCGAACAATTCCATATACGGTCCACCCAAATCTGCTAGGAATTATCAGGCAGATTCCCTAAGCCTACGCAGAAAACCTTGTGCGCTGGCAAGGTCTTGAAATGGGGAAGGGGAGGGAGGGAGGGGAGGGGAGTGGTGGAAGGGAATTGTAAAACACTAAACTGACACCACCAGAATGATGGAAACAATCAGTTGGTCAGAGAATATGAGCAACACTCTCAGTGACGCATCCGTAAAGTTTATGAGAATTGTTCGACTCTGACCGGCTCCTACCCAGAGCTGGGCGTGCTATGGGCTCATTAGGAAGACTGGAACCACACAGTCGAGTCTCATCCACTTCACGGATGCGTCATTGAGGGTGTTGCTCAAATCTTCTGACCAGCACGGCAGGTGTCTGTATCTCTCAGGCCTGGTCGACGCCAGGATATATTATGATAGGAAGAGTAGTGTACAGCTCTGTCACGCAGTCTCAATCCTAGATGGGGTTCCATAGCATAATGATTCCCATCCTCATCGACGTCATCATCATCATCATCGCACTGTAAATAAATACGGTTCCAGCTTCTGTGGCCATTAAGGTGGCCTAGAAAATGGGACGTGAAAAAGAAAAGGTGAGCACAAAGGTAAACTCCCTGAGTGCGATGATCCTTAACCCTTTGACTCCCGCACCCCGTCTACCAAATGCAAAAACATAACCTTTTGATTCCCTCACCCTCTCCGCCGATTTCCTGCGGGAAGCTGGTGGGTAGGATGAGGGAATCAAAGAATTAAGTTTTCATTTTGCTAGCATCGTTGACAATGCAGAATGCTGTTGGACAGGGCGCGGGATTCAAAGGGTTAAGGCCCCAAATACAGCTAACCCTTTGACTCCCTCATTCTGTCGACTGGTATCCTGCTTTGTTACCATGACAGCGAAGCAAAATTTTAACCCTCTTGACTCCCTCACCCTATGCACCAGCTTCCTGCAGGGAGCTGGTGGATAGGGTGAGGGACTCAAAAGGGTTAAATTTTTGCTGGTAGTAGATAGGATGTGGGAGTCAAAGGTTTAAGATCAAAACAAACAAACAAACAAACAAACAAACTAAAAAAAAGAGAGTTTATGAGACTCCAGTGTGTTGGTCCAAGTCTTCTTCCCAATCGGCCCACACCACTATCAACTGTGAGTACAGGATGGGTACAGCGGAAAACAGACACTATATAATATTACATGTCACTGAACTTTGACAGAGAACCCTGATCCTGGCCGGATTGAACCCAGGATCTTCTGGCTGGAAGACTGACGTTTACCCATTTGACCACTGAGCCCGAAAGAGAGAGAGAGAGAGAGAGAGAGAGAGAGAGAGAGAGAGAGGGAGAGAGAGAGAGAGAGAGAGAGCGAGAGAGAGACAGACAGAGGGAGGGAGGGAGAGAAAGAGAGACAGAGAGTGGGAGGGGGAGAGAGAGGGAGGGAGGGAGAGAGAGAGAGGGAGAGAGAGAAAGAGAGGGAGGGAGACACACACACACACACACTCACAGACACATGCACGCACGCACACACATACAGAGAGAGAGAGGGAGGGAGAGAGAGAGAGAGAGACAGAGAGAGGGAGGGAAAGAGAGACACACATACACACACCCGCGCAAACACACACACACATACACACACAAATACACACAAAAAACACATGCACACACACACACACAGAGGCACACACACACAGACACGCACACACACACACACACAGAGGCACACACACACACACACATACACACCAGACAGTTCGACAGACAGACAGACAGACAGATGATCCCACAGTTCTAAGTTCACTGTCAATGA
>JAPXFY010000025.1:14643353-14648353 GCA_030674185.1 Monoplex corrugatus | reverse complement strand
ACACACCAAAACACACACACACACACACACACACACACACACACACACACACACACACACACAGCAGACACACACACACACACATCGGTCTAACATCGCTCAGCGAAAAGATTTTTAAATGAAAGAACGAACACACACACACACACACACACACACACACACACATACACACACACACACACACACACACACATACACACACACACACACACACATAAACACACACAAACACACACACACACACACACAACACACACACACACACACAACACACACACACACATTTTCACAACTTGCACTACAGACCCACAACACATGCATGTGTCTGGGAGACGAGACTCACAAGATCAGATACAGGCAAAAACAACAATAAACATCAACAAAAAATAAACACACACACACACACACACACACACACACACACACACACACACACACACACACACACACCACCCCACACTCACACACACACACACACTCACAGACACTCACACACACACACACACACACAACACACACACACAAACTACTCACCCTGCGGTATCAGAGTAGCTGTGTGCGTTGGAGGAGACACTCACCACCCCCACACTCATCATCCATGTCAAGATCGTCTGCAACCAACACCACTTCCGCCACCTTGCCATGACAGAGTTGTCTCCTCTCCTCCCGTTCTCAATGTATCGGCTTATATGTTATTATATCCCTCGTTGTTCGGGTTCTTCAGTGGCTTGAATCTGCGAACAATCAAATAAAATGACATAAAACAGAATGAAACGAGACGGCCGAGCCATACTATCAACCTCTTTATTCTACACAAAAATCATCACAGAAAATCCAGATTTTGTACTTTTTCAAGGCCAGGACTGAAATGGTATGGACATGTCTTGCGAAAAGTAGACAACTACATGGGGAAAAAATGAGTAAGGAAAATGCAGTTAGGAGCAGAAAGAGAACAGGAACAAAGAGGATACAAGACTGTCTCGGTGAAGACATGGGAGATGATCGTCCGGAGAGTGGCGAGGCATTGGTGCTCTGGGTCCCATCCGAATCATCGTGGTGGTTTGTTGTTGTTGTTGCTGTTGTTAACTTCGGCTTGTGGTTTGGCCGCTGGCTTCAAGGAATCATGCCTGATGATCGCAGGGAAAGACCTGCTGGCTGCTCGGAAAGATGGCAAATTTGAAATCCCGTTCGGGTCATGTCAGACCTTGCTGAACAGCAAACTGGGCTGTGTCTGGAGCATCAAGCCTGGCCACTTTCGCGGCCGTTCAAACAACCCCTGTGGTTGAAGTAAAGCGACACTGGGAGCTTCCGACTGTTATGTGTCGAGACTGTAGTGAGGGGGAAGAACCTGGCAGTATGCGAGCTGGTGGCAGAGCGGGCTGCCCGAAAGCGAGTTGAAGACCAGAGTAGGGTGAGAGAGGGGTCTTCCATTCTCTCTTGGTCCAGAGACTGGGCTGGACGCGATTGCTGCGCGTTGTGTGGCTATGTCCTAAGGTTTATCATCTCCTCACTTTACCATTCGATTTGTAAAGAAGGAAACTGATAACTGGGTCCGAATGCGTTGGACAGCACCGCCTCTCCCGCAGCTTTGTTTGATGAAATGACTATCAGGTGGCGTTAGGAGCTTGGGAGGTGATTGTCTGGAAAATGGCGAGGCATTGGTGCTCTGGGTCCCATCCGCACCCTCATGGTGTTTCTTGTTAATTGTCAACTGTCGAGGCGAAGACATAGAACGAGCCGGAGTAAAGGAGCATGACACCACGAGAAGATCATTCATAAAGAAGATTAGAAAAAGACAAGCAACATCCTTCTTTCGAGCACGTTGAAGTATCCTTCCAATCCACCCCTCACCCCATCACCTTCTCCTGTGTCTATCGACCTCCACCTAGCTCTGCCAACAAGCTCACCACATCCATGTTTCTCTCTGACTTTGATCAACTTCTTGATTACTACTGTCTCTTACCTGGAAATCTCATCATTCTAGGTGACATCAATGTCCACTATGACAACACTCACCGTTATGACACAAGACATATCATCAACTCTCTGTCCAATCACAATATGACTCAACACATTTCTGAACCAACCCATCAAAAAGGTCACATTCTTGACTGGATCATTTCTCGTGATCACCAAAATTCCGCTACTGACAACTGCTTAGTTCTTTCTACCCGTCTAACTTCAGCCCTTCCATCTGACCACTCTGCAATTCTCTGTTCTCTCGACATTTCTCCTCCTTCCCGTACCATGCGCACAGTGACTCGACGCAATCTCAAATCTATCGATCTCTCCACATTTTCATCTGATGCCTCCCGTCTCCTTTCTGAAAAGTCACATAACCTTGCCGATGAATTCTATACTACTCTCCACCATCTTCTGGACACTCATGCTCCAGCCACAACCCGTCTTTTACCTGACCGCCCCCCTACCCCCTGGCTCACTCATGAGATCGCCTGTGCAAAACGTGCCCGCCGCAGAGCAGAGCGCCAATGGCGCAAATCCAAACTCACAGTACACAGGCAACTTTTCCAAGCCTCTAAAACAAAAGTATCCACCCTCATTGCATCAGCAAAAACAAGCTATTTCCAAACCAAAATCCTGAATGCCTCTTCTTCAAAAGAACTCTTTACAACCATGAATCATCTCCTTGGCACACGAAAAGATTTACCTCTCCCAACAAAACATACAAATGAAGAACTCCCATCTGTATTCTCCAACTATTTCACCACCAAAATACAAACTCTTCGTGACAGGCTTGACAGGACACCCTGTCAACCATGCCCACCTGACCCTTCCTTCTCTGGCACACCTCTTACTACTTTTACCCCAGTCTCACAAGAAGAAATTCTCAACACAATCAGATCCATGTCGTTCAAAACCTGCGAACTGGATCCTCTTCCAGGTTCTCTCTACGCCGACTGTCTCCCTACTCTACTCCCATTCATCACTGACATCATCAACACTTCTCTTCAAACTGGAACTGTCCCTGATTCTTTCAAGTCTGCTATTGTTCACCCTCTCCTCAAGAAACACAATTTAGATCCAAATGAACTGAAAAATTACCGGCCTATCTCTAATCTCTCTTTCTTGTCAAAACTCCTTGAAAAAGTCGTCCTCAACCAGCTGAACTCTCACCTGTCTGCCAACAATCTCCTCAATCCTTTCCAGTCAGCCTACCGCCAGTGCCATAGCACTGAAACTGCCCTACTACACATTCTCAACAATCTCCTCCTTGCAACTGATACTGGCAAAGTCTCTCTCCTCACACTCCTTGATCTGTCTGCAGCCTTTGATACCATTGATCATGGTATTCTCCTTTCTCGACTTCATCATACTTTTGGCATCTCTGACATTGCTCTGTCTTGGTTCACTTCATACCTATCCAACAGAAAACAAACCGTTCTCATCAATGGCACTTACTCTCAACCTGCATACCTGACCTGTGGTGTTCCACAAGGATCTGTCCTTGGCCCTGTTCTTTTCACTCTTTACACCTCCCCCCTGTCCACCATCATCAACTCCCATTCTATAAAACACCACTTCTATGCTGATGACACCCAACTTCAAGACAGTGACTCACCTGATAATATACAGCGCCTGTTGACTCGCACCACTGAGTGTTACTCGGACATTAAGAACTGGATGACACACAATAGACTTCAGCTTAATGACGACAAAACAGAAGCTATCCTCATTGGCACCCGTCAGAAACTTTCTCAGCTGCCTCCTCTTTCTCTCCCATTATGTAACACATCAGTCCCAATTTCTGATTCAGCTAAAAACCTTGGTGTCTGCATTGACTCTACCCTCTCCATGAACAACTTTGTTTCTCAAACTGCCAGATCCTGCTACTATCATCTCCATCGTATAAGGCTGATCAGGAAGTATCTCTCTGTCGAAACAACTGCAAAACTCGTTCTCTCCTTCATAATGTCTCGCATTGACTATTGCAATTCACTCCTGTCTGGTCTTCCTGCCTCCACCATTCACATCCTACAGCGCATTCAAAACAATGCTGTACGCCTTGTACTCAAAAAGAAAAAAGCTGACCACATATCTCCTCTCCTGGCACAACTTCACTGGCTCCCTGTATCAAAGCGCATACAGTACAAACTAGACACCACGTGCTACAAAAGCCTCAATAACGCAGCCCCCGATTACCTGTCAAGCCTACTTGAGATCTATGTTCCCTCACGTACCCTCCGCTCTGCCTCCGATCCTCTGACTTTTCGCTTTCCACGCACTAAGCTCAATACCTATGGTCCACGAGCCTTCTCTGTTTCTGGTCCACTCTCCTGGAACAAACTTCCTCTCTCAGTCCGTCAGCAACCTACTTTTGTCTCCTTCAAGTCCGCTCTCAAAACTCACCTTTTCTCCTCCGCATAAAATCCTAACCCCCCTCTGCAGCCTGTCTCCGCTCGGAGGGAATCACATGGTTATAATATATAATTGTATATGCTATGCTCTCTATAATTTTCCATTGGTTTTATTCTTGCTTTTATTGCTTTTATTCTTTCTCCCCATTTATAGCCATGCGTGTGTGTGTGTGTGTGTGTGTGTGTGTGTGTGTGTGTGTGTGTGTGTGTGTGTGTGCGTGCGTGTGTGTGCGTGCGTGCGTGCGTGCGTGCTTGCGTGTGTGTCTGCTTCAGCGCTTAGATTTGATTTTATCAAGATTTTGCGCTATATAAATATTGTAATTATTATTATTATTATTACACCACAGAGAGAAGACTCTGGAAGGTCAGGATCCCTATCAGCGACCTCACGACCCGAAGGGAAACGTCTGCAGAAGAAGAAGTTCTCATGTGTTTTGTGCCCTGGACTTTTGAGTCTTTGTTGGTGGATTAATGTTATATAGAACCGATACTGTTATACGGTTGTGGGAGCGTGGACATTCAACATGCAAAGCCAGAGCAAGATTGAGGCAGCCGAGATGTGGTTTCTAAGAAGAATGTTGAAGAGTTCCATGGACAGCAAAGAAAACAAACGAGGCAGTCTTG
>JAPXFY010000025.1:14630853-14638353 GCA_030674185.1 Monoplex corrugatus | reverse complement strand
AATCATCTCGGTAATAACGAGAGATTTTCTATCCTTCCTGGTCACAAAAGTTCTCGCCACTCGCCCCACCCCCACCTCGTCGTCAAGTTCCCGGTAGGGCACATCTCGTGGTGGCCGGTAACAAAGAAAAACAACGAAAGGCGCGTCCTTGTGCGGTGTGTAATCAAGGGACACTATCGATTAATTATGAACACATCGACGGCGCCGGTGCCAAGATTATTTCCCTTTGTTTCCCTTGGTAAATTCGTCATTTGGGAATAACGAGAACTCGGCAATAGCGAGAAAATGTGCCTGGGCCGTCCCTCTCGCTATAACAGAGTTTCACTGTATCTATCTATCTATTTATCTATCTATCTATTACTGTCTATCATACATACATACATATACATACATACTTACATGCATACATACATACATATATACATATATACATACACACAATATATAAGTATATACATATTTACACATCTACCTATCAATCTATCTATCTATCTATCTATCGATATGACCGTGCAGACATTTGCGTTATACAGGCTACATATATACATACATAACATATTTAAGTATATACATACATACACTTATATCTATCTATCTGTCTGGTCTATCTATATACATACATACATACATACATATAGTAGATATATACATATGTATATATATATATCCATCATATTATATTGTGTATATATATATTTATATATATATATATATATATATATATATATATATATATTATCTGTATGTATGTATTGTATGTATGTATGTATATTGCATGGTTCTGTCACGGGACGAATTTTTGGGTGTTACGTTGAAGAATTACGGGGATATTTATGCGAAATGACCTTTCTACATATATGGGTCTGTTTCTACCTGAGGGATTTCTGTGATAGTACCATGGTTTGTTAGAAGGCACCTGCAGGCCTGGTGTCTCCGACATCAGCCTTTTTTTTTTCAGAAGATGCTACATACACAAATCTGTCTTCATCCCATACTATTGGATCTTCATCAGTCCTCAGACTAGTTATTTTTGGCTTATTCTGCACCACTACCTCACCATAGACCGACGACTGAAGAAAAAACAAAACAAAACAACAACAACAAAAAACCCACATATACACATACACATACAAACAGACAAAAAAACCCTACTTACTGCCAAGTCATTGGAGGCGTTTTCTACAAGGCATGGTCAAGAGGAGTCCTCTTCAGAGCCTAGTTATTAATGAGCTCGGCTTGAAGTGACTTCCCTTTGCCTGATGAGTGACTTCCCCTTGCACGCATTATGCCCCCTCAGTAGTTTGAAAGGTGAAAGCAAGTAGCAAGTAGCAAACGCAATTGGGTGAAAGTACTGCTACGTGTGTATGAACTGAAGGAAAACATGCCTTTTTAAAACAAGTACACTCTCTCCTCCTTTTTCTCTCCAACGTCTTGATGCTATTTATGTTTCCTTTGTGCTAGTGTGGTCCTTCGGTCTATTGTCACAGGAAAACCTAACACAAACGGCTGTACACAGCTTTCTGCCTAAGAGGCATTTAAGACAAAGGTAAGTATATTACATACAATCAAATCTAAACCAAAGGACTGTTATTGTTATCGTTCTTTTTTATGCAAAGCCCAGCCGACTGCGTAGAGCCATATCAGGGCTATAACCGTTTCAAACATACACTATGCTTCAACAAGAAAAAAAAAGGAAAAAAATTAAGCACACATATGTGTTTATCTCTCTTCTTTCTCGCTCTCTTTCTAAGAAAGAAAATTAAGTACACACACACATCTCTCTCTCTCTCTCTCTCTCTCTCTCTCTCTGTTCTCATAATTTGATGGTATGGTGATGGGTTTTGAAGTTTGAAGTTTGTTCAAGAGGAAATCAACACACCTCGGACAATTCCATATGTGCTCCATTCACACCTGCCCAGCAATGATCCAGCAGTGTCCTTGAGACTGCAGGAAAACCCCGTGTGCTGGGAAGGTCTTGAAATGAGGGAGAGGAAGGGGGTGGGCAAGACCTATGAAACACTATGAAGACTCCACCTGAATGACTGAAGAATTAAGGTGGGACCTGCTCTATAGAATTATAAGAATGGTGGTGGTTGTGGTGGTGGTGATGGTGGTGGTGGTGGTGGTGATGATGATAATGATGATGAGATCTGGAGTCCATGGCTCTATAATAAAGACCCAGCAAACTTGCTCTACAGAATTATAAGAATGATGATGGTGGTGGTGGTGGTGGTGGTGGTGGTGGTGGTGGATGATGATGATGATGATGATGATATCTGGAGTCCATGGCTCTTTAATAAACAGACCCAGCAGCCGGCTCTATAGAATTATAAGCATGGTGGTGGTGGTGGTGGTGGTGGTGGTGGTGGGGTGGTGGTGATGGTGGTGGTGGTGGTGGTGATGATGATGATGATGATGATATCTGGAGTCCATGGCTCTGTAATAAACAGACCCAGCAACTGGCCCTATAGAATTATAAGCATGGTGGGTAGTGATGATGGTGGTGGTGATGATGATGATATCTTGAGTCCATGGCTCTGTAATAAACAGACCCAGCAACTGGCCCTATAGAATTATAAGCATGGTGGTGGTGGTGGTGATGATGATGATGATGATGATGATATCTTGAGTCCATGGCTCTGTAATAAACAGACCCAGCAACTGGCCCTATAGAATTATAAGCATGTTGGTGGTAGTGATGGAGGTGGTGGTGATGGTGGTGGTGGTGATGATGATAATGATGATATCTGGAGTCCATGGCTCTATAATAAACAGAGCCAGCCAAACTGGCCCTATAGAATTATAAGAATGGTGGTGGTGGTGATGGAGGTGGTGGTGATGGTGGTGATGATGATGATGATGATGATATCTGGAGTCCATGGCTCTGTAATAAACAGACCCAGCAACTGGCCCTATAGAATTATAAGCATGGTGGGTAGTGATGATGGTGGTGGTGATGATGATGATATCTGGAGTCCATGGCTCTGTAATAAACAGACCCAGCAACTGGCCCTATAGAATTATAAGCATGTTGGTGGTAGTGATGGAGGTGGTGGTGATGGTGGTGGTGGTGATGATGATAATGATGATATCTGGAGTCCATGGCTCTATAATAAACAGAGCCAGCCAAACTGGCCCTATAGAATTATAAGAATGGTGGTGGTGGTGGTGGTGGTGGTGGTGGTGATGATGATGATGATGATGATGATGATGATGATGATATCTGGAGTCCATGGCTCTGTAATAAACAGACCCAGCAACTGGCCCTATAGAATTATAAAAATGGTGGTGGTGGTGGTGGTGGTGGTGGTGGTGGTGATGGAGGTGGTGGTGGTGGTGGTGGTGGTGATGGTGGTGGTGGTGTATGATAATGATATCTGGAGTCCATGGCTCTATAATAAACAGACCCAGCCAACTGGCCCTATAGAATTATAAAAATGGTGGTGGTGGTGGTGGTGGTGGTGGTGGTGGTGGTGATGATGATGATGATGATGATGATGATGATGATATCTGGAGTCCATGGCTCTATAATAAACACACCCAGCCAACCGGCCCTATAGTCTAGAATTATAAGAACGGTGGTGATGGTGGTGTTGGTTGTGATGGTATTGGTGGTGGTGGGGTGACGATGATGATGATGATGATGATGATGATGAATGATGATGATATCTGGAGTCCATGGCTCTATAATAAACACACCCAGCCAACCGGCCCTATAGTCTAGAATTATAAGAACGGTGGTGATGGTGGTGTTGGTTGTGATGGTGTTGGTGGTGGTGGGTGACGATGATGATGATGATGATGATGATGATATCTGGAGTCCATGGCTCTATAATAAACAGACCCAGCCAACCTGTCTATGGAATGATGATGATGATGATGCTGATGATGATGGAGAGAAATACAGACGGGGAAAAAGACGTAAAAGAAGAAGAATGAAATTAACAAGAACAAAAAGGAAACACGTACACATGAAGAACCGAAGAAGAAGAAAAAAGAAGAAAAGATAACATTCAATAAAGAAGAAGAAGTAGAAGACAAAGTAGAAAATGAAGAAGAGAAGAAGAAGAAGAAGAAGAAGAAGAAGAAGAAGAAGAAGAAGAAGAAGAAGAAGAAGAAGAAGAAGAGAGAAGAAGAAGAAGAAGAAAGAGAAGAAGAAAAGACAAAGTAGAAAATGAAGAAGAAGAAGAAGAAGAAGAAGAAGAAGAAGTAGAAAATGAAGAAGAAGAACAAGAGAAAGGAAGAAAACACAAGACGAAGAAGCAGACAAGCAAGAATAAATAGATGATAATGAAGAATAAAGAATAAAAAATTTTACTAAAAAATTTTTTTACTAACCTTTTTTCTTGTTCTCAAATGCCACCAGTATCACTCAGGTTCCTACACCGAAAATTCCAATAGAAATCACAAGTGACACAGCCTCTGTATGACTTTTTCTATACTGAAGTCGTTAGTCAAACCGTTACACTTCGCAGACGCACACACATTTTTTCTCACTGCAATGATAGAATTGTGAAGTGTTTGTATCAGAAATCATGTCCATATTTCATGAAGCACACACACAACTTTTCACTGCAAATGTTACACTTTTGAAACGTATGTATCAGAAATTATGTCCATCTTTCAGTCATTCTTGAAGACAGTGGTTTTCTCAAACCATTACATGTCTTTAAAGCACACGTTTTTCTTTTCACTGCAAACGTGTAAGAGATTTGAATCAGAAAACAGTCTTACATTTCAGTCATTTTTAGACCGATTTCGCAACGAAACAGCATTTAGTATGATGTTTCGTCATCAAGTCTCCACAGTTCGAGTTCATTCCAAATGATAATTTTTCTAAACAGTACGTTTTGAAAAAAAAAAAAAAAATTTTTTTACCGACACATAATATTAACAGACTTAAAATAAACAGAAGGCTAGGTCTTCAACAGAAGGACAAGGATGAAGACAGAGAAGAAAAAGAGCAGCAAGAAAGAGAAAGCAAGGGAGAAAAAGAAAAAAGCCAGTTCGGAGTTTGTCATCACACTTGGAGAAATCCATACGCGCTTCATCCAAATCTGTCAGAAATGATCTACCAGACGCCTTCAGCCTGCGCAAAACCTTACGCGCTGGCAGAATCTTTGTGGCATAGAAAGCGGAACTATCTTTGAAACACTGACATTACCAGAATGACCGAAGCATTAATTCTTTGACTCCTGCACCCTATCCACTAAGTGCAAAAACGTAACTCTTTGACTACCTCACCCTATCCACCAGCTTCCTGCAGGAAGCTAGTGGATTGGATGAGGGGAGTCAAAGGGTTAAGTTTTTGCTTTGCTAGCATGGTTGACAATGCAGGATGCTGGTGGAGGGTGCAGAAGCGAAAAGGTTAAAACGAGTTGGGACAGAACTCGAGATATCCTACAGATCTTCAGAAGAAAGCTGCAGTCACTAAGCCAGTCAACCAGTTAAAACATCTGGCTGGCTTGAAGGTCGAACACAAGGCTACTACAAGAAAGAAAGAGAGAGATGGAGAGAGAGAGGGAGAAAAAAGGAGAGGGAGAGAGTGAGGGAGATAGAGAGGGAGAGGAGGGGAGGGAGAGGGAGAAAGAGGTAGAAGGAGAGAGATGGGAGGGAGAGAGACGCAGAGAGAGGGAGAGAAAGGGAGGAGAGAGGGGAGAGAGCGTGAGAGGGAGAGAGACAGGGGAGGGAGAGAGGGGGAGAGAGAAAGGGGGAGGGAGAGGGAGAGAGACAGGGAGAGAAAGAGGGACAGAAAGAAAGAGGGGGAGAGAGGGGAGGGAGAGAGAGGAAAATAGAGAGGAAGGGGGGAGAGATGGAGAAAGGGAGGGAGAGGGGAGGAAGAGAGAGGGGAGAGAGATGGAGAGAGGGAGGGAGAGGAGAAGAGAGAGATGATGGAGGAAGAGGGAGAAGGAGGGAGAGAGAGGGAGAGAGAGAGGTAGAGAGAGAGAGGGAGAGAGAGGGAGCGAGAGAGGTAGAGAGAGAGAAGACAGACAGACAGTGAGAGACAGAGACAGACAGAAACAGACGGACAGAGGGGGACAGACAGACTGAAAGACAGACAGAGAAGCAACCTAACAATCAACCACACAAAGAATTATCGTCACAGGCACAACAGCAACAATTTGGAGGTCCACATTCCCATCAGCAAACGTTCCTCTCCCTTCTCGTAACTATTAGACTCAAAATGACACATCTGAACTCCCCCCCCCCCCTCCCGTCCTCTCCCTCCTGTGAACGCCCAGAGCTCATTTAGTATGAAATAGTACCCCCCCCCCTCCCCTTCTGGAAAATCTGCTCTGGAAATTCCCTCTTTTTCTTACATAATTTAGTATGAAATAATATCACCATCTTCTAGAAAATCTGGGCTAGAAATTTCCTCTTTTTCTCACATAATTTTGTTTAATTTCCTTCTTTTTTTCTGCCAGTTTCTCTTCTTTTTATTATCTCTTCCTTTCTATTTAGTGTAAAATAGTATCATCACCTTCTGGAAAATATGCGCCAAAAATTTCCTCTTTTCCTCATATACTTTTTATTTTTAATTATTCTCCTTTTTCTGCCAATTTCTCTTCTTTCTATTTTCTTTTCTTTTCTACTTTTTGTCTGCCTTCACAGTCCATTCACCTGTCCTTTTGCTAGGAAGTAAAAAAAGAAAAGAAAAGAAAAGAAAACAAACAAACAAAAACAACCTGAAATCATGGAATGCCTGTAACACGTACACGCTTCAAAGCTAAACCAAAACATGGATCGGATTGATACACTGACCATTTGAAGCACGACGACGCTCGACCACACAAAGACGAAAACTGGAGTTATTGGAATCCAAAACAAGTTTGACTGCCTGCCTTCAAGCAAACAGGAACCAGAACAAAAAAAAATCAGAACGTGTACTTAATAATACAACCAGACAATTAAGACAGGCGCAAATTTTCAGCCAACTGGTCTTTGTCAAGCATGGACGCAAGATCACGAATGAACAAACACCAAATACAAGAATTAGGAGTAAAAGACTGAAACCTCCCTGGAGTTATTGGGAGTTATTTCAAGAGGGGTTCACCGCGCTCGGACAACTCCATATATATGCATTCCACCCAAATCTGCCAGCAAGTATCTGACAGGTTTCCTATGGAGCCTGCATAAAACCCTATGCAACGGCAAGGTCTTGAGACGAAAACTGAATTGAACCTCCATAGGTTGTAAACGTTTGAATTTGACGTGTGGAAAACGCGTGGCCGAGTGGTTAAGCATGCTGTGTAACCGGTACGTGAGAAACCCGGGTTTAAATCAAGGATCGGGTCAGCAATTTGTCCCTCCCATCTCCCCCACCCCCTCCCTCCACTAGATCTTAATTTGTTGTCTAAATTGCTTATCTTTCGGACGAGACGATAAAAAAAAAAAAAAAAAAAAAAACGAGGTCCTGTCTGCAAGTAAGCACTTACTCAACGCACATTAAAGATCCAACGGCAAGAAAGGTTTCCCCCAGCAAAATTCGGTTGAAAAATC
>JAPXFY010000025.1:14613353-14623353 GCA_030674185.1 Monoplex corrugatus | reverse complement strand
TCTCTCTCTCTATAATATATATATATATATATATATATATATATATATATATATATATATATATATATATATATACAGAGGGTGCAAAAGTAGGTATACAGTTATGAAAAAAGAAAACACGTACAATACTCATTGCAGTTATTATACAAACAAATGAATATTGCATATACATGTATTAACAAGCACAGCCTTAATCCCTCAGATACTCAAACTGCTTGCCGTCGGTATTCACATCATGATGTGATATTTACTTACACTAAATCCCTTACAGAACCCAAACATGTTATATAATAGCAATGGAGCCTTAATCCCTCACAGCCTTAATCCCTCACAGCCTTAATCCCTCAGATACTCAAACTGCTTGCCGTTGGTGTTCACAAACTCCTCTAATCGAGAGCAGAATTAAGCATTATGATAATAATGTGATACTTACTGTATACCTACTTTTGCACCCCCCCTGTATATATATATATTTGTCAGGTCGGATAGATGTATCCTCTACTGGTAACCTGGAACCCAGTACTACCTGTCACAGGGTCGAATTGCTGGCGACTAAACCAGCAACCCCACCAGTCCTCTCAGGAGGATGGTGAGGAGGGTGGCTAGAAACCCTGGTGGAAATAAATTAGATCCATCAAAGGGCGCCAGCTCTGGAGAGCTACCCGCGGCCATCTAGCAAAAGGGAGTAAACCCTGACAGTAAATCCGTGTGGGGCCCCTAAGGCGGTTGGATGGCAAACTTTGTCACTTTCTGGCAGCTCCTGCAGCCGCGTTGGCACCAAAACGTAACAGCCCTGCTGTTCCTTTGGATCTGTCAGCGAGGTGGAGAGGGGGGACAAGTTGCATGGGCAACAGCCTGTCTTCCATATTACACTGCCCAGGCTTACATCCGTCCATTCATCCACAAACACTCTGCACCTACGACCTGGAGAGGACACTCCAGCCTCGCTACTAACACTAGTGTCGGCACAACACGGGAAGCAACAGATACCGGTGATAAGTCATTGCTCAACTGGCGTAGAGCTGACGCCAGGGGTTGCTTTTGACGGTGGGAGAGACCTTCGTGTCTTACTGGACAGCTACCGCCCGCCTAAGCTGGGCAGCCCCCAGCCAGTTAGGTGCTGTCCCGCCACGACCTGCCTTCTTCATTGGGTGCATGAAGATTAGAAGAAAATCTGACAAGCAGGTCGTTAATTACCGCACCAAACAAAAAGAAAAATTCAAATTCAAGAAACGGATAAGGAAAAGGACCAGCAGTGAAACTGGGCTGTTGGAATGTCCGAACAATGATGCCTGGGCTCTCCCAAGATCTGCAAGACATCAGTGACGCCAGAAAAACCGCCGTCATAAACAGCGAACTAAAGAGGCTCAATGTGGACATTGCCACTCTGCAGGAAACACGGCTGGCTGACTCAGGAACACTAAAGGAAAGGGACTACACCTTCTTCTGGCAAGGAAAGAGTTCTGATGCCCCAAGAGAGCATGGAGTAGGCTTTGCAGTAAGGAACAGCCTGCTGAACATGATTGAACCAGGCAGCAGCGGTTCAGAACGACTCTTGACTCTCCGTCTCAACACCACCGAAGGCTATGTCACTCTCATCAGCGTTTATGCCCCAACTCTGTCCGCCTCTCCAGACACCAAGGATGAGTTCTACGAAAATCTTGCATCAACCATAAGGAACATCCCCAGGACAGAACAACTTGTTCTCCTGGGCGACTTCAACGCCAGAGTGGGTGCAGACAATGACTCATGGCCCTTCTGCCTCGGTTCCTTTGGAGTGGGGAAAATGAATGAGAATGGACAGCGACTGCTTGAGTTTTGCGCCTGCCATGAACTGTGCATCGCCAACTCCTTCTTCAAGACGAAGCCTCAGCACAAAGTCTCCTGGAGGCATCCCCGCTCAAAACATTGGCACCAACTGGATTTGATCCTAGTAAGACGTGCCGCTATCAAAAACATTCTCCACACTCGCTCTTATCACAGCGCAGACTGCGACACAGACCACTCTCTGGTATGTTGCAAGATCAGGCTACAACCAAAGAAGTTCCACTGCTCAAAGAAACAAGGGAACCCTCGCATTGACATCAGCAAGATGTCTCAGCCAGATTTTGTAGAACAGTTCGCAGAGGCCTTTCAGAGAGAATACGATGCATTGCAGCCCAGAGACTCTGCCACTGAGAGATGGGAAACGCTACGAGACACCATGCACCGCATTGCTACGGCCACCTTTGGGAAGAAAACTGTGAAGTCCCACGACTGGTTTGAGGCCAAATCATCAGAGATGACTCCCACTGTTGAGGCCAAGTGTGCCGCACTCACCAAGTATAAGCGGTCACCCAGTGAGAAGAACCTGCAAATCCTCAGGGCTGCCAGAAGTAAGGTTCAGCTTAACGCCAAGCGCTCCGCAAACGAGTACTGGACAGAGCTCAGCGAAGAGATACAGAGTGTTGCTGAAAGAGGCAACATCCGAGGAATGTATGATGGCATCAAGAAGGCACTGGGACCAACACAGAGCAAGATCGCCCCCCTCAAATCCTCCACTGGGGAAGTAATCAGCAATCCTAGCCAACAGATGGAAAGATGGGCGGAACACTACTCCGACCTCTACTCCACACAGAACATGGTGTCCCCCTTAGCCCTCGATGCCATCAAGTGCATGCCGGTAATGGAAGAACTTGACGCAGAGCCAACTGCGGACGAACTCAGCAAGGCCATTGATAGCCTGGCATCAGGGAAGGCACCTGGCAACGACGGAATTCCCCCAGACCTCATCAAGCACTGCAAGACTTCTCTTCTGCACCCTTTGCACGCAGTTCTCTGTCAGTGTTGGAATGAGGGAGCTGTACCACAGGACATGAGGGACGTCAAGATCGTCACCCTGTACAAAAACAAGGGCGAAAGGAGCGACTGCAACAACTACAGAGGTATCTCGCTCCTCAGCATTGTTGGCAAAGTCTATGCTCGGGTCCTCCTAATCCGCCTGCAGAAACTGGCTGAACGCGTCTACCCGGAATCACAGTGTGGTTTTCGAGCAGAGAGATCCACGGTAGACATGGTCTTCTCCCTTCGCCAAATCCAGGAGAAGTGCAGAGAGCAGCGGATGCCCCTGTATGTGGCATTCATTTACCTCACCAAGGCCTTTGACCTAGTCAGCAGAGATGGCCTTTTCAGGGCTCTCCGAAAAATCGGCTGCCCCCCCAAACTGCACAGCTTAATTGAGTCCTTCCACTCAAACATGAAAGGGATGGTGCAGTTCAACAGAAACCTCTCCAAGCCCTTCGACGTACGCAGCGGTGTGAAACAAGGCTGCGTCCTGGCCCCAACCCTCTTTGGAATATTCTTCGCTCTCCTCCTGAGGCATGCGTTCAGCACAGCGCAAGAAGGGATCCACCTGCGGACCAGATCAGATGGCAGGCTCTTCAACCTCGCCTGCCTCAAAGCAAGGACAAAGGTCCGTGAAGCTCTCATCAGAGACATGCTATTTGCCGACGATGCCACAGTTGTGACCCATACTCAGCGGGACTTGCAGTCACTAATAGACCGCTTCTCCCAGGCCTGCAAAGATTTTGGTTTGACCATCAGTCTTAAGAAGACATACGTCCTGGGCCAAGACACGCCATCTCCACCAGCCATCACCATTGATGACTACGAGCTTGAAGCCATCCATCAATTCACATATCTTGGGTCCACCATCACCGATAACCTCTCCCTTGACACAAAGGTCGACAAGAGGATCGGGAAGGCAGCCACAACACTAGCCCGCCTCACACAAAGGGTGTGGACAAATCCCAAGCTGACCACAAAGACAAAGATGGCTGTATACAACGCCTGTGTCCTCAGCACCTTGCTGTATGGCAGCGAGGCGTGGACCACGCATGCTCATCAGGAGAAAAGGCTCAATACCTTCCACCTGAGAAGCCTACGGCGCATACTTGGCATTTCCTGGCAAGACAAGGTGACCAACACCGAAGTCCTAACCTGCGCTGGACTCCCAACCATGCATACCATGCTGAGACAGCGTCGGCTGCGCTGGTTGGGCCACGTTCGCCGCATGGAAGATGGTCGCATCCCAAAAGACATCCTTTATGGTGAGCTTGCCACAGGGCAGAGAAACTTTGGCTGCCCACAGCTGAGATACAAAGATGTTTGCAAGCGTGACATGAAGGCGCTTGAGATCAACACTGAGTCCTGGGAGGACCTCGCAGACGACCGCAACAGCTGGAGAACTACTCTCAAGAAACAGCTGCGGATTGGTGAGGACAAACTGTCAGCTGCTGCAGCAGAAAAGCGAGTTCGCAGAAAAGGGATGACAGCCAACAGACCAGCATCAGCATACACATGCGACCGCTGTGACAGAGACTGCCTCTCTCGCATTGGTCTGTACAGTCACAGGCGACGCTGCTTGAACCAATCAGACAGCCCATCTAGACATTAGAACGGATGTACTTTGTCCATGGTCAGTCATGACCGAAGGATGCCTACTACTACTACTACTACTATATATATATGTGTGTGTGTGTGTGTGTGTGTGTGTGTGTGTGTGTGTGTGTGTGTGTGTGTGTGTGTGTGTGTGTGTGTGTAAACAAACCGTGTTCGGCCAGTTTATTATTCATTTTGCAATCGTTTTGAATACGCACATCACATCTGCACAATGTTCAAGTAATTCGAGAGTTCAGATTTGGCAAAATAGTAACTATGGGCACATATAATGTCAGTTTGCGACTCCATTTCTCATTACGTTACAAGTGTGGATGTGCTGCGTGGCCTACCTCCCTCAACATGTACGTACACTGGTCATAATACTACCCCTATCTCTAACCCTCATCCTTTCAAGGGGTTTGTGTGGCAATCTGTTTCAAGTGTATGCACAAAATTTATCAACGAACTCCTGCGGACGGCCTACCGCCCTCAACACTAAGTTACACTGATCGGTCATTAGCACACATACGACTACAGCTCAGCAGGTGAATGGTTAAATTAATATTTTGCTTGATGCAGCAGACATCTTGCTTATGCATATATATGTATCAACCATGACCTGAAGGAACAGAGTCACATGATCGAAAGAGGCATGTTGAACTTTTCTTTGCCGTCACTCTGGACAAAACTGCTGAAGAAATTGATTGGAAAAAAAATGCGGGATAGGTCTAACTGTCGGAACAACCGGACGCGATCACGCGGGAAAGATGCGCTTCCAGATTTACAGAATATGTACACATTAAAGATATGATGCTACGCACGTGGTGGATATTAATTTTATAAGGTCATAGTTCATACATATGCGTACGCAAGATGTCTGCCGTATAATCGAGAGTATCAAGCAATCATTGGCCGGTTCGGTTTGAGATGTAGTCGCATATTCATAAAGCACAAGCCTAACCCGACTCGTAACCATCCTCTTGAGGATGGAGTTATCTGCGAGGTGAAAAGGGGTTGCAAACGTTTGCCTAGCTATTGTTACCTTCTAACATCTCTGAATATAAAGTTGCATTAACGCAAAATGCTATGATTAATCGACAGCTACTTTTCGAATCAAAGAAATTACTGGGGATGAACAAACCTACTAGCAAAGCCAGAACAAGATTGAGGCAGCCGAGATGTGGTTTCTAAGAAGAATGTTGAGAGTTCCATGGACAGCAAAGAAAACAAACGAGACAGTCTTGATGGAGGCAGACACAAGTAGATCATTCATAAGGAAGATTAGGATTTGACTGGCAACATTTACATGCCATCTTATGAGGAAAGGGCAATTGGAGCACCTGGTCACAACGGGAAAGCTGGAGGGAAAGAGAGCACCAGGTAGACCCAGGGAGAAGATACTTGACGGACTTGCAAAGTGGCTGAAGACAAAGAGGGTGGAAGAGGTGCTTGAGGCAACAAGGGATAGAGACAGATGGAAGTATATGATCGCCAACCCGATGTGGCAAGGCACGTGTCAAGTGACTTGATGATGATGATGACAGACCTATTTCTGTGATGTTAAGTAGGCCTATTCATGTATCAGTCAGTGTATGTATATGTGAGCAACAGCTCTGTACACTTTTCGCTGGCCAAATTGGAAGAAGATCCTCAAGTTAAACGCTTAAGCCGCAAAATAATCCAGGTTTGAAATTCATGCTGTCTAGCTAATTTTGTTCTTTTCAATTCTCACGAGAATAATTCATTCATAAGTTTGAGATGAGAACGAGATTAACTTTTGTTTAGATTAGACCAATGAGTGAATGACAGTTTCAATTTCAGATCTAAACAATGTCTGTGATCTGACGTCAAACAGTGACAAGAAAAATTCACCTTTGATTTTGGCACTGCTTGCAACGCAGACGAGGCAGAGTATTATAGCTGACGAAGCCTTGTGTGGGGTTGATTAAGCTGAATTTTACAAGCTTACCATGACAGCAATATCAGCTCTCAGCAATTGGTAAAAGCAGACGCCATTTTCCCCAACAGGGGAGGTTATTCTTCACTATCTTCTACAGTGGCACAATTTTAGGACGCACTGATTGGTGCAATAAACACCCGTTTAGTTAGTTTTCAGTCTTTGGAATCGTGAATTGATTCAAGCACGTATTTGTGAGTGTTTTGTTTTGTCTTGTTATTATCGTTGTAGTTGCTGTTATTATGTATTTGGTTTCAAACACACGCACACAAACACACACAAACAAACAAACACACAAACACACAAACACACATACAGTACACATATCACACACACACACATCTCTGTACACATAACAGAGGTAGCCAAAGCACTGCAAGTTACCGAATGTAAAATTGTTAATTATGATAATCATTATTAGAAACAAGAACAACAACAACAACGATATTGACGATAATAATAATACAGTAACAATAACGACAACACTATAATGATGACAACAAAACGAATATGATAAACTAATCAACAACAACAAAAACAAATAACTAACAACAATAAAAATAATGATAGTGATAATGAACACCCGCACACACGCCGCGCATCCCCCCCCCCCCACACACACAGTATGCACACAGACAAAGCAGCTACCATTCCGACCAATTACCAAACGAGATGAAACCAAAATGTAAATCAATGAACTAACCAGTGAACTAACCAGACATCTAACAAACTAACTAACAAACTCATTTACTTCTCGCAGAATTTTTTTTATTACTTCTTTCTTTTCTTTTTCTTTTTTCTTTTTCTTTTTTTAAATTTTTTTTTAATTTACAATGAGCATTCATCAACCAACAAAGTGGCCATTGAAAAAGACATCACTTCATGCCTATAGGAAAAAGAACTGCTGTATTGTAGTAGTAATAGTATATGTAGTAGTAGTAGTAGTAGTAGTAGTAGTAGTAGTAGTTGTTGTTGTTGTTATTGTTATTGTTAGTATCATTATTGTTGATCTTGTTATTGTTTTTGTTGTTCTTGTTCTCCTTGTTCATTTTTCTTGTTGTTGTTGTTCTTATTCCTCTTGTTGTTGTTGTTGTTGTTGCTGTGCTGCTTGCTGCTGATATTGTTATTATTATTCTATTATTTATTCATCATCATCATCATCATCATCCTTTTTCTTCTTTTTCTTCTTCTTCTTCTGATTATTATTATTTTCTTTCAGCATTTTTGAATTTCTCATATGCGGTATGCACGTTGATCTGCACACTCTGTGCAAGCGGTATATGTTTGCTGCACAGTCTGCACTTTCGTACTTGGCCTTTGGTGGGCGTGCATGCTGGATATTTTCATGTTTCCCTAGCTAGTCACTGATGTGAGCTATGGGATCTTTAACGTACATACAAAATATTCTGATTACATATGTATACACAATTATAGGCTCTCAGGCTCAAACAGGTCTGCACATAATATTATGTCGACATGAGAAGGAAAAAGAACTGTATTATTGTAATAGTAGTAGTAGCAGCAGCAGCAGAGTAGTAGTAGAAGTAGTAATAGTAGTAGAGCAGTAGTAGTTGTTGTTGTTATTGTTATTATTATTGTTGTTGTTATTGTCGCTATTATTATTGTTGTAGATCTTTTTGTTGTTGTTGTTGTTGTTGTTGTTCTTCTTCTTCTTCTTCTTGTTATTCTTCTTGTTGTTGCTCTTGTTATTCTTGTTGTTGTTGTTGTTGTTCTTTTTGTTGTTGCTTCTGCTGATATTGTTATCATTGCTATTATTATATTGTTATCATCGTTGTCGTCGTCATCAGCATCATCATCATCATCATCATCATCATCATCATCATCATCATCATCATCATCATTTTCTTTCAGCATTTAAATTTCTCATATGCGTGTATGCACGTTGATCTGCACACTCTGTGTTTGCTACGCAGTCTGCACGTCCGTCCTTCGCCTTTGGTGGGCGTGAATGTTAATATTTTCATGTTTCCCTAAGCTAGTCACTCACTGATAGACTTACGGATCTTTAACGCGCATACTAAGTATTCTGCATACATATATACACACGAATGGGGTCTTAAGCTCCAACAGATCTGCACATATGTCGAGCTGAGAAGGAAAAATAAGTGTATTATTGTATTGTTATTGTTATTATTATCAATATTATTATCATTTTTTAAATTATTACTGTTATTGTAGTTGTTGTTTATCTTGTTATTGTTCTTGTTGTTGTTATTGTTGTTGTTCTTGTTATTGTTCTTCTTGTTGTTCTTGTTGCTGCTGCTGTTGCTGATATCATTATTATTATTTGTTATCATTATAATCATTGTTACTATTCTTATTATTATTATCATCATCATCATCGTCGTCGTCGTCGTCGTCATCATGATGATGAACATCATCATCATTATTATTATTACTATTATTATTATTGTCGTCGTTGTTGTTGTTGTTGTTGCTGTTATTATCATTATTATTATCGTTATCGTCATTTTCTTTCAGCATTTTATATTTCTCATATGCGTGTATGCACGTTGATCTGCACACTCTGTGCAAGCGGTATATTTGCTGCACAGTCTGCACTTTCGTACTTCGCCGTTGGTGGGCGTGCATGCTGGATATTTTCATGTTTCTTTAGCTAGTCACTGATGTGAGCTATGGGATCTTTAACGTACATACTGAGTATTCTGCATACATCTATACACCGGAATGGGGTCTCAGGCACTAACAGCTCTGCACATATATCGATCTGAGAGATTGAGGCGGGGGGGGGGGGGATTTCCACTTTTTACCCACCTCGCGGGAGGTACCAGGCAAGGATTGAACTCAGACCATCCAATTACGAGTCCAAAGTCTTATCCGCTTGGCTATCACGCCCCGTCAGTGATTCTGATTAACCCTTTGACTCCCACACCCTGTCCACAAGCGTCTTGCATTGTCAGCCATAAGAGAAAAACAAAAAAATTAACCCTTTGACTCCCGCACCCTATCCACCAACTACGAAAACTTAACCCTTTGATTTCCTCACCCTATCCACCAGCTTCCTGCAGGAAGCCGGTGGATAGGAATCAAAGGGTTGGATTTTTGCTATGTTAGCACGGTTGGCAATGCAGGATGCTGGTGGCCAAGGTGGAAGTCAAACGGTTGAATCTGTGTAAGTGGACAAAATAGTGCTAACCCACTCTGCCACTTTGCGGCGGAGGCCATTAAACCCTTATCAACATCAAAGCCCGGATTGTACAACTTCTGACGATGCAACTTGGCTTTACGGCACTTTGCTACATCTAATTAATGTACTAGGGCTTTTTTTTTCGGGGGGGGGGGGGGGAGGATCTGATCCTTCTTCTTTTTCTTCTTCTTCTTCTTGTTTTCTCTGTCTGTCTGTCTGTCTGTCTGTCTGTCTGTCTGTCTCCTCTCTTTCTTCTGACGCTGCAATTTAGTTTAACTGCACTTTGCTACACCTAATTAATGTACTAGGGCCTTCTTCTTGTTCTTCTTGTTCTTCTTGTTCTTCTTCTTCTTCTTCTTCTTCTTCTTCTTCTTCTTCTTCTTCTTCTTCTTCTTCTTCTTGTCTTCTTCTTCTTGTTGTTCTTCTTCTTCTTGTTCTTGTTCATCTTGTTCTTC
>JAPXFY010000025.1:14600853-14610853 GCA_030674185.1 Monoplex corrugatus | reverse complement strand
CTTTTTCCTTCCGCTTGTACCGGTGGGCGTCGCGGGGAGATACAGTCGTCTGTCAGCAGCAAGGCGGGTGGCCTGGAGAAGGGACATCTCGTGAGCTCTGAGGGTGTCTGCCACGGAGTCGCTCCATCGTCGTCTTGGTCTTCCTCTGGCTTTCCAGCCAGAGTATCTGGTGTTGTATGCCCGAAGAGCTGGATGGTTTAGGGGCATACGTGTGAGGTGTCCGAACCACTTGATCCTCATATATTCGATGTGTTGTAGGATTGGTGTTGCTCCTACCATGTCTCGTATCACCTCATTTCTGATCTTGTCCCGCCTTGTCTTGTTTACTGCTTTCCTCAGGCATTTCATTTCACAGGTGACCAGTTTTCTCTCGAGGACTTTAGTTAGGGACCATGTCTGGCACTGGTATGTCAGCGTTGGTAGAAAAATGGCGTTGATGAGTTTCGCCTTAATGCTGGGGTGTTTCAGGAGAGGGGCAAGTTGGTAGCTGACTGCGTTGGCTTTCTGGCATCTGGTCTCGATTTCTCTGTCTAGTTTGCCATTTTCAGTGAAGATGCTGCCCAGGTATTTAAATTCACTGACTTGCTTCAACTGGGTTCCGTTGATGTTGATATCCATATCTTTGCGACAACATCAATATTTGTATACGCCAACTCGCACCCTGCGCGCAGTTTTTCTTTCCCTTCAAGTTCCTGGATTCAAACTGTCAGCTGTTGGCCAGCGTTCTTTTGCTGTCTCAGGACCGTCAGCACGGAATAGACTTCCACTCTCCCTTTTCCTAACACCTACGCTTTCTGCTTTTGAATCCAATTTAAGTGAAATCTAACCTTTTTTCTCAACAATGAATTCTACGACTATTTCCTTCTCTCAGTTTGTGTATGTCTCCTTCTTCTTCTTCATCGCCATCATCATCATCATCAATCATCATCATCATCTCGTCGTCGTCGTCGTCATCATCACCACCGTCACCGCCACCACCACCACCGCCTCCGCCGCCGCCACCACCACCACCACCATCATCATCATCATCATCTTCAAAACCTTCTTTTTCTTCTTCTTCTTTTTTAAACTTTGTAAAGTAGTCTTTGCTGATTGCACGCGTATGTCTGGCACGTGAGTGCGCTTTGATTTGAATTGTCAAGATTTGGCGTCGTATAGATACCGTAAAGTGTTATGTTCGAAGATGTGAACTTAGACAGTCATGACTTAACCCTTTGACTCCCGCACCCTGTCTACCAGCATCATGTATTGTCAACCATGCTAGCAAAGCAAAAACTTAACCCTTTGACTACCTCGCCCTATCCACCAGCTTCCTGCATGAAGCTGGTGGATAGGGTGAGGGAGTCAAAGGGTTAAGTTTTTGCAGATGGTGGATAGGGTGCGGCTGTCAGAGGGTTAATGTTTGAGACGAGCATATAGCTTCTAGCGGGATCAACCAGAATGCCAGGCCGGACTGTGTAGTAGTCCCAGTCTTCCCCCCACAAGTCCACATCACGCTCAGCTCTGTATGGGAGCATGTCATCATCATGTGCACTGCTGCATGGCGTTGGTGATCATGGCCCTCCATACGAATCTATCTTTGTCTGCATCACTCTGTGACATGCCTCATCGAATCTATCTTTTGTCACTGCAAGTACATCTCCATCCTCTCTGTGATCATGGCCCTCCATACGAATCTATCTTTTGTCACTGCAAGTACATCTCCCATCCTCTCTGTCTTCATCCACTGCGCACGTCCGTCCAATATTTTCTGCATAGGTCTACCTGCTACTCTTTTCCCCTCCAGCTTTCCTGTTGTGACAGAGAGAGAGAGAGAGAGAGAGAGAGATAGAGAAAGAGAGAGAGAGAGAGAGAAGTGTGTGTGTGTGTGTGTGTGTGTTGTGTCCCACACTTTATGTCAGTGGAAGGTAGAGAGAGAGAGAGAGGCAGACCGACAGACCGACCGACCGACAGACAGACAGACAACAGACAGAAACGACAGACAGAGGTGTGTGTGTGTATGTGTGTGTGTGTGTGTGTGTGTGTGTGTGTGTGTGTGTGTGTGTGTGTGTGTGTGTGTATGTGTGTGTGTGTGTGTGTGTGTGTGTATGTGTGTGTGTGTGTGTGTGTGTGTGTGTGTGTGTGTTGTGTGTGTGTGTGTGTGTGTGTATCCCATATCTTATGTCAATGGACGGTAGAGAGAGAGAGAGAGAGAAAAAGTGTGTGTATGCGTGCGTGTGTATGTGTGTGTGTGTGTGTGTGTGTGTGTATGTGTGTGTGTGTGTGTGTGTGTGTGTGTGTGTATGTGTGTATGTGTGTGTGTGTGTGTGTGTGTGTGTGTGTCCCACACCTTATGTCAATGGAAGGTATCAAGATGTCTGAAGTCCTGACCCCGGAAGATTTTAAAGAGAGGGTCTTAAATCCCAGGACCAGACGCATACATAACCTCTAATCTCTGTCTGTGTGCGCCGGGACAACACAGAAAAAAGGCCCGTCTCCAAAATCCACCCTGGGTTGTTTTTCTGTCAGCGGACAATTTTGAATGTGGTAACTTAGATTCCCCGAACCAAACGCTAGCATAAAAACTAATTTTATGCAGGAACCAGAAAAACACGAAAATAGAATCAGAACGCGTATTTGACACAACGACAAGACAGGCACAAATTTTCGGCCAACTGGTCTTTGTCAAGCGTGAATATAAGATCACAAACAAACACCAAATACAAAAATTAGGAGAAAAAAACTGAAACTTTCCTCCTGCTTTGGTGTTTGTTTGTGATCTTACATTCACGCTTGACAAAGGCCAGTTGGCCGAAAATTTGCGCCTGTCTTGTCTTGTTGTATTAAATACGCGTTTTGATTATATTTTCGTGTTTTTCTGGTTCCTGTTAGCTTGAACGCGGGCAGTCACACTTGTTTTGGATTTAGTCTCATGTAGACTGCATATGCCGGGGATAACACTCAAGAAAAAGCCAACCCCCTCCCAAATCCATCCCGGGATGTTTTTGTGTATGTGAAAATGCTGGTGCAGATGAGACTTCACTGTGTGGTTCTGGTGTTACCCAAATGAGCCCAGAGCACACGCTCAACTCAGGGTAGGACCTAGTGGGCGAAAAATAGATTTTAAAAAATCTTACAATATTTTGGACCGATGTAAGTTCAAACCCATGATCTCCCAGTCAGTAATCCATTGAAATAATCACTTGGTCACAAGGAGCTTTTCGTACAAACAAACAAATGACTATACAATTACCCATGTGTTATTGGAGAAATGCCCGGGGCGCACAATTGGCTTAGGGCACTTTGTGGCCTGTTACCTGTAGATTGACAAGTTTTACGAGTGAAATCTACACGCCCTGGGATTGCGATCTGTGACCATGTGTTGTCTCGTTTATTGTAGAGCGATACTGTTAATGACTTTAGGGTCCCCTCTGTAGGATGGAGTCGGGGTACCTTTTCTCTTTTTAAAGTTCCCTTCAGCACGAAAATGAAGGAGGGAGAGAGTTAGATTGTTTCATATTGACCGGAGAAAGGTGAGTGTCTGTCTGTCACAAACAACAACAACAACAAAACAAAAACAAACCAAAAAAAAGACACCCCACACACAAAACCAAAAACCGACCAACCAACCAACCAACCAACCAACGAAACAAAAAAGGTGTGAACAAACTTTTTTCAGCCTTTCACAGGAATACCTTTATCAAATTCAGGTCACATATGTGGACCGTTAAGATGTCTCGAAAGCTTAAGTTTGAAAGGTTAAGGTCACATTCACTCACTAACAAACAAACAAACAAACAAACAAACAAACAAACGAACGAACAAACAAACAAACAAAAGACCTAAAATCAGCACTTACTTTTCCTAAAAAAAGATATGTCTGAACAGCACTTTCTCAGAAAGTTCCCACAATATTTAAAGTCTGTTTCAACATTTGTCACAGTTTACCAAAGTTCTCGATGACATCGAGTTCTGTTTCAACATCTGGATCTCATGTAACCGTTTTTTTTTTTAATTATTAAAGGATATAGAATGGTTTGACCATCTCGTTAAAATCTCCCCTTAAAACGGTCAAGTCGTTCTATCTATCTGTCTTTTTAACACACACACAACACGCACGCACGCATGCACGCTCGCACGCACACACACACACACACACACACACACACACACACACACACACACACACACACATTGACGCTTCTGTTCTAAGGACTTTTCCTGAGAGAGAATCATACGAAAAGGCGTGTGCTTTTAAACCTTCCTTTCACACACGCACGCTGCGCGCACACACACGCACATACACACACGCGCGCACACACATACATGCACGCGTGCACATACAACACATAGGCCTATACGCTTCTAATAACGCACACAAACACACACACACACACACACGCAAGCACGCATACACACGCGCGAATCACACACACGCCGCGCGCGCGCGCTGAGAAAGGAGGGAGAGAGAGAGAGTCTGTGTGTATGAGTGTGGATGGTAGTGTGTGCTGTTTGAGAGTGGGTATGTGTTGCGTGTGAATTGTGTGCCTGTGTATTATGTGTATGAGTGTATGTATGTATGTGTGTGTGTGTGTGCGTGACAGAGACAGAGAGAGTGAGGAGTGACAGTGTGTGTGTGTGTGTGTATGAGTGTGTGTTGTGTGTGTGTGTTGTGTGTGTGTGTTGTGTGTGTGTGTGGTGTGAGGGTACGTGTGTGGATGTGAATATGTGTGGTATGTGTGTGTGTGTGTGTGTGTGTGTGTGTGTAAAAGAGGGAGTAGAGAGGGTGAGAGGAGAGAGAGAGGGTGTGAGAGAGAGAGGGAGAGAGAGAGAGAGAGGGAGAGAGAGAGGGGGGGTGAGAGAGAGAGGGAGAGAGAGAGAGGAGAGAGAGAGGGGGTGAGAGAGAGAGAGAGAGAGGAGAGAGAGAGAGAGAGGGAGAGAGAGAGGGGGGTGGAGAGAGAGAGAGGAGGAGAGAGAGAGGAGAGAGAGAGAGAGAGAGAGAGAGAGAGAGAGAGAGAGAGAGAAGAGAGCACAAACAGACGACAAGAAGACATCCAGACAGAAAAAAGAGGAAAAGGAAGAAGAGAGATGTGGGGAACTGTAACCAATCGGAGAAGACAATAATCAAACACAAGAACCACAATAGTATCATCTCACTGTCCAGACCTTGAGACTATGGTAATACTCATTCGACACCAGACGGTAAACAATTAGTCAAACCATTCTAACAATCTCTCTTTCTTTACATTTCTCAGATGATGGTGCGGTGGTCGGAATGTCAGAACAAGATAGAGGCAGCTGAAATGAGGTTTCTAAGAAGAAGGAAGCAGACACAAGAAGATCAATCATAAAGAAGATTAAGAAAAGACGAGCAACATTTATAGGCCATTTTATGAGGAAAGGTGAATTAGAGCATGCTGCACCTTGTCACAACAGGACAGCTGGAGGGAAAGACAGCACCAGGCAGACCCAGAGAGAAAATATTGGACGGACTTGCAGGGTGGCTGAGGAAAGAGAGGGTGGAAGATGTGCTCGCGGCGACAAGGGATAGATACATATGGAGGGTCATGATTGCCAACGCCATGCGGCAGGGCACATGATGATGACAGTGGTGCGGTGGTAAGGGTTGAAGGCAGAGGATAGAAGAGTGCAGGTGGTAAAGGCAGCTTGACAATGAAGACTCAATCCAAAACAAGTGTGACTGTCCGCGTTCCAGCAAACAGAAACCAGAAGAAAAAAAAACACGAAAAAAGAATAAGAACGTGTATTTAAACCCTCAGAGGCCCAAGGAGTGTTTCAGTTGAAAGAAAAATACTGTCAGCAGGTCACTGTCTCTGAACAAGACAAGAAACTGATATCCATCATCAAATTCATATTTTATTCTGGTTGACCTACTTTTTTTTAATGTTCCACCGGTGACCCACTGGGTCTTCATGGCAAACAAAAGCATCAAAATCATGAATGTATAAAACCTGACTAGAACTTAAAAACAAGTGTTATTGTTGGTGTTTAACAAAGTTTTTGTTTGCTTTATGACTACTCTCCACCCCCAGCCCCACCCCACCCCTCAAAAAAAAAATTTCAGCAAATGTCATTCCCCGGTTGTCACCATGATCAACAACGGGCAATGCACACCTACGATTTTACAATCAATTCAAGAAATATGCAAATCACATGCATGTACTTCATCTGTGACTGCTGTGATGTTAGTTCAAACAAGCATGTGTTTTCAGCAGACTAGGCAGGATGTGAAAGTCTCTGAAACAATTTCTGTGTTCTGTGTAGCACAGATGCACTTTGCATTTTTCGCAAATGTTGTTGCACTTTTGCTGACACTTCCTGCACCGCTGGCGCTGTTCACTCTTGATGGGGAAGTGGAAATACCCGTCTCCTCTTACTTCTGGCTCTGGCATGGGTTGAACAGGCTTCTTTTTTGGACAAGGAGGTGCTGCTTCCTCAAGGGATGGGCGACCCCGCTTTCTGCCGTTGGGGGCATGCAGTTCAATCAGAAGAGTTGCAACTTTTGCTTGGAACTTGCGCTGATTCAGGGTGTCACGTTTCGGCAAACCAAGAAGTGTGCAGACACGGCGGTAAGACAACCATGCATTGACCAGCATTATCCTCAGGGTGTGCCAGAAAATGTACAAGTACCACCGTCTTGACTTCATGCGGTATGTATGCTTTGCAACAAAGCAATCGAGTAAGTCCACCCCTCCCATGTGCTCATTGTAAGCCTTTATGACAGCAGGTCGCTGCACATGGACATGTGTCTTCCTGGTCTTGTCGTACCGCCTGACAATGTTGGTCGGGGTGGTGCCAAGATAGGTGGACAAAGTTGTCACGGCCCTGGTGTCGTACCATCTAATGGCAACGATGTTGGAGCTCATCTCGACAGACTCATCCATAGTTCCCCTCCCTTTCTTTTTCATGGTGTTTTCCGCTTCCAGCTTTACTCCAGGGAGTCTGTTTGGCCGCACAGTTCCAGTGTAGTGGAGGCCTTTCTCTTTCAACTTCATCATCAGGGGCATACCTGTAAAAAAGTTGTCTGCCGTAACTTTATAGTTCAATGCAGGCTGTCCAGGGACATTCTGCGGAAGAGACTGGCAAAGCTTCAGCACAACATCAGCCCCAACACCTAGCTCACTCTTTTCCTGGCCCCCTTTGTTGCCCTGGTACACATCAAAGTCACAGAGTATGCCACTGCTGCCTGTTCGGGCCCAAACTTTGATTTCCCATGGGTGCGGTTTTCCCTTCACGTACTGCTTCAGTTTGCTAAATTTTCCCTTGAAAGGAATCATCATCTCGTCCACACTGTTCTGCTCTTCAGGAACAACCTTGAGACAATTGCTGCGAAATTTCTCCAACCATGGCCGGATTTTCCATAGCTTGTCAGCCTTATCCTCTTCGTCAACTTGATTGTTGTTGACAAAATGCAGCACCCCAAGAATAAGCTGAAACCAATTGCGACTCATGACACCAGCAACAGGTTCATACCGCGATTCAGTTTCCCAGTAGCACCTGTTGCCAGGCATCTTTGCAATCCCCATTCTGAAAAACATGCCAATGACCTGCTGAATATCTTTCATTGTGACATCAGCTGATTTTCCTGTCTTCTCAACACTGTATACATTTGTCATTGTCACTAGAAGTTGTAGCATATCATCAGTAAGAAAGTCTTGGAAAAAGTGAAGAGGCGATGGTAGTTCATATCCTTCTAGGAGTTCGAACACTTTTCCACGAAATGTACTGTCAGGGGGCTGGAACTTGTCTTTAGTCCATACAAAAGTTGACTTTTTCTTCGAAGCACGCTTTGAAGATGTTGATGGCATTGGCTGATCGGTTTCTCCTTCATCAGAATCAGAAGTATGACTGTCATCAGGATCTTCCCCACCTTCGTCACCAGCTGCGGTGTAGTCCTCGTCATCGGTGGAATCGCCACCAATGTCGCTGTCATCAGGGTCAATGGCATCCAGTATGTCCAACACCTGGGTCGCATTGTACACCCTTGCATTGCGAGGCAGACAGCGATTCAAATTACTTGCCATCCTGTGAGATAGACGAGAGAAAGATTGATCAGTACACAATGCAATAGAGGGGGAGTGTGTGTGTGTGTGTGTGTGTGTGTGTGTGTGTGTGTGTGTGTGTGTGTGTGTGGACACAGAGAGAGAGAGAGATGCGAAACATACACACTTGAACACAAGCATACAACCACACACGCACACTGGGGCGGGGGAAAGCGTTTGTGGGGGGGGGGGGGGGGGGGGAGAAAGGAAACAAAGATGCATAGCACATGACATAATTATAAACACTGCACATTGCAACTAATACGCAGAGCGCACTCAGTGATCAATAATCACAAGTAAAAAAGGCGAAAAAGAACCAGTGACGCTCCCATGTAAAACAACAACACGCCCACCTGTGAACTAAAATGCCATACCTCAAAGACCCAGAGGGTCACCGGTGACACATCACCATTACTGAAGGCTGGTACGTTTTGTAATCGCCTTATATCTACTCATCTCCAAATCAGAACTCTTCATAAACATGTTACAAGTAAAACTGTCAAAGGATATGTCAAAATCTTACCTTTCAAGGGTGTTGTCAGCGGTGAAAGTTGATAGATTGCGGCGCGCGTTTTGGTCAGCAAAAAGGCGGTCAAATGTAGAAGGGAGACAAGTTGTTTGAAATATGTCAATACAAATGCGGTTACTTCCCTTTGTTCCTTGAGCGACCCACTGGGACTTGGAGGCAAAAAAAATCGAAAATAAGTTATTTTAATGATCTGTTGAGATTAATTCATTTGTTTGGGTCACAGGTGACCCAGTGGGCCTCTGAGGGTTAAATTAATACAAACAAGACAAGACAGGCGCAAATTTTCGTTGGCAATCATTGCCTTCACTCTTCATGTGCCCTGCCGCATGACGTTAGCAATCATTGCCTGCACTCTTCATGTGCCCTGCCACATGACATTGGCAGTCATTGCCTTCACTCTTCGTGTGCCCTGCCACATGACGTTAGCAATCATTGCCTTCACTCTTCATGTGCCCTGCCACATGACGTTGGTAGTCATTGCCTTCACTCTTCGTGTGCCCTGCCCCATGACGTTAGCAATCATTGCTTTCACTCTTCATGTGCCCTGCCGCATGACGTTAGCAGTCATTGCCTTCACTCTTCGTGTGCCCTGCCGCATGACGTTGGTAGTCATTGCCTTCACTCTTCGTGTGCCCTGCCCCATGACGTTAGCAATCATTGCTTTCACTCTTCATGTGCCCTGCCACATGACGTTAGCAATCATTGCCTTCTCTCTTCATGTGCCCTGCCACATGACGTTAGCAATCATTGCCTTCACTCTTCATGTGCCCTGCCACATGACGTTGGTAGTCATTGCCTTCACTCTTCGTGTGCCCTGCCCCATGACGTTAGCAATCATTGCTTTCACTCTTCATGTGCCCTGCCGCATGACGTTGGTAGTCACTGCCTGCACTCTTCATGTGCCCTGCCACATGACGTTAGCAGTCATTGCCTTCACTCTTCATGTGCCCTGCCGCATGATGTTAGCAGTCATTGCCTTCACTCTTCATGTGCCCTGCCACATGACGTTAGCAGTCATTGCCTTCACTCTTCATGTGCCCTGCCACATGACGTTAGCAGTCATTGCTTTCACTCTTCATGGGCCCTGCCGCATGATGTTAGCAGTCATTGCCTTCACTCTTCATTGCCCTGCCGCATGACGTTAGCAATCATTGTCTGCACTCTTCATGTGCCCTGCCCCATGACGTTGGTAGTCATTGCCTTCACTCTTCGTGCCCTGCCCCATGACGTTAGCAATCATTGCGTTCACTCGTTATGTGCCTTGCCGCATGACGTTAGCAATCATTGCCTTCACTCTTCATGTGCCCTGCAGCATGACGTTGGCAGTCATTGCTTGCACTCTCATGTGCTCTGCTCCATGACGTTAGCAATCATTGCCTGCACTCTTCATGTGCCCTGCCCCATGACGTTAGCAATCATTGCCTTCACT
>JAPXFY010000025.1:14585853-14595853 GCA_030674185.1 Monoplex corrugatus | reverse complement strand
TTCACTGTTTATAGGAGATCTATATGACCACTCAGAAAAATTACATTTGGTAAACATATTAACCCCTTCCCTGACACAGTATTTGTGGCCTTTTGCATTGCTGTCAGCCGGGACAAAATCTTGCTTTTTTCGGTATGTTCACTAATTTGTTCACTGCTCATTCATTTCGTAAGATATCTTTTCAGTTTTTGGCACATTTTTTTCCTTATGCCCTTGGCTATGGTTTGATGTCATAGTTAGTTGATTTCGTTGAAAACTAGTATGATTAGAGCTGATATAATGAGCCTTTTTCTAAAAAAAAAAAAAGCTTTCTGAACATACACACCAGTAGCACTTAAAACCATACAAAACAGAGCAAAATTTGGTTTTTGTCACACAAAACAGAGCAAAATTTGGTTTTTGTATATAATAAACATCAAGTCAAAAGGTTTTCTGACTATTATTACTCTCTGTGACTGTTTTTCTATGCAACAGTCAATAAGTTCCTGGGTGTAGCACAGTGAAGGAAGAGACAGAATAGGCCGTTGTTCCGTCATCTTGAATCGCATTATCGGGTTGATTACTTTCCGACGCTAATTAGACTTATTAACATTCAATTCTCTCATTCTTTGAACGGTTGAAGGGGAAAAAAATGCACTTTGACATCTCCACAAGAGGTTGGCCAAGTTTTTAGTGCTATCTCCCATTCCCCCACCCTGAAATTTTTATGACGAAAATCCCTTATGGCAGACACTTACCGGCCAATGGACATGTCAAAATGGCCCTGTTACTAGTAGTAGACACGTGATTTACAGTCAGTCGAAGTGTGAAACTGTGTCACTGTCACCAAATTGTCACCAACTTTTCATGTGATAATCAAATCACACGACAAAAATATGCATCTGCATCACAACCATGTATATGATCTATATCATTAACTTGAGATAAAAGCTGAGGACTTCTTGACAAGATCCGCCAGCTGTCTGATCGTGTAGGTCACACAAATGTTGTGAAGGTCACACAAATGTTGTGAAGGTCACACAAATGTCAAGGATCTGTCCTTGGCCCTGTTCTTTTCACTCTTTACACCTCCCCCCTGTCCACCATCATCAACTCCCATTCTATAAAACACCACTTCTATGCTGATGACACCCAACTTCAAGACAGTGACTCACCTGATAATATACAGCGCCTGTTGACTCGCACCACTGAGTGTTACTCGGACATTAAGAACTGGATGACACACAACAGACTTCAGCTTAATGACGACAAAACAGAAGCTATCCTCATTGGCACCCGTCAGAAACTTTCTCAGCTGCCTCCTCTTTCTCTCCCATTATGTAACACATCAGTCCCAATTTCTGATTCAGCTAAAAACCTTGGTGTCTGCATTGACTCTACCCTCTCCATGAACAACTTTGTTTCTCAAACTGCCAGATCCTGCTACTATCATCTCCATCGTATAAGGCTGATCAGGAAGTATCTCTCTGTCGAAACAACTGCAAAACTCGTTCTCTCCTTCATAATGTCTCGCATTGACTATTGCAATTCACTCCTGTCTGGTCTTCCTGCCTCCACCATTCACATCCTACAGCGCATTCAAAACAATGCTGTACGCCTTGTACTCAAAAAGAAAAAAGCTGACCACATGTCTCCTCTCCTGGCACAACTTCACTGGCTCCCTGTATCAAAGCGCATACAGTACAAACTAGACACCATGTGCTACAAAAGCCTCAATAACGCAGCCCCCGATTACCTGTCAAGCCTACTTGAGATCTATCTTCCCTCACGTACCCTCCGCTCTGCCTCCGATCCTCTGACTTTTCGCTTTCCACGCACTAAGCTCAATACCTATGGTCCACGAGCCTTCTCTGTTTCTGGTCCACTCTCCTGGAACAAACTTCCTCTCTCAGTCCGTCAGCAACCTACTTTTGTCTCCTTCAAGTCCGCTCTCAAAACTCACCTTTTCTCCTCCGCATAAAATCCTAACCTCACTCAACCCCCCCCCCCCCCCCCCTCTGCAGCCTGTCTCCGCTCGGAGGGAATCACATGGTTATAATATATAATTGTATATGCTATGCTCTCTATAATTTTCCATTGGTTTTATTCTTGCTTTTATTGCTTTTATTCTTTCTCCCCATTTATAGCCATGCGTGTGTGTGGTGTGTGTGTGTGTGTGTGTGTGTGTGTGTGTGTGTGTGTGTGCGTGCGTGCGTGCGTGCGTGCGTGTGTGTGCGTGCGTGCGTGCGTGCGTGCTTGCGTGTGTGTCTGCTTCAGCGCTTAGATTTGATTTTATCAAGATTTTGCGCTATATAAATATTGTAATTATTATTATATTATTATTATTATTATTATTATTATTAACTATTGTCACATGATAACTGTAATGTTGTCATCTGTCATACTACCACCTAAATCCAAACAGATCCAATAACTACTCTGTGTCTGTCATTCCGATTTTACCAACACTAAGTACACATCTTATTCTACACCATCTAAGCGTAAGGTGTGTGTGTCAGGTTGTATGTGATAGTGTCAGACTATACAGAAGTACAGTTTTAAATGTCACCACATGCAAAATACAAGCCACACAAAACAGAGGTGAGGAAGGGATATAAACGATGCTACATTTTCATAACTAGGCCTTGTTTCAGTTCTGGCGTCACTGAGAAGTTATTTTTGAGTCAGCTGTGAGCAACTGAGCCACTATTGTGTCATTGCTGTGATTGGTAACTGATCTAGTCTGAAACACTATCATCTCTTATGATGCAGTAGTTTGAGTAAATACTTCTGGCAGAAATAATATGAAGTTATCTTGGGCCATAATGATAGCTGTGTTTACCTCCCCCCCCTTCCCCTCTTTTTTTTTTTTTCTTTTTTGGTGAATGGAAGTGGTGCTGTATTTTGAAATAGTACCAGCATTTCATTGGACCCTTCTGAGAATTTTCTGCCAAACTGGGAGCTTCAGTGGAAAAAACTTACATGATAAAATGCAGTTAGTGAGTGATGGAAAAGTACTGCACATGTGTTCCTGCTGGCTCCTGATATGAAATCTAGTAGCATTAAAATGATGATCAATGTTCCCTTGCTATGAAGGCAAAAAAGTTAAAATAAATGGATACCCACACAAATAGGTATATATGCAGACACATGCACAACAGAATCAGAATGTATAGAAGCAAAAAAAACTGCAATCATGAATACCTGCCCGCCCACCAACTCCCCTTTTATCTCACTCCCTGTTCTTATTTTCCAACCTCTTGTCCATTTCTCCAACATCTCCCCACCTCCATCCTCAAACTGCTCTCTCCCACACAGTCTTCCCACCCAAGACATGCCTGTATTAGGCACTACTGTTATTTCAGGCTCTCTATCAAGCAAAGGGCTAAAGCTGCAGAGCATCAATACTGGATGGAAAGATATTTGGTGCAAAATGCACATGGTAAAGCAAAACCTGTATTCATTGATTTCATACCCCCCTAAATTTTACAATTACTCATTCTTGTATAACGCTGCTCTCCAAACTCATTTGGACTCACTGCATATAACTATTATTATTATTGTTAAAAGCTCAGCCAACCACACAGTGCCATATCCGGGTTCGGGCTCAACCTCAAAACACACGTAACAAAGTTTTCCATCATCAATGACCCTAAACAAAAATTTCAAAAAACTGGAAAAGAATATCAATATATTTGGGCATATAATCTACAGATAAGCCCATGGTGTTGACCATTCCACCCATTTATAACCAGGAGATTAAAAAAATGAAAACTGAATATAAATGGGTAGACATAATTAAATTAAGCACACTAAAAGTAAAACACATAAAGTCTGACCAAAGAATTGCTCCTGCTCATCATATTTCTTTACACTAGAGCCAAAAATGCACTTAATATTATATGTACCCAGTTATCAGTTCCCAATAGGAAGTATAAGGTTCACTTGCACAAAACTTACAGATGAATAGACCAGCAAGGCAGAAAGTGCTAAGAAGAGACAACAGAGAGCAAAGGCGCAAGGCTGACACAGAGTGATAGATTATAGACATTTCTAGCACAGAATTTCCATCTTGGGAATCTGTTTACACTAAAACAGCCCCTGGCATTCTCATGGGGGGGTGGGGGGGGGTGAGGTTTGCTATTGAGACTGTAATTTGTAATGCAGCCTTACATACCCAATGACGAGATATTCGTGTAAACATGATATGTATCTGACTACTGTTCATGTTAACATGTACATAAGTGTCAGTTGAGAATCAGTCAGTCTCTTCCATTAAAGACTAGAAGCATTGCTCTGTCTTCGGAGTCATCAACAGCAAGAATGTAATATGGTGTCAGAAGTGGGATTCATCACTGGAAGAGCCGATCTATCAGAAACGCTTTGCAGTCAGTTTTAGTACCGACGCTCTGCAGTCATGAATGATTCTGGAACAGGAACGCAGAGACATTTCACTGCCAACATTCCAGTACCATCGAAGTTGGATTTGTCCTGTCAACTAGAGCAGAACTGGAAAAAGTTCTCACGGCAGTGGAGGAACTATTCTGTTGCCAGTAGACTAGACAAGGAGTCAAAAGCATACCAATGTGCTGTATTCCTTGCCGTGATCGGTGATGACGCACAAGAGGTGTACGATGGGCTACACTTTACAGAAGAAGAAGATCAGAACGACATTGACACCGTCATGCAGAAGTTTGAAATATTCTGTGTGGGAACAACCAACGAGGTCTTTGAGTCTTACAAGTTCCACATGAGAAACCAGGAACCCAAGGAGACCATCGACGCATACATTGCAACATTGAGGAAGTTAGCTAAGCAGTGCCACTTCAAGGAGCCAGATCGCATGATCCATGATCGAATAGTGATTGGCATCTGTGACAAAACGGTCAGAGGGAAACTTCTGGAAGAGAAGAACTTAACCTTGGATAAGGCCACTCAGATCTGCCGTGTTCACGAGACGTCCAAATCACAGACCCAATGCATGTCAAATTCCAGCCAAGAGCTAGCTGTCAATGTACTGAGACGTACACAGCTGAGTCAGCGTGGCGGACAGAACAAGAATGTAGGACAGCAGCATGGGGGTGGAAGATAGCAGCATTATAAGAACAGCCAGAATGACCACCAGAACAACTCACAGCAGTGTTCCAGGTGTGGAAAAGACAATCACAAGAAAAACGTGTGCCCGGCCAAGAATGCAAAGTGCAGAAAGTGTCACAAGGTGGGACATTATGCAGCACTGTGTAGGAGCAAAATTGTTCACGTACTTGCCGAAGAAGAGGAAGTGGAAACTTCAGGATTTTTCGGACCAATTATAGGGGAAGTGACCAGTAACCCATGGATGGTTACACTGAAGATGGATGAGCTGAAAATGAATTTCAAACTGGACTCTGGAGCGGATGTGACAGCTATACCCGAGAGACTGATTCCTCCAAACAAGAGACCTCTTCAAAATACGACAAAGAAACTGTTTGGTCCTGGACGTGCTCAGCTCACAGTCCAAGGGAAATTCACAACAATGTTCAGCCACAATGGGAAGTCCTGCAGCCAGGATGTCTATGTCATCAAGGGGCTAAAGGAACCGTTGCTAGGCCGTCCAGCCATCGACGCTCTACAGCTGGTTCAACAGGTGAATCAGGTCACACAAAACCTCGAGACCAAATATCATCAGACTTTCCCTAGACTGTTTGGTGGACTTGGGAAACTCAAGTAAGCATACAAGGTCAGTCTGAAGGCAGATGCGAAGCCGTATGCAGTCGCGACCCCAAGACGCCTTGCTCTTCCACTTCATACCAAGGTCAAAGTCGAACTTGAGAAGATGGAAAAGCAAGATGTCATTCAACCAGTAACGCAGCCCACAGACTGGTGTGCGCCGATAGTGGTTGTGCCAAAACCCAACGATAAAATAAGACTTTGTGTGGACTACACAAGGCTAAATGAGTCAGTCAGAAGAGAGAACTTTCCATTGCCCTCAAGTGACGAACTTTTATCACAGCTAGATGGAGCTCAAGTTTTCACGAAACTTGATTGCAACAGTGGATTCTACCAGATTCCGTTAGATGAAGACAGTCAGCTCCCGACGACCTTCATAACACCGTTTGGCAGATTCTGCTACAAATGACTACCGTTTGGAATAAGTTCAGGCCCTGAAGTTTTCCAGAGAAACATGACACAGCTACTGTGACATTGATGATCTAATGATCCATGGGAAAACGCAGCAGGAGCAGATGAGACAGGTCTTGAACAAGTTACAGGAAGCTGGAGTAACACTGAATGCAGAGAAATGTCAGTTCTCACAAACAAGTGTCAAGTTCCTAGGACACATTGTCTCAAAACATGGAATTGCCATTGACCCAGACAAAGTTAGAACCATCACCAACTTTCCCCAGCCAGCGAATCTCACTGAGCTGCGACAATTCCTGGGGATGGTGAATCATGTCGCGAAGTTTGCAGGATGCAACCTTGCTGAGGATACCAAGGCTCTGCGAGATCTTCTGAAGGAAGATGTTGATTAGATCTGGGACAAACCGCAGCAAGTCGCATTTCAGAAAATCAAGCAGCAACTAACCTCTGCGCCTATCCTAGCTCACTACAGTCCCAACAAAAAGACGAAAATTTCAGCTGATTCGTCGTTCTTCGCCATGGGAACTGTTTTGTCTCAGTAACAAGAAGATGGTAGTTTCAAGCCAGTATTCTACGCATCCAGGTCCTTGACTCCAACTGAGCAGCGGTATGCGCAGGTGGAGAAGGAGGCACTCGCTGTTACCTGGGCGTGTGAAAAGTTTTCAAGCTACATCACAGGCTTAAAGGAACTGATTACCGAGACAGACCACAAGCCACTACTAGCACTACTGAAGACAAAGAGCTTAGATGAGCTTTCACCCAGAATCCAGTGATTCAGGATGAAACTGATGAGGTACAACTACAACATCATCTACACCAGGGGAAAAAAGCTCGTCACAGCTGACGCTCTCTCCCGAGCTCCAAGACAGAACGCCAAGAAGAGGGGAAGAGTCTAGAAGAAGAAGTCAAGCTACATGTTCACATGTTGATGCAGAACTTTCCAGCAACGACAGGAAGTCTAGACGATATCAAACAGCAACAGTAGATAGATGATCTGTATCAGAAGTTGAAGAACTACTGTCAGTCAGGATGGCCAAGTTCGTGTCCAGATGACCCTCGCATGAAGCAGTACTGGTCTGTACGTTTCGATCTCAGCGTGCAAGAAGACTTACTTCTGTACAACTCACGTCTTGTTGTACCTGAGAAACTGAGACCACAGATGCTGGAACAACTTCACACAGGACACCAAGGTATCACAAAAACGTGCGCGATCGCCCGTGACACTGTGTGGTGGCCTGGACTCTCCACACGAATTGAAGCCTTTGTGGAGAAATGTCCCATTCGCGCCCAAGAACGCAAAATGTCTCCAGAACCTTTGATCCCTACCCCAACTCCAGATTACCCATGGCAGAGAGTAGGCACTGACATATTTGAACTGAACAAACACCCTTACCTACTTGTCACTGACTACTACTCCCGCTACATTGAGTTGGCCATGCTACAGAACACGACTGCCACCAATTTGATATGCCACATGAAGAGCATGTTCGCAAGACATGGGATTCCCGAAGTCGTCGTATCAGACAATGGACCCCAATATGCAAGCAAGAAATTCAAGGACTTTGCCAAGGCCTACAAATTCCAACACATCACCAGCAGTCCGTATTACCCGCAATGTAATGGTGAAGCAGAACGTGGAGTTCAAACCATCAAAAATTTGCTGAGGAAGGCAGAAGACCCTTACTTCGCGCTAATGATGTACCGTGCGACACCACTACAGAATGGAAGCAGTCCAGCTGAACTTCTGATGGGGATGAAGATGAGAATGACAGTCCACACAGTGAAAGCAAATTTGACCCTGAGACAGCAAAATGATTTCAAGGCCAAAGACATGAAGATGAAAGAGAAGATGAAGAACAACTTCGACAGAGCTCACCGAGCGAGAGATACTCCTTCTGTGTCCGTTGGTCAGCCAGTGTGGGTGAAACCTCAGGACACTCCAGGCACCATTGTCAGACCATTGGGAAATCGGTCGTACAAAGTCGTTACGCCATTTGGAAAACAGAGAAGGAACCGCCAACATCTGTTCCCAAGACGACTACAAGGCAGGCCGTCGATCAACCACCCTCATGAGAACAGTCTTGTACCCAAAGACTTTGCCGAGCCTGAAGAGCCCAACACTTTCGAGCCGCCGCGACAAACCGAACAGCCCTCGACAACAGTTGATGTACCGTCTACGTCTGATAGTGCAGAATCTTGCCAGAAGCCAAAGACAGTATACACCCGATATGGCTGTGAAGTGAAGAAACCAAAAGTCTTGGACTTGTGAAGTGATAGTTAATTTGCAGCAGCTGTCATTGTCCATTGAACTCAAGAATGGGGGTGTGTGAGGTTTGCTATTGAGACTGTAATTTGTAATGCAGCCTTACATACCCAATGACGAGATATTCGTGTAAACATGATATGTATCTGACTGCTGTTCATGTTAACATGTATGTAAGTGTCAGTTGAGAATCAGTCAGTCTCTTCCATTAAAGACTAGAAGCATTGCTCTGTCTTCGGAGTCGTCAACAGCAAGAATGTAATAGGGGGTACTGCATCTTACAAAATTTATAAGACACAGAAATTCCACAGAATGTAAATTATGTAAATACAACTGACACATTACACATTGTGTTGTCATACACTGACACAAAAATGAATCACACACACACACATGTATACTGACATAGCCTACATGATTATGATACACACACACACACACAACGCACACACACACACACACAACGCACACACACACACACACACACACACACACACACACACACACACACACACACACACACAGAGTGAATGACAATCACACAGTGTTCTGCAGAATAACTGTCACTGTTACAAACCAATAAAGAAAAATAAAGGTATGGCATTATGGCCCACAGATACGGCCACTGACTATATCTACGTCGAGAATAATATATTGATATTCTAACCTCCATTTTTGACTTCACTGACGACTGCCTCGATGACTTCGATACGTTCTTTCGTGCTGGATGCCGTTACTTTTGCCGCAAATCGCTTCAGAACATTAGCGCCCTGCAAATATTCATAATAAAATCGTCATTCATTCAAGTTAAAACACACATCTACAAAATTATGGTAACAACAGACAGTTACTTCCACGTGGGGAGACTCACTGTGACTTGGGCACTGCGCTCTGCCATTTTGATGGTGCAGTGCGGCTGAAAAGCTCTTGTCTTGATCTTGATCTTGATGTGTAGACGTCGGCAGAATCCAATTCTGGATATATGCGCCAACGGGGGAAAAACTGGGGGAGAGCACACAGGATTCCTAACTTTTAAAAAAAAGAGATTTTTTTTTTCGGGGGGGGGGGGGAGGGGGGGTACTGACCGTCGGCAGGCTTCACTTCAGCTTAAAGTTGGTATAATCAGCTGGCCTAGCCGATCCCCAGCACCATCTAGTATGGTCGCTGGGGCCCCCTCCTCGTTCAGCAGGCTGGTTTTGGGCGGGGGCTGCATCTGAGGCCAGACACAGCCATCCTGAACTGGTGTGCCGACGATAAGGTGATGATATCGTCTGGCAGACCATTCCACTCTGTTGTCGTTCGAGGGAAGAAAGAATTCCTAAAGGTGGTGGTGTTTGAGCGTTCAACCACGAAGCACCTGTTGTTGTTTCTGGCCATGGTTGATACTATATTAGTTGTTTCGTGGTCCTTCTCTAAGCGTGGTATGATTTTCCTTTTTGATTTGGCCACAGGTCTGAGAAACTGCTCTGCTGGTATGGCTGGGATTTCCCCCCTGACGATCTTGAAGAACAGGGTAAGGCGTTGCTCCTTCCTCCTGGTCTGCAGTAGTGGTAAATTCTGCTGCTTCAGAATGGTTGTGATGCATCAAATTTCTATTTCCTAGCGTCTTCTGCAACCTCTAACAGAAATACCGCTACC
>JAPXFY010000025.1:14480853-14580853 GCA_030674185.1 Monoplex corrugatus | reverse complement strand
CGTCATTAGGTTATCTTGGGTTTTCCTCTCTTGCGTAGTTCTTCTGGCGTCCAATGAAGAGCATTCTGGAAGATGTTATCCTGCTGTTTTTGGATGATGTGCTCAATCCATCTCCATCGTCTTAGTTCATGACGAAACAGAATCAAATGGCTTTCGTCCACACATAAACACACGTTATAGGCATTGTTCAGTCGTTCTCTTCTTCCCGCTCCCATCCCGCCTCCGCCATACAGCAGAATTAGATATGCATGGCATATGCCATAATTCCCTTCCCATCCGTCCCACCCATACAGACAGAAACACTATCCTATCATCATAATCATGTGGTCACGCATCCATGCATGAACATATTGCACTTGTTTGAAAGACTGTCAACTTTGAACCGCGAAAAATGCGTGTAAGTTCTGTTAGATCTTTTCTCACACATTTTACTGTAATTGCTGTACGACTGTCTTCTCCTTCATTTTTTTCTTTGTCATCGATTGCATGGTCAGGCCACATCTCGCGACGAATGTCGCCATTTTTTTTTGGGGGGGGGGGGGGGTTCCCCTCCACTTCCTGTCCGTTGCCAGGGAGCTTGCTGGTCAGATGAGATTTAGTTTTCTTCCCGTGCTATGATCTGGTGCAACGAGACGGACTGGAATGCCCCCAACTGAGTAGGTGAAAGTAGATCTTGTTGAGGCGCTTAATGACCGTGTAGGCATTTGCCTTTGTTAGACTTTAGCAGCCCTGTAGGACTGTAGATGTCAGCCAGAATATAGACTAGCGCGAGGGGTAAAAAAAAAAAAGAAAAAAAGAAGGGACCCCACTCTCTCTTAATTAATTAATAATAGCTGCTTAGGTAGATCTAACGGACAGACAACAACTATCAAGTGTCAAGTTGGTTTTTACCGGTAGGTTGTGCATGTAGATCCCGCTGTTTGTCTGTTTGGTTGTTTACTGACTTGTGTGTCACTTTGCGTGTATTCTTTGTATGGGTTCTCAGTTCTGTTCCTCTGAAAAGAGATTGATTGAAATGTTAGCATGGTTGTAGCAGTCTTTGTTGTCGTCGTTAAGACGTTATTCAGTAACTTATTCGGTTATTGCTGCTGCTGCTGCTGACATAACACTAAAACAGAAGAAACAGGGTAAACTTTAGACATGGCAAGACCATTTTTGTAGCAGACACATTATTGATTACATCATATGCTATTTTAAGAATTTTCACAAAACCGAAACTTGACTGCCACGAAGGCCATGACTGTATCGGTGATAACGGCTGCATGCACCTTGAACCGCGCATTAGGACAATGTAGACACTTGGCGCGGGACCTCGTTTCGTTGGGTGTCGTTGCTGTCAGTATATTAATCATTTAATGGAAGGACAAACTGAGTTTGAATTAGCAGAGGATAATCAAATTTGCATATTGTAGACTGACTTACTGCAAATGTGCTCGGACTTGGGCTATGGAAACATCGGCTTCCAAAGGTATGATTAGTTAGTGATTGCGCAGTTCATGCGTTAATTTTCGCATATTGAAAAGTTTGTTGACATATCATGTCTTGTTGCTATGTTGTATCGATATACTGCATGTTACGTTAGTTACAAATGGCCTAGGTGATATTTCAGACTTTTTGTTAGGCTACAGTTATCTTTTTAATAAATTTGTGTGTGTGTGGATTACATACGTATGAACACCATCGGTCCTAGTCCCAGCACTAGCCGAGCCCCATATCATTGAAGCACTAGCCGAACCCCATATCTTCGACTTTGAGAAAAGTTTTCTCCATAAATATAAGTGATTTGTTATAACAATGTCATAACAAGGGTAAGGACAAGTCTCAATTACACTAATTGGATTAGTGTTAATGTAGTGTGAAATAGTGATGCCAGGCTGTGTATTAACGTGTAAAGTCTGGAGACTGAAACTGCATCAGTATCTCATATGCTGTATTAAGAACTGATCGACCTCTTTTCGCAGAACTGGAATTGCACTGCTGTTCGTGGAAAACGCATGATTTTTATGGCCTCTACACAGACAAGGCAGACAACAATTTGAGATGCATGCAATCATGCTGGGTCTTGTTGCTATCTTGAATAAAAACAACAACAACAATAACAGAATGAAAACAAGCAAAAACAAACAAACAAAGAATGACAGAAGATATGCTAGTTGAGTTTGGGTAAAGGTAAAGCTATCTAAACCATTACGTGGCATCTGTAGCATCAATGCATTAAATGGAACTTATTTCGATTGTGGAGACACAGTCTTGATAAACTTGTGATGGTGTGGTGGTAAGGGTGAAGGAGAAGACAGGAGGCAGAAGAGCAGAAGAGCGCAGATGTTTGAGTATAAACTGATGTGTTTACAGGCTTTGATGTGCAAGTTAAACAGCTGCTGTACCAAAAGTGTATTTTGCCATGGAAAGCACATGCCGTGTTAGACTTTGACTACCAGAGAGATTAACGATTGATCATCTTCCAGTTAGGTAGTAAAATTACTGGAAGCAGAAGCTTTTCATTGTTCATATCAATCATACATCATTTGAAAGAGGAAATTGGTTACTAACTACTGTAAGGCAAAATGGGCTTAGACTGTCAGAACCCAAAGAGAGGGAAAGGAGGATTGTTTCCCTTGCAAAGAAGAAAACAAACAACACCAAAGAGGCAAAATAGAGGCAAGATAAACCTTTTATTTGGCAGAATAGACTCATCATGTGCCCTGCCGCATGGCATTGGTAATCATGGCCCACTATATGCATCTATCCCTTGTCGTTGCAAGTACATCTTCCACCCTCTCTGTCCTCAGCCACCCTGCAAGTCCGTCCAGTATTTTCTCGCTGGGTCTACCTAGTGTTTTCTTTCCCTCCAGCTTTCCTGTTGTGACCGGGTGCTCTAATTCCCCTTTCCTCATAAAATGTCCTATACGAATGTCCTGTATCATGGTCAGCCAAAGCAGAATAGACTGTCTGGTCTAATATCCAAAGTGAAACAAGAAGTCTAATATCCAAAGAAACAAAACGGAAAGCTTTAAGGAAGACTATGAAACAAAACAAAAAAAACAAAAAAAAACAAAAAAGAGGGGGGGGGGGGGCATAGAAGAAAGATTGCTGTTGGCTTGTAGCAGTTCAGCAGACCTGGTTAGATTCCAGAAGACACTCCCAGACAGTTTAATTAAATAAATGATCACAGATCACAGGAATTTGACATTTTGTTTACAACAGTTCGAAACATGCCAGCAGGTCAAAGCTTAAATTGACAGTGTTTTGCATCAGTCTAACAATCTATGTACACCAAGGTGAACGTCTTTTTTATGTTCCATAGTTCATTTATGCAATTCCAGCATTCATTCTGCACTATAAGATTAACATAAGCAGGGGTTTGTGTCTATACATTTTATGATTGTAAGTGTACATTTTTTTCCTGTTGGCAGAAGTCTTTTCTCTCAGAATCTCCATCAATTAAAACAAGACAGGCTTTGTAATTTATAATAATTACAATATTTATATAGTGCAAAATCTTGATAAAATCAAATCTAAGCGCTGAAACACACACACACGCACGCACACACACACACGCACGCACGCACGCACGCATACGCGCACCCACGCACACACACACACACACACACACACACGGCTATAAATGGGGAGAAAGAATAAAAACAATGGAAAATTATAGAGAGCATATTATATACAATTATATATTGCAATGTGAGTCCCCTCCGAGTGGAGACAGGCTGCAGAGGGGATTGAGTGAGGTCAGGATTTTATGCAGAGGAGAAAAGGTGAGTTTTGAGAGCGGACTTGAAGGAGACAAAAGTAGGTTGCTGACGGACTGAGAGAGGAAGTTTGTTCCAGGAGAGCGGACCAGAAACGGACCAGTGTACATTTGTTCATCTTGAACATAGTATGAATATAATCATATGTATTTTAATTGACTACTAATTTCCAAGGTGACTTTCGTTTCAGAACCGAAATAACACAAAAGAGGTGTTTGTGTCTGTGCATATAAATAATGAACATTGTCACAATCTGGCTCCTTGGCTGAACAATTACTGCTATTAGTGGGGGTCTTAGCAGGCAGCGTCCTTGGTAAGTTGTATCAGAATAGGCACTGTTGAACTCCACAAAATTGACCCACGGCAGGGCAGGATCACTTCTGGTGAGTGGCCCTAAGGCAACTCTGTGGGCTTCCGGGCACTGGGATTTTGATCGAATGAACTTGTTGCTGGTGGTGTGTTGTGAAGCTGGAATATGTAGCATTGGATCAGTGGCAATGAGGTGGCAGTGAACTTGAGACAGGACCCCCCCCCCCCCCCCATGGGGATGCCAGGGGTTCTTTCAGCATTAATATTATCCCTACTTCCTTGAAATTCTGTGCTAGAAATTTCCTCTTTTCTTTCACTTTCTTTGTTTCTGCCTGCCTTTGCTTTCTGTCATTTCTTTCTGTCATTTTCTGCCTTGCTGGTCCATTCACCTGTAGGTGTTTGATAAAGTCTTACGTACTTTTTCTTAGGATTGATAATTGTGTACATGTATTAAGTATTAGGGGGGCCTGTAGTCGAGTGGTTAGAGCGCTCGTCTGCGGTGCGGAAGGTCGGTGGTTCGAATCCGCTAAACGCTGGTTCGATTTTTCCGGCCTGAAAACTCCCTCTGTCCACCCAGCAGTGAATGGGTACCTGACTTCGGTCGGGGGAGGTTTAAAAAGGCGGCGAAAGGAGAGGGATGGGCTCCGCCTTTCACAATGCCGTGCCCTAGACACGGTGAATCTTTAACAGTTCACCGCCCCTACGGCCATATTGACCATGGGACCTTTAACCTAACCTTAACCTTTAATTAAGTGCATTTTTGGCTCTATGGAGGTGAGATGTGTGGGAGCAATTTTAGGTAATTTAGGCTAATTTTTATATATATTTTGGTGTCCTTAAGTTTGCTTAAACTTGTATTCAGGTGTGTTTTTTAAATCCCCAGTGCGATAAATTGGATGGAGTGGTCAGTGCCAGGGGCATGTCCTTAGATTATGTGCGCGAATGCAATGATGTGTGTACTTAATTTTCTTTCATTTTTTTCTGTTGAAGTTTTGTATGTTTTGAAGCGGTTATGTCCCTGATATGGCTCCATGCAGTTGGCTGGGCTTTAAACAACAATAACAATAACAATTCTCCAGTTGAGATGTCCTGCCCAGTTCCATTTCAGTTTGTTGGTGGTTTCCAGGATGATTCACACTTTTGTTCTTTCTCTGATCCACTGAGCCGTTTTGCAACTTTTCCAGGTGATACCAAATGTGATTCTCTCACGTGCTTGCTGCATGGTTCTTAGTTGTATTCACACCAACCTTAGACAAAATGTGTAGACTGTATAGCAGTCTTAGGCATGGGTCAAACAATGTGTATACACATGATTGAGAAAACATCATCTAGAACGGTTAAAAAAAAAAGAAAAAAGAGAATTACAGTGATGAAAATGATTATTGTTAATATCAGTTTGTATTATTTTTAAAGACAATGACGCGTCAGAGGAGCAGAGGAGGGTGCATGGTGATCGTAGGGATGGTGGTGGTCCAAAATGGGTCAGCATTGAGAGACCCAGTCTGCTGCAGGACCTCCAGAACATTCTACAGGAATATCCAGACAATGGACAAATTTTCAAGGTCAGTTTATATGCCTCTGTGTGTGTGTGTTTCAAGTTTCTCTCACTCTGTGTGATGGTTGTTGTGTGTGTGTGTGTGTGTGTGTGTGTGTGTGTGTGTGTGTGTGTGTGTGTGTGTGTGTGTGTGTGTGTGTGTGTGTGTGTGTGTGTTCGTTCGTTCCTTGATTTAACGTCTTTTCACTATAAGTGATATTAGACGGATAAAAATGGCATGGAGGATGATTTGGGGGGGGGGGGGGGGAGGGGAAAGAAGGGAACAGAGTAAGAGACGGAAAAAAAATTAAAAGGAACCGGCAAGGTCTTTAGAAAAATGATATGGATGATCAGAGAAATGAAACTAGAACAACGCTAACATCAAATGTAAAAGAAAAATCGTCATAAAAAGCAAAGCAAAACAAAATAAGATAATGATAATTAAAATAATAACCTTAAAGTAACGCATTAACAGGACTGTGAACCAATGATTCTGAAATTTTAACTAACAAAACTTGATCCGATATCACTTCTTTAAAATGCTTTTCAAGATAGTTTCCTTGTGTAAACATCTTTGGTAAAAAATAACGAAGCTTTCTGCAGTAAAACAAACAGTGATACAATGTGAATTGTTCACCGCAAATACATAAAACGTTTTTACAATATTTTGTTTTCAAAGCGTTCAGTTGAATACGAAAATATGTGGTAACAATTAATCTCAAATGATATATCGAAGAATACTGCATTTTTTTACAGATATTTTGAACTGAAAGTTTGATTCTTTTTTGAGACACAAATTTTTCATTTAAATGTTCATGAAATCGAATCCATGATGCTAATTCTAGCGAGTTGTAAGCTTCTTTTACCGAGGTGTTAACATGTAATTCTATGGAATTTTCAAAACGGAGTGCACCGGATTTAGCTGCTCTGTCAACTACGTTGTTGCCGTGAAGACCAACGTGAGAAGGCACCCAGCATAAACTGATTTCCGAGCCATTTATCTTTAAACAGTGTATTAGATGATTTGCCTCAATTATTAAATCAGGTCTTGTGTCTGTATCAAAAGACTGTAAGGCATATAATACAGATTTTGAATCAACAAACAGAACTACTTTGAAAGGCACAGGCCGAAGGCTTATTAAATAATGCAACGCTTGAACAACAGCGACCAATTCTGCTGTATATATAGATACATTTGCCCCAATGAAAAAAGACTTTTTAATGTTAAATTTTGGAACATAAAACGCTGCTCCAGCGCTCTGATTTGCTAAGACTGACCCATCAGTAAAAATGTGGAGGTGGGTACGGTACTTTTCATCGATGTGTTCACAAGCTGTGGATAGCGTAATGTTGACATTATCATCTTTTTTAATGTCTGCATAATCGAGATCAAACGTGGCCTTTAGCATTTCCCATGTAGGGATAGGCGTTAACATTGGTTTTTCGGCTATTTCATCCATAGTTATGCTGTGTGTGTGTGTGTGTGTGTGTGTGTGTGTGTGTGTGTGTGTGGTGTGTGTGAGAATGTGTATGTGCTTGTGTGATAAAGCTAGCCCTGGTTATTTCTGGCATCACTGTTGATTTAGCCTCAACTCTGATGCTAGCCCTGGTATTTCTGGCATCACTGGTGTTGATTTAGCCCCAACTTGTAATGCTAGGCCTGTCCCCTAACCCTCGCTCTTGCTATCTGCAAGCTATTCAGAGAGAAAACTGATCCCATATGGAAGAGTTTGGGGTAGGTCTTGGCTTAGGACTATGAATGGTTACACTTACAGCATATCCTGCTCTCTGGGATGGGATTATGTCGGATTACATGTTCTGATGCTGTGTGGGGTAGGTCTATGCTGATAACATGTCTTGATGCTGTCTAGGGTAGGACCAGGGTTAGGATAAGGACTGATTATTTGTCCTGATGCTGTGTGGGATAGGTCTAGCACTGATAAAATATCTTAATGCTGTCTAGGATAGGACAAGAGTTAGGATAAGGACTGATTACACATTCTGCTGCTGTCCAGGGTATATCTAGCATTGATAACATCTTGATGCTGTCTAGGGTAAGACTAGGTTTAGGACAAGGACTGATGACTCATCCTGATGCTGTGTGGGGTATGTCTAGCACTGATAACATGTCTTGATGCTGTCTAGGGTAAGACTAGGTTTAGGACAAGGACTGATGACTCATCCTGATGCTGTCTGGGGTAGGTCTAGCACTGATAACATACCTTGATGCTGTCTAGGGTAAGACTAGGTTTAGGACAATGACTGATGACTCATCCTGATGCTGTCTGGGGTATATCTAGCACTGATAACATGTCTTGATGCTGTCTAGGGTAAGACTAGGGTTAGGACAAGGACTGATGACTCATCCTGATGCTGTCTGGGGTAGGTCTAGCACTGATAAAATATCTTAATGCTGTCTAGGGTAAGACTAGGGTTAGGACTAAGAATGATTACACATCCTGATGCTGTTTGGGGGATAGGATTAGGGTTAAAACTAGGACTGATTACATATTCTGATGCTGTCTGGGGTAAGACTAGGGTCAGGATTGGGAAATGTGATATGTGGAAACAGTTTTAGGTAATTTAGGCCAGTTTTTATATTTTCATGTATGTAGAACTTTATGTTTACAGATTTGTGTTCAAGTTTGTTTTCTGAAATCCTGTGGTGATAAACTGGGTGGAATTGTCAATGCCAGGGGCATATTCTTAGAGAGTATGCACAAATGCATTGCAGTGTGTACTCAATTTTCTTTTCCAGTTTTTTGTCAGTGTCAGCAAGTTGTTGTATGTGTTTTGAAATGGTTATAAGCATGATATGGCTTGTGCATTCAGTTGGGGGTTAAGCAATAATAATGATGATAGTAAAGGACTGATTACACATCCTGATGCTGTCTGGGGTAGGACTAGGGTTAAGATGAGGACTGATTACATTTTAATTGTTATCTGGGATAGGGCAAGGATTAGGACTAGGACTGGTCGCATCTTAACAAATGTTACCTGGGATAAGGCTAGGATTAGGATAAAGACTGATTACATCAACAGATGTTATCTGAGGGAGAACTAGGGTAGCATTAGGACTGATTACAATCTGTCTGGGGTAGGATGTGAACTCCTACATGTAGTGAGTGTGCTATGGGCGCTGCAGATATCTATTTCTCTTGGGTCTGGTTGATGCCAGGATGTGTTATAAAAGTAAGGGTAGAGTACAGTACTGTCGCATAATCTCAATCCAAACTGGAATTCTGATGTAACCACTCCTATGATCTGTGAGAAATATGTGATTATTATATTGTTTGTATGTATATATGTATGTATGTATGTATGTATAGGTGTATATGTGGAGTGATTTCACATTTGTGGGTTCTGAGTCAACTTCCAATCTTCCAAAAAACCTTTAAAGCCAAAAAAGACAGATCTTTGAATTTTAATAGAATGAAACACAATAAATGCAACTTACAACTATTACAAGTGACCACAATTTCTTCTCACGGGGGACAACCCCTTTTTGGAAAAAGACTGACAAATTGAAACTAGCGGTACAAAGAGTCAACCCCAGCAGAAACACTTGAGAACCTCAGGTAGCTCTGCAACAGATTCCATACATTCATTTGGTCAGTTTTCCATTTGAAGTAAATCATATATAAGATGTGATTATGACATGATAAAATATGAAATGATATATGATATGATATGATATATGATATGATATGATATATATATGATATGATATGATATGATATGATATGATATGATATGATATGATATGATATGATATGATATGATATGATATGATATGATATATATGATATGATATGATATGATATGATATATGATATATATGATATGATATGATATGATATGATATGATATGATATATATGATATGATATGATATGATATATATGATATGATATGATATATATGATATGATATGATATGATATATATGATATGATATGATATGATATGATATGATATATATGATATGATATGATATGATTGATATGATATGATATGAAAAGCATACAGCAATAAAAGCCAGGACCAATACTGTAGAGTGATCAATACTGTAGAGTAATCCATCCAGTATCAAGTAATCAGCCGCCTGTGTACATCAGACACTTTAGCCCGAGATCCCACATGAGAGTACTCAGCAAAACAAAGCACGACCTTGGACACCATCAACCTCAATAGTTGACCCTGTTTAATATGATATGGTGTGGTATGAGATATGACATGATATGACATGATATGATATGATATGATATGATGTATGATATGATATGATATAATATATGATATGACATGTTGATGAATAGCCTTAAGAAAAAATACAGTTAAATGTTTGAATGAATAATCATGAACTATAAAAAACATGAATAATCCAGTGAAAGAAAAATAATAAACATTAACAGTAGATTACATATGCTTATGTTTTCAGTAAACAAAATGAACCCTGTTCCACACACACATGAAATGGTGAGCATCTATCACACCATCTAGGAGGTCTTTACAAAACATTTATGAAAATGATTTTCCTTTCCATGAACACAATGTTCTTTAAGTATTATACAATTTTGGATTCAAGTCATGTCCCTTTTGATCAAGATAATTCATGAACAACTATCCAAAGGACTACACAATGATCCGGACACAATATGTTTGGTTTGTCTCCTTACTGAATAACAGAACCTGTTATTATCCATTGTACAAATATTCTGTATTCTCTTTTCCACAAAAAATGGTTACTATTTCACATCCACTTGACAACTTGCTAATCAAAAAATTTTATGAGACCTCTATGTTTTTTTTGTGTGCGAGTATTTCACAAATGTAATAACTGAACAAAAAAAGTTAGTGTTAACAAACAACTACATATGCTTTAACAGAAAAAATGTACAACCATGCCAAATTTATTTAACCATGAAACTGATAAATTAATAACTGTCAGTGCACCACACACGGCGCACAAATCCGTGATACTTGGGTTGGCCGTAGTTCTGGTTCTGCCCTGCCGGCTATAAATAGCGCGCATCTTTCCCCTTCCCTTCCACTCCCCACACCCTTTTCACCCGTCCCACTGCCGTATAGCGAGGCCACTCACAAAATGTATGTGAGCGAAGCAGGGGCGCGCGCGTGCAGTTCTGCGCGCTTGCGCACACGCACACACACACACACACACACACACACACACACACACACACACACACACACACACACACACACAGAGTTGATTTATACATATAATATGGCCTGGATTTAACATGCATTTGAACACACACACGCATGCACAGAGAGAGAGAGAGAGAGAGAGAGAGAGAGAGAGAGAGAGAGAGAGAGAGAGAATATCAAATCAAAACACGCATATCACACACACACACACATATCTGATTCACATAATATGGTATGCATGTAACATGCATTTAACACACACACACGCGCGCGCACACACACACAACACACACACACACACACACACACACACACACACACACACACACACACACACACACACACACTCACTCTCTCTCTTTCTCTTGCTTTACATACTGTTATAATTATGATGTGGTGCATGTGACATGCATTTTGAGAATACATGCTCTCTCTCTCTTACATTACATGTACATAGTGTTATATGATGTGCATGTACCATGCATTTTGAAAATACATGCTTGAAAACACACACACACACACTCACCACACACACACACACACACACACACACACACACACACACACACACACACACACACACACACACACATACACACACACACACACAATGCATGCAATAGTGGGAGGGAGAGAGAGAGAGAGAGAGAGAGAGAGAGAGAGAGAGAGAGAGAGAGATGCGTTCCTTGCGCGAACACACACACACACACACAGACACGCACACACACAGACACGCACACACACACACACACGCACACACACACACACACACATGCACACACACACAGACACGCACACAGACACGCACACGCACACACACGCACACATGCACACACACACAGAGACACACACACACCATAACTGACAAAAACATCAGGATGAAAGACAGCTCTCCTGATATTATTCCAAAATATAATTACAAGCGTGCAGACTGGTCCTTATTTCGAACTACTCTTGCTAATCAGGATTACAGACATTATGAAAGTGAAAATGTAGACATTATGTTTTCTAAATTCCAAGAGTCAATTCTAGCCGCTGCAGACATATCAATTCCGAAACTCAAAACTTCTAGATCGAATAATCGATTGGGTAATGTTTGGTGGACAGAGGCATGTGAGAAAGCAGTTCAATATAAAAGGGAGAAATTCAAAATCTACATCAAAAGCCGGAAACCTGAAGATCATGTGGAAATGAAAAAAGCTAACATCCAATGTAACAAAACCATCGCTGAAGCAAAGAAAGATTATTGGGCATCATTCTGCACAAAACAAATTTCAGATTTCAAAGATTTTCATAAAGTCTGGACGAAAATGAATCAAATGAAGAATGGAACCAACCTACAAAGGTGTCCGATAATAATAGAAACATGTAACACATTTCCTTCAGACATGGACAAAGCAGAAACTTTTGTGGAATTATTTGCTAAAAACAGTAAAGTTGAAGGTTTATCTTCAGACTGCAAACATCACAGAGAAATGGAAGATAACAACCCAATCTACACTGATCCAATACCTCAGAATGATCTCTGGTTTAATTCTCCAATCACCTTAGAAGAGCTAAAAAACACAATACTGTCTCTACACAACAAAACGAGTTCGGTAGGTGTTGATGCAGTTTCGACTGAAATGATTAAACATCTCCCTGAAAACTATCTTATTTTCCTACACAAAATTCTGCAGAAATGCTGGGTTAACGGAACTGTACCACAAATCTGGCAAAAGTCTATAGTTATACCGATATTAAAAGCAGGAAAATCGAAAACTGATAAAAACAGTTACAGACCCATTGCTTTGACGTCCCACACGAGCAAACTAATGGAAAGATTGATCTTAAACAGACTTTTACACTACTGTGATAAAAATAATGTTATTCCGGTAAACCAGGCGGGTTTTAGAAAAGGGAGATCTGCAGTTGAACACCTGGTTAAACTTACAACTCAGATCAAACAACAGTTTGCCCGCAGAAAAAGTGTTTTAGCTACTTTCTTTGATGTAAAAAAAGCTTACGATCAAGTTTGGCATAAACGTCTATTGTTCAAGCTAAAATCTGTTGGTTTATCTGGTAATATGTACAATTACATTAAATCTTTTTTAGCTAATAGAACAATACGGGCTAGAGTGGGAGCTAGTTATTCTACTTCACGATGCCTTGACATGGGGATTCCACAAGGTTCAGTGATAGCACCTATTTTGTTTAATATCCTTATACAGGATCTTCCTAAAGCTCTTTCAAATCGTGTTGTTTTAGTACAGTATGCTGATGATATATGTACTTGGATGAATATCACTTTAAAAAAGACAACTCCACAGAGAACACGGAATTACATCAGGAAGTTGTATCAAATTGATCTTGATAACCTTGGAAACTATATGTTAGAAAATGGTCTGTCATTGTCGGCAGAAAAAACTAACATGATGCTGTTTGATCCTGGTGGTAACTCAAATAACTTACCTACTTTCAAATTGCTTGGTGAAGTGTTAAATTACAAACAGGTCGTAAAATTTCTGGGAGTTTACATCACGTCGAAATTAAGCTGGAATATCCATTTTGATTATATTTTAACAAAAGCACGAAAAACCTTAAATTTTCTAAAGATAATAAGCAAATTACCCTGGGGAATGGATACAAATATACTGATTCATCTGGCAACAGCGCTGGTCAGGTCTAAATTATCCTACGCGCAAGAAATTTTTTTCAATGCACCTAAATATTTACTAAAAAAGATTCAGAACTTGGACTGCAAAAGTCTTAAAATTGCACTAGGTGTACCAACTCATGCTTCTACTCTGGTAACGTACAAAGCTGCTGGAATTCTACCTCTAAACAACCATCGTGAGCTAGCTACAGCAAAGTTTGCAATTAGAACTACTTCACAAGCGAATAATTTTGTGAGCAAAGAAATTAAAATCAGGTCTGATATTGACTTTCCAAAACGAGCAAAAAACATTTCATCACAAATTACAACCGCAACTTACATATCTGACCTGATCAAACAATCCAGCATAACTATGGATGAAATAGCCAAAAAACCAATGTTAACGCCTATCCCTACATGGGAAATGCTAAAGGCCATGTTTGATCTCGATTATGCAGACGTTAAAAAAGATGATAATGTCAACATAACGCTATCCACAGTTTGTGAACACATCGATGAAAAGTACCGTACCCACCTCCACATTTTTACCGATGGGTCAGTCTTAGCAAATCAGAGCGCTGGAGCAGCGTTTTATGTTCCAGAATTTAACATTAAAAAGTCTTTTTTCATTGGGACAAATGTATCTATATATACAGCAGAACTGGTCGCTGTTGTTCAAGCGTTGCATTATTTAATAAGCCTTCGGCCTGTGTCTTTCAAAGTAGTTCTCTTTGTTGATTCAAAATCTGTATTATATGCCTTACAGTCTTTTGATACAGACACAAGACCTGATTTAATAATTGAGGCAAATCATCTAATACACTGTTTAAAGATAAATGGCTCGGAAATCAGTTTATGCTGGGTGCCTTCTCACGTTGGTCTTCAAGGCAACAACGTAGTTGACAGAGCAGCTAAATCCGGTGCACTCAATTCTGAAAATTCCATAGAATTACATGTTAACACCTCGGTAAATGAAGCTTACAACTCGCTAGAATTAGCATCATGGATTCGATTTCATGAACATTTAAATGAAAAATTTGTGTCCCAAAAAAGAATCAAACTTTCAGTTCAAAATATCTGTAAAAAAATTCAGTATTCTTCGTTATATCATTTGAGATCAATTGTTACCACATATTTTCGTATTCAAATGAACGCTTTGAAAACTAAATATTGTAAAAACGTTTTATGTATTTGCGGTGAACAATTCACATTGTATCACTGTTTGTTTTACTGCAGAAAGCTTCGTTATTTCTTACCAAAGATGTTTACACAAGGAAACTATCTTGAAAAGCATTTTAAAGAAGTAATATCAGATCAAGTTCTGTTAGTTAAAATTTCAGAATCATTGGTTCACAGTCCTGTTAATGCGTTACTTTAAGGTTATTATTTTAATTATTATTATTTTATTTTGTTTTGTTTCGTTTTTTATGACGATGTTTTCTTTTACATTTAATGTTAGCGTTGTTCTAGTTTCATTTCTCTGTTCATCCATATCCTTTTTCTAAAAACCTTGCCGATTCCTTTAAATTTTTTTTTTTCCCCCGTCTCTTACTCTGTTCCCCTCTGTCCCCTCTCCCCTCCCCCCCTCCAAAAAAAAAAAAAAAAAAAAAATCATCCTCCATGCCATTTTTACCCGTCTAATATCACTTATAGTGAAAAGACGTTAAATCAAGGAACGAACACACACACACACACACGCGCACACACACATACACACATACGCGCGTGCGCGCACACACACACACACACACACACACACACACACACACACACACACACACACACACACACACACACACACACAAGTGCAGCACGCCCATGCACATGGCCTAGTTCACCCACAGCCGGTGGCGTGCTTCGGCCAGGCAACAGCTAACACCCGATTTTAGCCAAATTCAAGCCTCCAGAAAAGAGTGAAAACAGAGAACGAACTGCGATTTTTAGAAATTTGAGAAAGTTAAAGCACTGAAGATCACGAATCTGACCATGCCAAAATGGACAAAAACATGTGAAGATTGTAACTTGCACTATACTTACGCCACTACTACGAAAATAATCTCACTTTATACTGAACAAACCACCACCTAGAGATATGAGTCAATCATCACATTAGTAATTTCTACTAAAACTCAAAGACAAGGTGATGCATCAAAGTAATGATCACTTCTTCAGAACAATGAGTATTCACAGCACTGAATGCATCCAGGTAAAGTGATGAAAAAATTCTCGATCATTACACAAATTCACAAAACATACAGAAAACCGCACTCAGATTCCTTCTTTGTCAGTATTGCTGTAGCACAAGACGCGCTTCAGAGATGGGTTTTGGTCAAACCTGCCTGGCTAAAAATACCACTTCCAAGCGATGCTGGCTGACAGAAAGGTACCAACAAAAGGGTGTCAGAATGGCTGGGAAAATGCAGCCATGCACAACCATTTTGGTAATGCATCACATTTTTTCCCATAGAATACTATTCTAGTACTACAATGAAAAATGTTCATTCATGTCGTCACTTTTTTTTCCACAAAAACATTGAAGCAATTGTTTAATATAAAAAAAACAAACATTATATAAATGATCATGTTCGCAAACTACGAATAGGCTGCGTATCGGACTAACCCCATCGCTGAATTATTTATCATTTAGCTTTCAAACAAAAATATTGATTTAAAATTACCCATATTAAATTCCCATGAATACACTTCAAAAGTGTCTTAATTTACTCTAAAATAATTCAACTTTAAACCAACTACTACAATGAAAAATTAACACAAACCTGAATTAGAGTTACTTTGATGTTTCGGGGTTGGCAACCGTTACGGCGAAAGCGTTTACATTGCTATGGTTCCAACAACACCCGGATGAACTTTAAACGTCATTTCCGGTCTTGTAGCAGACGAAAAATCGAAAAACTTGTTACAATTTTTTGACTAGCTACACTGAAGCAGCAGATTCTCATCCCCAACATCAGTATGGCGTTGGAAGAAAGAATAGTCCCAGATTCTGTCATTATTACTGTGATGTTGGAAATAGGACAGCCAAAAAAAAAACAAAACAAAAAAAAAACACAAACAAACCGAAACAACAACAATAAGGAGAAGAAGAAGAAAGAAAAAAAAAAAGTTCAAAAGCAAACAACAAACCAAACCAATCGTAACTTTACTTCTATGTGAACATTTGCAGGAAATGTTTCAAAATGCAGAAGATGCGGGAGCAGGGATAGTGAAGATCGTGTCTGTCACCTCGGCCCAGCAGCACTTGAAAGTCTCCACGGAAAGACAGACATTGGAAGTAAAACCATCTGGTGCGAAACGGGAAACGTCATCAACAGAGAAACAGAAGAGGAAGTCTCACAAGAAAAAGAAACAAAAATCAGTTGACTCATCTTCCCCTTGGAGGCCACCTTTGGTTGATTATTTTTTGGTAAGTATCTTGATCACAGCTTAAAAAAGAAGAAGAAAAAAAGAGTTTGTCTTTGAGAGCTTAGAGCTGTGGACTTGAGATGTTCAGTCTTGAAAGTTAAATCAGGCTAGCAAAGCAAAATCTTAACCCTCTGACTCCCTCACCCTATCCACCAGCTTCCTGAAGGGTTAACCATACTGGGTAGTTTTCCATTTCCATGAACCACTGAACACTTGACATGGCTTATACTGAGATCTTTAATGTGTGCAATTGGTGTTTGTGTATATACAGTGGAGTCTGCTTACAACAAAATTCAAGGGAGAGAGATACGTCTTCACAGTAGTTACAAGTTAGTAAAATCCGTGACCTTACACAGGGCTGATTGTTTGTTCCTTGCTGATGGAGTTCAGATATTATTCATATCATTCCCTGACTTATACAATATCAGTATGACATTTATCAGTTTTATGGCTCATGTCATTGAAAAATCCAAAAAGAAACACACACAGGAGATACACAAACCACTGGTGGCATTACATCACCAGCATGGCAAAGTGACCAACAGTTTTCGGTGGCACATGAAGAAATCTAGCACAGTACGCTGATCGCTGTGATGCTGAGGAATTGTACCAATCTCGAGTACCCTCCATGGGGCATCTGGGGGCTCTTTCAGTATAAATAGTATCCCCACCTTCTGGAAATTCTGTGCTAGAAATTTCCTCTTTTCTGTCACTCTCTTTGTTTCTGCCTTGTTCCTTTGCTCTCTTTCGTTTCTCCCGATGATTTTCTGCCTTGTGCTGGTCATTCATCTGTATGTATTCAATAAAGTCGTACATATTCTCTCTTAGGATTGATAATTGGGTACATGTTTTAATGCTCTCAGGAAGTGAGATATGCGGAATCAATTTGAGGTAACTGAAGCCCATTTTTATATATGTTTTAGTGTCCTTAGATATGCTTAAATTTGTAGTCAGGTATGTTTTTGAATTCCCCTGTGCGATAAATTAGATGGAGTGGTCAGTGCCAGGGGCATCTCCTTAGATTATGTGAGCAAATGCATTGATATGTGTACTTTTCTTTTCCTTTCTTTTCCTGTTGAAGTATTATGATGTTTTGAAATGTTTATATCCCTGATGTTGTTGTACGTGGTTGGCTGGGCTTTGGACAGAAATAACAGTAACAATGTTGAAGTATTGTTTATGTTTTGAAACAGGTATAGCCCTGATATGGCTCTCCACAGTCGGCTGTGCTTTAAGCAACAATAACAGAAACAGAAAAATAACCAATCTTGAGTGCTTGTTCTTTGTGTGATAAGGTTTTCATAGCCAGCTTGGCCTTCAGGAAACATCACCTCGTTCGTACAAAAAGGAATTCGTTAATGGCGATAATAGGTTTTGTTTGTAACAGATGGTATTTTATCAGAGAGAAAGAGAAGAAAGTGGGCAGGGAAAATAAAAGACTATGTTCTTGCCGGGAATTTGTTGTAGGCAGGTTTGTTACAGGTGGACTCCACTGCGTGTGTGTGTCTCATGATTACAGTGTGACAGTGATGTACAATCTGGGCTGCACGTTTGCTGCCTATCTTAAATGATGTGCAGACGTGCATGATAGCCACATAGTGAGATCGGAGCTCACCCCTGCCAAGATAGCACCTGGTGGGTTAAGGGTGGAAATTTTTCTGATTTCTCAGGTGAACAGGTGTGCAGACATGCCAGTGCCTGAACCTCTTCATGGTAGTGTTAATGCACACAGAACATCAGATACGAGGGTTTAAGATCTTTACAGCCAGGTTGATGATCAGTAACGTACAGAAACAAGAAAACGCCCACATGCACACCTGCTGAAGGGGGATCGGGAGTATGCAGATTGTGTAGCAACGTATTTCCTGCACAGTGTGGGCCGAACAGTGTGCATGCTTGCATCCAAGAAAATGTTGATCAGACTGCAGGGGGGAAAAATGATGGTCCAGTCATGCTAATACAGTAATAGTGTCAACTGCTCGATACTGATTTTAGGCCTTGTCCTTCCCTCCCCTTTCAAGACCTTGACCTTGCATAGGATTTTGCGCATGCCCATAGAGTCTGCTAGATAAATGCTGGCGGATTTGAGTGGATTGTGCAAAGCAAGTAAGATAAATGCTGGCGGATTGTGTAGATTATGCAAAGCAAGTAAGATAAGTGCTGGCGGATTTGAGTAAATTGTGCAAAGCAAGTAAGATAAGTGCTGGCGGATTTGTGTGGATTATGCAAAGCAAGTAAGATAAGTGCTGGCGGATTTGAGTGGATTGTGCAGTGCAAGTAAGATAAGTGCTGGCAGATTTGAATGGATTATGCAAAGCAAGTAAGGTAAGTGCTGGCGGATTTGAGTGGATTATGCAAAGCAAGTAAGATAAGTGCTGGCGGATTTGAGGGAATTGTGCAAAACAAGTGCATGGACATGCTGAATCCATCTTATAGCTTTTGTTGTAACAGTGGTCATGAAGACAATAATGGGCATTTTGGAACTTTCTCCCGGCGTCTTTAACCTTTAATTCCCGCACCATGCCCACTGGCATCCTGCATTGTCGACCATGCTAACAAAACCAAAAACTTAATCCTTTGATTCCCTCATCCTATACACCAGCTTCCTGCAGGAAGCTGGTAGATAGGGTGAGGGAATCAAAGGGTTAAGTTTTGCTATTGGTGGATAGGGTGTGGGAGTCAAAGGGTTTCATGTTACTTGTTGGTATTAATGAGCTATGTTAATAAAGTATTCATGAGAGCTTCGCTGATGATACACAGCTTCATCAGTCGGCCTCACTGGCGGAACTCGATGGCTTGGTGACACGCACGCAGGACTGTATCTCGGATCTGAAGTCCTGGATGACGCACAACAAACTACAACTGAATGACGACAAGACTGAACTTCTACTCGCCTGTCCCACTAAATTTCTCCATGATCCTTCTCTTCCGAAGTCTCTTCTGATAAATGACGTTGACATTCCTTTCTCTCCCACTGTTCGCAGTCTCGGTGTTACGCTTGATCAGAGTCTGACCTTCCAGCAACACATCTCAAACATCTGTAGGGTAGCGTATCTAGAGTTACGTAGAATCAGCTCTGTCCGTCATTACCTGTCTGTTGATGCAACCAAAACGCTAATTTGTGCATTTGTTCTTTCAAGGATTGATTACTGCAACTCTCTCTTAGCTGGCATCCCCAAAAACCTTTTAGACAGACTTCAAAAGATTCAGAACAACGCTGCACGTCTCATCTTTAAATCCTCTAAGTTTGACCATGTCACTCCTCTCCTCCGCACTCTGCACTGGCTGCCTGTCTCTGACAGAATAGATTACAAGCTTGCTACTCTTTCCTTTTCGATTGTTTCGAACACTGCGCCAGAATACCTATCCTCGCTTCTTGACATCTACACACCATCCCGTCAGTTGCGTTCTTCTGCAGACACACGACTCTTTCGCATCCCCCGCATTCGAACAAAAACATACGGACAACGAGCATTCTCCTATCAAGCACCCCAAACATGGAACAACATCCCCAACATCCTTAGGCACTCAGACACAATCACCTCATTCAAATCTGGCCTCAAAACACATCTGTATAGAAAAATGTGAAAAAAGTTTCTGTCTTTAAAATATTGTTTGGGCTGTTGCGTTTGTGCGCATGATTCGTGTATTATATAATGTGCATTGTGGGTGTGGTTGTTTGTGTATTTTGGATAACTTGTGATGTAATATCTATTATTGTCTGTCCGATGGGCAACTATTGGTTAGATTTGATAGACATGTTTCTGTTTGTGTTGATGTCATTGTAATTATAGTAGACTTGATTGATATGTATGTATAACTGCTAATGTTGAAGTGGTGAATAGGGGTGGTAAAGATAGGGTGAATTGTAAAGCGCTTGGAGCAGAGTTCTCTGGATCTTGCGCTTATAAGTACTCATTATTATTATTATATTTATACAAAATCAATGTATTGATCCCTGGTAACGCCCCCCCCCCCCCCCACCGTATATGTGTGTGTATTTATGTGTTTGTGTATATGTAGTGTGTGTGTTTTCATGTGCATATATGTATGAAAGACTGTACTTATCTGATTATTTGTACCGTTTTCTTCCATACATTTTTTTTTGGTGACAGGTGACACCCAATTGTCATCGAGTTACTGGGATCAGATTCAAAAATATAAAAATTGCAATGTGGAATGTTAGAATGGTGCTCTGATTCCCTCACCCTATTCACCAGTTTCCTGCGGGGTTGTTTTTGCAGTTGGTGGATAGGGTGCGGGAGTCAAAGGGTTAAAATAAAAAGATGGTATAATTATCAGAAAAAAGACAAAATATTAGGTAGATGGGAAGACTTTTTGACAATGACAAAATGGAGATCATAAGAAAGAACATTGAAGGACCACCAATAATAAAGGATGAAGTTAGAGCAGGGTCGAAAGTTCCATAGACAGCAAAGAAAACAAATGATACAATCTTGAAAGAAGCAAACACAAAAAAAGAACATTAATGAAGAAGATTAGGAAAAGACAAACAACATTTAAGGCAAGAGAAATTTGAGCACCGAGTCACAACAGGAAAGCTATAGAGAAAAAGAGCACCAGGTAGACCCAGAGACAAAATATAAAAGTTTTGCAGAGTAGTTGAAGACAGCAAGGGTAGAAGATATGCTTGCAGCGATGAAAGATAGATTCATATGGAGGGCCATGATTGCCAATGCCGTGTGGCATGGCACATGATAATGACGATGGTATTTTTTTGGTGGACCAGTATTACTGTTGCCTATTTCTGATTTCATGTTATCATCTGTTGTTATTTTTAAAGAACTAACCATGCTTGTAGTACATTACTGTAAGTGTGTATGTTTATACTTCTACTTCCTCTCGTTTGCCATCACACTAAGAGTTCAGTCTCAAGGATGAATTAGGCTGTCTTCTGTGGTGCATCCACAGGCCCATACAGCTTCTCCCATAGGCTCAGGGTATCCATATTTATATTGCTTTGATTTAACGATATGGAAAACCACCTCCCACGATTTTGCCTTATTGTCTTTTTTCTTTTAACGTGGACTGCTTGCGCTGTACAAAAGAATTGTTATTGGTATTATTTTATTATGTTATTGTTAATATTATTTCTCACACGTTTAATCTTATTAATGAAGCTGAGAATTCTCTGTTGTTCTAGTTATGTTTTCAATCAATGTGCAGATGCCGGGGTTGATCGTCTATAATGATGCTGAATTCACACCTGAGGATTGGAGAGGGATTCGCAAGTTGCACGACAGTGTGAAGGTCAAGGATCCACTGAAGGTCGGCCGTTTTGGGCTGGGGTTTAAGTCTGTCTTCCATCTTACAGGTTGGTCAAAATCTCAACAGTGACGTTGGTAATAACACACTTTTACTGATCAAACTGGTCACTGTAGGTATGTAGAATGTAAAAGTACCATCATCATCATGATCATCATCATGTGCCCTGCTGCATGGCGTTGGCAGTCATGGCCCTCCACATGAATGTATCCCCTGTCGCTGCAAGTACATCTCCCACCCTCTCTGTCCTCAGCCATCCTGCCAGTCCATCCAGTATTTTCTCCCTGGGTCTATGTGACAAATGCGCCGTTATCATTTTCACATTGTTTTACTGTAAGAAGGTGTTTTGGTTCATTCTATATTCTATATATAGAATAGGTCTACATCCTTTTCTTTCCCTCTTATAATTCTCTTCGTCCTTCTTCTTAGGGTATATATAGAATAGATCTATAGCCATGTTTAACTCAGCCCTGCTAGTCTCTTGTCTGAATTGTGGAATGATCACCTTGTTCTTTCGCTGGCACGTCATTGATGACGGCATTCTCCTGAACGTCATCGTCATGACGAAAAATAAATCAAAAATAGATGTAATAACGAATGTGGGTAGCTGTGCAGGCTTGAGACTTGGGGAGCTGTCTGATCTTTTTGGTTCACGAGGAAGCCACATTTGTATAAAAGTCCGGTTTGAGGGGTGGATACCTGATCCAGCCCCTGGTCCTAAGCTGTTAGGACTCTACTGTGTACCTGAGTGTGTCCAGTTAATGACGCCTGTGTGATTTGTCTTGCTCCCTAGGATTTGTGGTTTACTGGTAACGAAGAGTTAGTTACCTGAAAACATTTAAACTATTAACTGTGAGAAATGAACATAAACTGAACTTGTCTTTGCAAGAGGGAAAATTGTGTTATCGGAGAAATACATGTTTATATACAGTGATGAACTGAAGGCAGAACAAGGATTTTGACGCCGTGAGACTTAAATTGTGAGAGCTGTCCAGGAAATGTTTGTACAGTGAAGGATTCCTTGTGAGGGGACTGTTTGGGAAGAAAGGGTGACTGAACTGAATAACTGATTGGACGTTGAATATTTATTTCTTTATTTCTCTTGTATTTGTTGATCCGGCTGGATAGAGCTGAACTGAATAACTGATTGGACGTTGAATATTTATTTCTTTATTTCTCTTGTATTTGTTGATCCGGCTGGATAGAGCTGAACTGAATAACTGATTGGACGTTGAATATTTATTTCTTTATTTCTCTTGTATTTGTTGATCCGGCTGGATAGAGCTGAACTGAATAACTGATTGGACGTTGAACATTTATTTCGTTATTTCTCTTGTAGGCCTATTTGTTGATCCGGCTGGATAGAGCTGAACTGAATAACTGATTGGACGTTGAACATTTATTTCTGTTGTATTTGTTGATCCGGCTGGATAGAGCTGAACTGAATAACTGATTGGACGTTGAATATTTCTTTCTTTATTTCTCTTGTATTTGTTGATCCGGCTGGATAGAGCTGAACTGAATAACTGATTGGACGTTGAATATTTATTTCGTTATTTCTCTTGTATTTGTTGATCCGGCTGGATAGAGCTGAACTGAATAACTGATTGGACGTTGAACATTTATTTCGTTATTTCTCTTGTAGGCCTATTTGTTGATCCGGCTGGATAGAGCTGAACTGAATAACTGATTGGACGTTGAACATTTATTTCTGTTGTATTTGTTGATCCGGCTGGATAGAGCTGAACTGAATAACTGATTGGACGTTGAACATTTATTTCTCTTGTGGATTAGTTATAAAATATTGAAATATCAGCTTACTGTTTTATTAATGTTGAACATTATGATGTAATTAAATTAATATATAAGTGTTCATTGGTCTTTATCAGCTAAGTTCCAGATTTGTCAATCTGCTGTATTGTTTGCAGAGGTGGATGAGGTAACTGAATGGATATGGATGGTTGTGTGTGATTGGGGAAAACACATAGAAGACGCACTTACACACACACAGTTTACATCATACTTCTAGTCTTCTGTCTTTCATTCTATTTCTGTTAGTCACACATAACCAGACCTCTGTAACAGTCTACTTGATGTTCTCTTTCCCTCCAGTATTCCTGTTGTGACCAGGTGCTCTAATTATTCTCCTTTCCTCATAAAATGTCCTATGAATGTTGCTTGTCATTTCCTGATCTTATTAATGATCTCCTTGTGTCTGCCTCCTTCAAGACTGTCTGATTTGTTTTCTTTACTGTTCCATGGAACTCTCAACATTGTTTTTAGAAACGGCATTTCGGCTGCCATGGCCAACCAAAACACAAAAGTACCATAGAAAACAATTTTTGTTTTGTTTCTGTCATCCAAACTTTGGCATTGCCTTAATGGTGTTGATCCCACTCAGCTCATTTCTGCTGCACAACACAACACCAACCTCAGGCTCTATCACTCAGAGTTGCAATGAGAACTCTACTCAGTTGTGGCACCAGACCATGTGAGAGACCCTCCAGTAAAAGGACCATCATCACCTCAGCCTTCCAAAGACATCCTCCTTGAACTCTTTGACACCAAAGATACCGGTTTAAACTGATCTTGGGCATGGAAACAGGGGAAGAAACCAAAACTGAGGTCAACATGAGATAAGGTACGAAGGGGACACAGAATCTGGGACAGTGCTATTGTGATTGATAATTTTTGTGATAATCATCATCGTCATGTGCCCTGCAGCATGGCGTTGGCAATTGTGGCCTTCCTTATGCATCTATCTCTTGTCGCCGCAAGCACATCTTCTACCCTGTCAGCCTCCCTGCAAGTCCGTCCAATATTTTCTCCCTGATGTTCTCTTTCCCCCCAGCTGTCCTGTTGTCAGCAGGTGCTCTAATTCCCCTTTCCTCATAAAATGGCCTGTAAATGTTGCTTGTCTTTTCCTAATCTTCCTTTTCAAGGTCTTCTTGTGTCTGCCTCCATCAAGACTGTCTGGTTTGTTTTCTTTGCTGTCCATGGAACTCTCAACATTCTTCTTAGAAGCCTCAGTCTTGTTCTGACTTTGTGTGTTGACTGTCCACGCCTCACAGCCATGTGACATTATCGGTTCTATATAACACTCAAGAAATCTCTTCCTGATGTTAATTCATAGGCATTTGTTGGTAAGAATGCTTTTCATCTTCTTGAATGCTGTTTTGGCTGGGCCGATTCTGCTGGCTATTTCTGATGTGCATCTGCTGTCTGTTGAGATGACTGTTCCCAGATATTTAAGCTTATCAACCTGTCTTAGCTTTGAGACAGGTTGATAAGCTCATGATAATAGTGACAATAATTATAATGCTATGGAGTTCATCAGTCTTTGAAACTGCCTGAAAAGCTGTACTACACACACACTGTTATGATATATCCTGGCCTCAGCCAGGCCAGAGAGATGCAGACACATGCAGTGTTGATCGGAATATTTGAGCAAGTGGATAAGAGCAGACTATGTGGTCCCAGTCTTCCCAATGAGCCCATCTTGTGCTGTACCCTGGATTGGAGTCGGTCAGGGCACAAAGATCCCACAGTGATGTTTTCGGACAGTTGAGGGATCTGAACCCTCAACCTCCCTCTCTCCAATCCCCTCCTGTTACCCCACTGCATGTGTGTTATACCCTTACGTTGTTTTTAGTACTGTGAGTGAATGATGAGAGTGTTTGCTGTGATTCCTACATCAAGATTCAGCATCTTGTAAACATCGTTTGAATTCATTATTGATCTGTATGTGTGTGTGTTTCAGACCACCCCATCATTGTCAGCGATGAACAGCTGTTGTTCATGGATCCTTTCCGAGAAGAAAACGAGGCTGTCTTGATGATGCAGCTGAGCGACCTGCATCCAGAAGAAAGGCAGGCCTTGCGTGATGCCATCACCCCTTTGTTGCACAAACTGGATGCACACACACTCACGGGTGAGTTCTTTGAAATTTATGGGGGTATGCCACTGTCCTTCCATGCAGAATATGGATGAGCAAATGCTCACAGGTAAAATGGAAGCAAATGGCCAAACAAGCAAAACGTCATCAACATAGAAAATAAGTTAATTTTATTTGCTGACTTTACTTGTTATTTGTCATTTATTTCAAAAATATAGTTTAGATCGACAGTAGAGCACATTATACATCATTATATCGTTTCAGGAAAAGTTTTCAACGGAATTCAGTCATTCCATGTCGGAAAAGGTTTTCGAAGAGATAGTGCTGTTTTTGTTGTTGAGATATCAGAAGTGAAAAGTTATCATGAACTGTCTGTATTAATTTCATCAATCTTTTCAGAAAAGGCCTTTAAAGGTACAGTGTTCTGGTTCCCACTAAGACAAGAGAAATCAGAGCTGTCGGACACACTGTACACTCACGAACGCATCCAGCAGCTGAAGCAGGCTCTTCGAATGGAAATCAATACAATGCTGCTGTTTTTGAAAAAGCTGGAGAGGATCGAGATCTACTCTTGTGACTACATGAAGCGTTCGTCAGTCCCTGCATTTGATTTTTCTGTGGGGCTGAAGATGGAGTGTTTGCAGGCTGTGCGTACACAGAGGCAGGAGTTCATGTCTGCCATCACCACACGCAACAAGGCCTGTCCGCAGCAAGAGGTGAGTTTGTCTTGGGATTCATTTAAATTTCATTTTATTTTTCAAATAAAAAGGATGATTTTTTTATGTGGAGGAAGTCAATTATTCAGTCTTTATAGGATCACCAATGTGCGGAATGACGAAAGTCTTTTACACTTTTTCTGATACTTAGTTTACTTAGTTTCAGTTGTATATAGGGTAGATGCAGGGGCAAAATGGCTGGTCTAAACATGTACGCCAGGAAAACAAAAGTGCTACATGTCAAAGGCAACACTGAAAACAATCATGACAGTTAACAAAGTTCCTTTAGAAAATGAGAAGGATTTCAAATAGCTTGGTTCTGTAAAAACTGATGATGGAACCTTTTCCAAAGACATCAAAATAAGAATTGGAATGGCAAAGCGAAAAATGGTCCACCTCAACAACATCTGGAAAGACAGAGGCATACCAAAGGCATACCAGGAAAGCTGGAGGGAAAGAAAACACCAGGTAGACCCAGACCCAGGGAGAGAATATTGGACGGAGTTGCAGGGTGGCTGAGGATAGAGAGGGTGGGAGATGTAATTGCAGCGATGAGAGATAGATTTGTAAGGAGGGCCATGATCACCAACGCCATGCGGCAGGGCACATGATGATGATGATGACCTGTACTAATAAATGGCTGTTGTGCTTGTCATTTGCAGGCATCTACCTGCAGCTACCTGGTACTGGAGAGTTGTGAGAACAAGGACGGCAGGGAGTGTCATGATCAGGAGTGCTGGCTAGTGGTATATTTTCATCAAGGACTGAACGACATGTCGTCAGATCTTCAAGATCTCTGCCAGGTAGGTACTCACTTACTGCCCATCATTTTATTTGTTTGTTTGTTTGCCGTTTTCTTAATTGTTGCTACCACAGCTTTTGTGCTGCCTGAGTGGCATTGGTCCCCTGGTGCTCATTCCATCTTCTCAACACACCACCGATCTCTAGTTATATTTGTCAAAGTTCCAGTGACAGGAAGCCCATGAAAACCAGCTGTGTTAAGTCGTCATGGCAGTACCCATCAGGGAGACCCTGCACTGGTACTGGGTCACTTCCGTTGAATTCCTCTCTCCCCCCATGGGGATGCTGGAGGCTCTTTCAGTGTAAATAGTGTCCCCACCTTCTGGGAAGTCTGTGCTAGAAATTTCCTCTTTTTTGTCACTCTCTTTGTTTCTGCCTTGTTCCTTTGCTTTCTTTCATTTCTTCGTATCATTTTCTGCCTTGCTGGTCCATTCACCTGTATGTGTTTGATAAAGTCTTGCATACTTTTTCTTAGGATTGGTAATTGGGTACATGTATGAAGTGCATGTTTTGGCTGTAGGGAGGTGAGATATGCGGAAGCAGTTTTAGGTAATTTATGCCCGTTTTCATATATGTTTTGGTGTTCTTAGGTATGCTTAAATTTGTATTTAGGTGTGTTTTTTTTAAATCCCCTCTGTGATAAATTGGACAGAGTGGTCAATGCCAGGGGCATATCCTTAGATTATGTGCACAAATGCATTGGTATGTGTACTTAATTTTCTTTTCTTTTTTTTTCCTGTTGAAGTTTTGTATGTTTTCAAATGGTTATAGCCCTGATATGGCTCTACACAGTTGGCTGGGCTTTAAACAACAGTAACAAAAGAAAAAATAACAATGCCTGTTCTGATCCAGCTTGTTAACTTTCTGTAGGAGAGCAGAGTTTCTTGAGAGATTGTTTACTCAGGTGAGAGCATTCTTATTCTTGGACTGGGGTTACTTGCTGTTGGTGAAGAGAGGCTAGGTAGGACCTCAGGACCAGGCCAGCTCATGAGTTTATGTGCAGGCTTAAGGCTTGTGTCATGATAACCATACATATAGCACCTGTAATGTTAGTGAATATGGTATTCATTCCGAGCGCAGAGTCATCATTTTGAGAAACTGAAACTGAAGAAAGAGCAAAAGTAGATCTACCATCAGCCTGTTATACCACTCACATTTGCTACCCACTTATAGAATCCTTAAATCCAGTTGGCACATTCTGAGAAACAGCAAATCTGTGGGCCCCATTCTCTATGCCGAACATGTATTCACATACAGCTCAGACAAAAACTTGATGTATCTTCTGTTAACATCGAGAACCCACCAAACCTCAGTAATTACCACACCAGGCATCTTCCTCTGCTGCAGAAACAGTTGTGAAACCTGCCCATACATTAGCTGTGCTACCTTGCTTCAAAGTCCCAAAGGCTCATTTCAAATATAATTCACATTTTCCTGCCAATCCCGCAACATAATCAATGCCATCCACTGCAAACGTTGTAGTCAAGTCTTGCTGGAGAAGCATCCCACCAACTCGGTGACCGTATATCAGAACACCTGGTGGAGATCTGCCAGAATGGGCAAAAAACAGTTGCCATCCATATGGCGAAAAGATCACCACAACATCAAACATATCCAGGTCATGGCATTGTGGCAGACACACGATGATGACTGAATGCAGACTCCAAGAATCCAGGTGTGGGTTCCTTAACAGATCGGGGGCCTTATCTCCACTCCGTATCAGTATCCAACAGTAATCCACCAAAATAAGTCCTCTGACCACATTTCAAACACACCATCTGATTACACACTTACACCAGGAAAGAAATTCTATTCTCCCATCTGCTGCAGGGAACCATAAGAAAGAGACAGTATTATGTAGGTTACACACGGGTCACACATACTGCACTCATTCGTGCCTTTAAAAAAAACAAAGAAGCACCGTGGTGTGTACCATGTGACGAGCATCAGACACCTCCTCCTTGATTGCTGGGACTTGTACGGTGTGAGACATAAGCACTACAGGTGAACTTATCAAAGAAACTTTTCCAAGACGTCTTTCCAGATACAATTTTCCAATTTTTACAAGAAATCAATAGATTTCACCTGATATGATTATACGTGTGAGTATGGCTTTCTTTAATTGTATTTTAGACTTGCAAGATTAACGGTGAGCATGGTTTTTAACTATTGTCTTTTATCTTAACCTGAGAGTTGTTTTTGGCGTAGTGTTAGCCCTGACACAGCTCTAGTTGCCGGCTGGGCTATAAACATTATGAACTCGACACCAGGTTCAGACCAAAAAAGCATCACAAACAACTTCATCTACACCCTTTCCACCACATCCATTCTATTCCCAGCCCTCTTCCCCCATTTTTTTTCACCAAAACAAATTTTCCACTCTCCTTCCCCTTCACAATGTTACTAATGTCCTTCCCCAACTACTATTCCATTAATTAACGGCCTTTAGTAGAAGTTCTGTGAACTACCACTATTCGTTTTACTCGCATGTATAGTATCCCTTCCCCAGCTACTATTCCATTAATCAACTGTCACTAGTAGAAGATCTATAAACTACCATATTCCTTTTACTAGTATGTATAGTATCCCTTCCCCATCTACTATTCCATTAATCAACTGTCACTTGTAGAAGATCTATAAACTACCATTATTCCTTTTACTAGTATGTATAATTTCCCTTCCCCAGCTACTATTCCATTAATCAACTGTCACTAGTAGAAGATTTATAAACTACCATTATTCATTTTACTAGTATGTATAATTTCCCTTCCCCATCTGCTATTCCATTAATCAACTGTCACAAGTAGAAGTTCTATAAACTACCATATTCCTTTTACTAGTATGTATAATATCCCTTCCCCATCTACTATTCCATTAATCAACTGTCACTAGTAGAAGATCTATAAACTACCATTATTCATTTTACTAGTATGTATAATTTCCCTTCCCCAGCTACTATTCCATTAATCAACTGTCACTAGTAGAAGATCTATAAACTACCATTATTCATTTTACTAGTATGTATAATTTCCCTTCCCCATCTACTATTCCATTAATCAACTGTCACTAGTAGAAGTTCTGTGAACTACTATATTCCTTTTACTAGTATGTATATTATCCCTTCCCCAGCTACTATTCCATTAATCAACTGTCACTAGTAGAAGATCTATAAACTACCATATTCCTTTTACTAGTATGTATAATTTCCCTTCCCCATCTACTATTCCATTAATCAACTGTCACTAGTAGAAGTTCTGTGAACTACTATATTCCTTTTACTAGTATGTATATTATCCCTTCCCCAGCTACTATTCCATTAATCAACTGTCACTAGTAGAAGATCTATAAACTACCATATTCCTTTTACTAGTATGTATAATTTCCCTTCCCCATCTACTATTCCATTAATCAACTGTCACTAGTAGAAGTTCTGTGAACTACTATATTCCTTTTACTAGTATGTATATTATCCCTTCCCCAGCTACTATTCCATTAATCAACTGTCACTAGTAGAAGTTCTATAAACTACCATTATTCATTTTACTAGTATGTATAGTTTCCCTTCCCCATCTACTATTCCATTAATCAACTGTCACTAGTAGAAGTTCTATAAACTACCATAATTCATTTTACTAGTATGTATATTATCCCTTCCCCAGCTACTATTCCATTAATCAACTGTCACTAGTAGAAGTTCTGTGAACTACTATATTCCTTTTACTAGTATGTATATTATCCCTTCCCCAGCTACTATTCCATTAATCAACTGTCACTAGTAGAAGTTCTATAAACTACCATTATTCATTTTACTAGTATGTATAGTTTCCCTTCCCCATCTACTATTCCATTAATCAACTGTCACTAGTAGAAGTTCTATAAACTACCATTATTCATTTTACTAGTATGTATATTATCCCTTCCCCAGCTACTATTCCATTAATCAACTGTCACTAGTAGAAGATCTATAAACTACCATTATTCCTTTTACTAGTATGTATATTATCCCTTCCCCAGCTACTATTCCATTAATCAACTGTCACTAGTAGAAGTTCTATAAACTACCATTATTCATTTTACTAGTATGTATAGTTTCCCTTCCCCATCTACTATTCCATTAAACAATGGTCAGGATCTCAGCACTGTAAGTGCACTGCGCGGCAAGAAGGCACCTGCAAACTACTTGCTTGTACTTTTGCTAATTATTGCATATGATGAACTTACAAAATGGAAAACGTTATAGTTCTGTGTCCTCTGAGTCCCCCAGGGGGGACCTGAACTCAATGGCTACTGGGGAGGGAGAGTCCGTGTCTGTGAAAGGTAGCTGTGATGACGGTAATGGATTACCCGACGGAGGTTATTGGAAGCGGACATGTAGAAACTCCTCAAAAATGCAAAATCACAAAAAGAAAAAAATGCAAAAAAAGGATTTGAATATAGGAACATGGAATGTACAGACTATGTTAGAATTAGGAAAGCTCTACCTACTAGTCAAAGAATTAGAAAGGAGCAAGATGAACATAACAGGGCTCTGTGAGGTTAGATGGAGTGGGCAGGGACTTTTTACTGTAGGAGAGCATACAGTTGTATATAGTGGAAATGAAAAAGGTGGCTCAAGAGGAGTAGCAATTGTGCTGGACAAAAAGCATGCTGGAGCTCTGAAAAGCTATAATCCAATTAATGACAGATTTCTCACTGTCAAAATAAATACCAAATATGCTGTTTTGAACATAGTTCAAGCTTATGCTCCAACATCCACTAGCTCAGAAGAAGAAATAGAAAATTTTTACAATGACCTCCAAACTATCAGAGACAAAATTCCCAAAAAGGAAATATGCATTGTGATGGGTGACTTCAACGCTAAAGTTGGAGAGGGGGCTGACACAGAATGTGGAATAGGACCATATGGTTTAGGAGAACGAAATGAGAGAGGTGACATGCTGGCTCTGTTTTGTCAGGCAAATGAGATGAACATCACAAATACTTTCTTCCAACAACCACTGCGCAGAAGATACACATGGATCTCTCCAGGAGACAGGTGTCGTAATCAGATTGATTATATTATCATTGACAGATCCTGGAAATCAACTGTCCTCAATGCAATAACAAAGCCTGGAACAGACTGCGACACGGATCACATTCTTGTGACAACCAAATTAAGAATGAAAATATTGAAGAAGCCTAAAACCAAATCGACGCCAAAGTTCGACATATCAAAATTAGAAAACCCTGAGCTGGCGTTAGAATTTAGTATAGAAACAAGTAATCGTTTCTTAAAGTTACTTGAAGTTTGGGATGAAAATGACTCATATCCTGATGAAATCTGGACAGACATAAAAAACACACTGACCAAAATCTCTGAAGAAAAACTAGGAAAAGAAGAGAAAAGGAAAAAAGCTAAGCCCTACATAAGTCAGGAAGTGATAGATCTGGCAGAAAAGAAAAGTCAAGCTCGAAAGCAGGGAGAGCGGGAAAAATACTCAGCACTGAAAAGGGAAATAAAAAGTAAAGTCAGAAGAGACAAAGCAAATTGGCTGGCACAAGAATGCAGTAAAATCAATGAACACAACGAAAACAGGAAGTCGAGGGAGCTCTTCAAACAAATAAAAAAAGTGAAAAAAACAAATTTCAAAGCAACAAACCAATGCATCAACAACAAGGATGGTCACACTCTGACTGAACCAGATGATGTCTTGGATAGGTGGAACGAATATGGCACATCACTTTTTGGCAAGCCTGACAGCCATGAAAATAATTTAGAGCCAAATTTGGAATTGACCCCTGGAGATACGGAACCTGAACCTCTACTCAGCGAAGTTGAATCTGCCATTAAAGATCTAAAATGCAGAAAGTCTCCTGGTCTTGACAATATTCCTGGAGAGTTGTTGAAACACTCAGGTGATGGTGGACTCAAAGTAATGCATCACTTATGCTGCAAGATATGGAAGACTTGTCAGTGGCCTACAGACTGGAAGCTCCAAGAATTTGTCATGTTACATAAGAGTGGAAATGTCAAAGACTGCAACAATTATAGAACAATTGCACTGATCAGTCATGCCAGTAAAATACTGCTGATAATAATTTTAAACAGGTTAAAGCCAAAAGTAGAGGAAGAGCTATCCGACTGTCAGGCAGGCTATAGGAAAAACAGGGGAACAATAGATATGCTGTTTGTACTCCAGATATTGATAGAAAAGATTAGAAACACAGACCAAGAGATGTTCATCGTTTTCATTGACTACAGCAAAGCGTTTGATAGCGTGATTCACCAAAGTCTTTTCCACTTCATGATCAAAATGGGTTTTCCAAGACATCTGGTTTCCCTCATAGCTTCATTATATAATGATCAAAAAGCAACAATCAGATGGAATAATCAAAACTGCAAATTTTTTAACATCACTAAAGGGGTAAGGCAAGGTTGCATCCTGTCTCCACATCTCTTCAGCATATACACTGAACATATCATGAGAGAAGCAGACATAGAAGACATGGGAGTAAATATTGGTGGTAGAAACCTGTCAAATTTACGCTACGCAGATGACACAGGATTACTGGCAGACAACATTACAGGCTCTAGGAGGATCCTGTACAGGGTAGACCGGGTTGGAAAGGCAGCTGGGCTGTACTTAAATTCAAAGAAGACAAAGGTTATGCATGTTGCAGGCAAATATAACACTAGACAGGACCAGATCATGCTAAACCAAGTCCCTCTAGAAAATGTCAAGGACTTTAGATATTTAGGTTCAGTCAAGACACACGATGGAACATGCTCAAAAGACATAAAGATGAGAATTGGAATGGCCAAGAACAGTATGGTTCAATTGAACAATATTTGGAAAGACCACAGCATAACAGCAGACCTTAAGATAAAACTCTTAAAATGTCTTGTCTGGCCAGTGATGTTATACGGCTGCGAGGCATGGACAATGAAGAAAGAGGATGAAAGACGAGTGGAAGCAGCAGAGCTGTGGTTTTACCGAAGACTGCTGAGGGTCAAATGGACGGATAGGCGCTCAAATGAAAGCATACTGAATGAGTTGGGTACTACACGCAAGCTTCTAGTACTCATACAACGGAGGAAACTGAAATATGTTGGACACGCAATCCGTAATGAGAGAACAGACTTGATGTCCACTGTCCTCCAAGGTAAAGTGGAAGGAAAGAGAAACAGAGGACGGCCACCTGCATCACTTGCTAGAAACATCACAAACATCAGTGGCAAGAAACTCCAGGAGGTGGTCAGACTTAGCCAAGATCGAGAGTGCTGGAGGCAACTTGTGAGGACATCATGTGCAGCGGCCAACACTGTTCCCGGTGACGCCGACAGGTGAGGTGAGATAGTATCCCTTCCCCAGCTACTATTCCATTAATCAACTGTCACTAGTAGAAGTTCTATAAACTACCATTATTCATTTTACTAGTATGTATAGTTTCCCTTCCCCATCTACTATTCCATTAATCAACTGTCACTAGTAGAAGTTCTATAAACTACCATTATTCATTTTACTAGTATGTATATTATCCCTTCCCCAGCTACTATTCCATTAATCAACTGTCACTAGTAGAAGATCTATAAACTACCACTATTCGTTTTACTCGCATGTATAGTATCCCTTCCCCAGCTACTATTCCATTAATCAACTGTCACTAGTAGAAGTTCTATAAACTACCATTATTCCTTTTACTAGTATGTATAATTTCCCTTCCCCATCTACTATTCCATTAATCAACTGTCACTAGTAGAAGTTCTATAAACTACCATATTCATTTTACTAGTATGTATAGTTTCCTCTGTATGTTTGTACCTCCACAGCTGGATTTATGTCTGCTCCCCAATTCAACATGCTCATATGTAGTGCCCTTATACCCTCACACACATACACACACACACACACACACACACTCACACACACGCACACGCACACACACACACACACGCACACACACACACACACACACACACACACACACACACACACACACACACACACACACACACATTCACACACACACACTCTGACACACATTAACCACACACACACACACACACACACACACACACACACACACACACACACACACACACACACATACACACACGTCGGCCTCTTTACATCTCAGGAGATGATAGTCTGCACCAGGAGGCGTTGTGGTCATGACGTGCACTTTCTGCTGTGGCTGTGCAGGCTGATTCTTGAGTGGCAATCTGTCACATCTGCCACATACAAATTGAGTCGCTATTGTCTGGTTTCTGGAACGTTGCTTGCGAAGAGCCCTTTTCTCATCTGCGCTTTCTGCTCTCCTCCTCTCCGCATTCACAACGCCTTGCTGAACGGCTGTCCGCCATGCTGCCCTGTCTTCCGCCAGTCTCCCAAGAGCCTGGGTCAATCCCTGATCTTCTAAGGTCCCTTTTGCATGCGTCTACAAAGCGTAGCTATGGGCGTCCTGGAGTTCGCTTCCGGTTTGCCAGTTCGCCATAGAGAACGTCTTTTGGTATGCGTCCATCCTCCATTCGATGCACATGGCCAAGCCAGCGTAGTCGGCGTTGGCTTAGAAGGGCAAAGATGGTCTGTAGGCCCGCACGACGGAGGACCTCTGTGTTGGTCATCTTGTCTTGCCATTGGATGCCGAGGATGCGTCGCAAGCAGCGGAGATGGAAAATGTTGAGCCTCTTTTCTTGGATGGCGTATGTGGTCCAGGCTTCACTTGAGTAGAGAAGTGTGCTCAACACACATGCTCTGTACACCTGCATTTTGGTGTTCGCAGTGAGACTGCTGTTGGACCAGACCCGCTTGTTCAGTTTAACCATAACAGATGAGGCCTTTGCAATTCTGGCGCCGATTTCAGCGTCCAGAGAGAGGTTGTCACTTATGGTGGACCCCAAGTACTGAACTTGGTGGACAGTATTGAGGTCGTAGTCTCCAATGTGTAGAGATGGTGGTTCCTCACAGCCTTGGCCTAAGATCTCAGTTTTCTTCAAGCTGATTGTGAGACCAAACTCTCTGCAAGCGTGGGCGAAGTGATCAACGAGCCTCTGGAAATCTTGTTCACTGTGGGAAGCCAGCGCAGCATCATCTGCGAAGAGAGCTTCTCTGATGGTCTTCTGTTCCACCTTAATTTTGGAACAAAGCCTGGCAATGTTGAAGAGCTTTCCATCGGTCCTTGTATGAAGATATACCCCTTCTTCAGATCTGCAGAAGGCATAGGTCAGCAACATCGAGAAGAAGATCCCGAACAGAGTTGGGGCCAAAACACATCCCTGTTTCACTCCGCTGCTGATTCTAAAAGGCTCTGATGTGGCACCATTATAGCACACAGTGCTATGCATATCCTCGTGAGAAGACTTGATGACAGCTGATAGTCTTGGGGGGCAGCCGATTTTCTTCAAAAGCTTGAAAAGACCACTCCGACTGACCAGGTCGAACGCTTTCATGAGATCAATGAAGGCGAGGCAAAGGGGCATGTGCTGCTCGCGGCACACTGACACACATTCACAAACACACGCACTCACACACACACACACACACACACACGCACGCACGCACGCACGCACGCACGCACGCACGCACGCACACACACACACACACACACACACACATTTGCATGCATACAAAACATTCACGCGCTGTGTTAAGTGGGGGGAGGTTGTGCCAGGTTTATGTTTGGGTGTGGTGTTTGATGGTTGAAGAACTCTAGAAAAAAAATTAAAGAAAAAGGGGGGAAGGATTAAACCATACCCCCCTCACAATAATGAATAAATTAACAGTATAGCCCCCGCCAGAAAGGTGTACTGTCATTGAAACATTGAGAACTGTAGGAGAAAAAACGTCCATGAAAAGTGAGATTCATGATATGTTTTTCTAATGAGGTCTTGACATTACCTCTGTGAAGCATGACAATACAGTCTTAACATAGGGCAGAAGGATAGGATGGGAAGGGGAAAAAAGAAGAAAAGGAAAAACCAGTGTGTATATTGTTCACAGCCGCTGTCTTCTTGCTCCTGCACATAGCTGTCTCATCCCATTTCCTTTCTTTCCAACTGTGTGTCTTCATGGGTTATTCAAGTATGGGTCTGGCGGTTATGTTACAAGATTGGGCTGTGGGAATGTCTCAGTTGTAGAGTATTGGAGATGTTTGTATGTATCAAGTCTCTCCCCCCTGTTTCTTTAATAATTATTATCATCATTTTTATCATCATTATTGTTATTGTTATTATCATGATGATGATGATGATTATGATTACTATAATTTTTTTATGCATCCTCAGTTATAACTATACATGGTCTATGACTTACAGAATCATATCCCTCTTTTTGTACCTCCCCCCTTCACACCCCCACCCCACCCCACACACGAAGATTTACAGTCCCCACATGTTAGCTCTCTTTTGCCATGCGCGTTCTATCTGCCCCCTTCCTCACCCCATCTCTTCCTGTTGTACAATGTGTCAGCTGTGTATTGTTCCAGTCATGTAAATGCGTCTGCACATCGCTTTTTTGTGTGGATTTTTTGTTTTTGTTTTGTACCCCAAAGTCAAAACCGATAGGAATTTTGTCTGTATACATATGTCAGTGTGAACAGTATGCAGGTCCTAAGGTGAGTACAGGATAAATCTTTTTTTTATCCTGGTTAGCACGATGAGCCACGATTGTGGTTTACCGTCCAAACACGACGAGCCACGATCGTGGCTTTGTTCGTATCTCTTGCTGAATACTGTCTGATCTACAAAGCGAATACAAATTGATCAAGCAGAAGGCTTCTTTTGTGTTGCCTTTGCCTTCTTCCTTTCACATGGTCACCATTTTGCTGTTCAATTAATTTCTACAAGTTTTTGCACAAAAATGAGTGAGATTGGGACTGACTATGAGGTTGATAAGTTGGGAGTCTTGTTGACAGTAACTCGGACGATGATTGTGAGGTAAATATGACTTTGTTTTTGGTTCTAAATGAACAAGACAGGTTTGAGCACATGATGAAGAGTACTTTTAGCGCATCAGTCATTGATGGAATGTGGGTTGTCGTTCAGTTTGGTTTGTTTACATTTTACTTCTCATCACATGTGCATGGATACGTTTATTATTCTATCACTGTAATTTCGCTTTCTCCTGCAAACAGGCATTTATTTGACTTTTATTGTGCAGTTCAGGATTTCTCCTTTCTAAATATATGTATACTTTTCTGGGAAATGTTTACAGGAGAGCAGCAAAAATGAAAAACAATTAGTTCATGTTAGCAAGTTGGCTCCCATAATTTTACACCATTGTCTTACAGTACACATTTAATTATGTATTGTGCCAGGGGGTTAAACCAGAACAATGTGCTTAGAAGAAAATGGTGCTTGGAATGGCAATTAAAAAACAACAACTCTGTTCTGTTCTGTTTCACAGAGGAAGAGCCTCTCTCATCGTCCTTATGTCGGGGTGGCAGCTAGAGTCGGCAGCACTCCGGAAACGCTTCAAGGTCAGCTGTTCTGTTTTCTGCCTCTGCCCCCTGAAAAGCCCAGTCCTACTGGCCTGCCGATACATGTGCATGGATTCTTTGAGCTGAGCCACAACCGGTGCCATGTGAAATGGGCTGCCTCGGAATCGGAAGAGGATTGCGGCCCCATTGATGAGACGTTGCTGTGGAACAAACTGTTGGTTTCAGAGTGCATGCCGAGAGCCTACGTTGTACTGCTGACAGAACTGGCCTCACGAGTATCTTGCACGGACAGGTAAAATGCAATTGCATGTTAGTACATTACCGTGTAATGTATGTATACTATACCACATAATGCTGCACTACACTACAGTACATTACAGTATGCTATGCAGCACTGTGCTGCAGTACACTACACTACACTGCACTGCACTACAGCACACTATGCTTCACTACACTCCTCTACTTGTACAGTACACTGCACTGCACTACACTACACTGCAGTAAATTATGCTACACTACACTGCACTGCATTGCAGTACACTACAGTACACTACGCTACACTATACTGCACTGCACTGCAGTACAGTACAGTACACTATGCTACACTACACTGTACTACAGTACAGTACACTATGCTACACTACACTACATTGCACTGCACTGCACTGCAGTACACTAAGCTACACTACACTACATATACTGCAGTACGGTACACTACACTGCACTGCACTACACTGCATCGCAGTAAATAACGCTACACTGCACTGCACTACATTGCAGTATACTGCATTACAGTATGGTACACTACACTATGCTACACTACAGTGCAGTGCACTACACTACAGCACACGGTGCTACACTACACTATTCTACAGTACACTCCAGTACACTCCAGTACACTCCAGTACACTACACTACACTACACTACACTGCACTGCACTGCATTGCAGTACACTACATTTACAGTACACTACACTACACTACACTACACTACACTACACTACACTACACTACACTACACTACACTACACTACACTACACTACACTACACTACACTGCACTGCACTGCACTGCACGCACTGCACTGCACTGCACTGCACTACACTGCACTGCATGCAGTACACTACATTTACACTACAGTACACTACACTACACTGCACTACACTAACACTACGCTACACAGCACTGCTTTACACTGCACTGCATTGCAGTACACCACATTACACTACAGTGTAGTACACCATGCTACACTACACTGCACTGCACTACACTACGCTACACTACACTGCATTGCAGTAAACTACGCTGCACTGCACTACACTGCACTGCATTGCAGTACACTATATTACAGTACACTACACAACGCTACACTACATTAAACTGCACTGCACTACTCTACACTATGCTACGTTACACTACACTACAGTACACTACACTGCACTGCACTACAGTACACTACACTACACTACACTATGCTACGCTACACTACACTACGCTCTGTTCGCTATACTGCACTGTACTGCGCTGCGCTTCACTACGCTGCACTACACTGCACCAGACTACACTGCACTGCACTACCCCACACCATCCCACACCACACCACACCACACCACACCACACTATTTAACAACAAACAGCCAAAGATGCTGGATGAGACCCAGAGCAACAATGCCTTACCATTGACCAATCACCTCCCAGCCCCTGACACCACACAGTAGCCATTTCGTCTCGCAAAGGGGAGGGGTGGGAGCTGTACATGTGCTGCATGGCCTGTATGGACCAAGTCATCAGTTACCTTGTTCATAAGCCGAATGGCGAGGTGGGGAGATGACAAACCCTGGTACATAGCCACATATCGCACACCAGCCAGCCATTGGACCAAGAGAGAATGAAAGAGCTGTCCTTAGTCTTGCTTCCAGCCCTTTATCTCTCTATTGACAGCGAGATGGTACAATGCATGAAGACTTCTTTACTCATCAGTGGTACAGTGCAAGAGTGGAGGGATGAAGATTTGGTATTCAACGTGAAGATTGGGGAGGGAAAGGGACAAATATCTTGTGTAGTTGAAAAGAGAAAAAGATTGGATTACTCTGTGAACAGTTTTCATTCAGAAATGTTTGATTTGTGTGTTCATTCCTGAATAAACAGTCCCCTGAAGAAGGCCACACACAGGCTAAAGTACCAGACTAAAAATTCTAGTTTGTTGTCTTGTTTTTTAGTTTATCTGTAATATATCTATATATGTGGTTGACTATCATGGTAGATAAAGTGGTAGATAAAGTCCAACCTAGCACTTTATTCATTTGTGTACCCTCATATGGGATCTCAGGCCAAAGTCTGATGCACACAGGCGGCCGCATGCAGGGCACTCAATGGAACGCTCTGCAGAGTTGGTTCTGGCCTTCATTGTTGCATGCTTTTCCACTTGGCTGCTTCGTCTTTTATTTTCATAAGCTTCTGTTCCCTTGTGCCGTCTTGAAAAGTACTGTGCCAAAATCATGTGAGTTAGACCCCATCCCCACCAAACTTTTGTACGAAAACATTGATGTTGTTCTCCCTACCATCACAAGCATCATCAATGATTCTTTAGCTTCCGGTTCGGTCCCTAGTGATTTCAAGACAGCAGTCATTAGACCTTTGCTGAAAAAGCCTTCTCTGGACAAAAACGTACTGAGCAATTACAGGCCCGTATCAAATTTACCTTTTTTATCTAAAGTTTTAGAAAAGGTCGTGCTGAGTCAGCTTCTTGGTCATCTGGAAGCCAACAACCTGTGTAACCGTTTTCAGTCAGCCTACCGTGCTGGCCATAGCACTGAGACCGTCCTACTTCGTGTTGTAAACGATATTCTGTCTGCTCTTGACGAAAACAAACTCTCTGTTCTTTTGCTCTTGGACAACTCCGCTGCTTTCGACACCATCGACCACAAAATTCTCATTTCGCGACTTCAAAACGTTTTTGGCATCTGTTCCACAGCCCTCCAGTGGTTTCATTCGTATCTGCTGGATCGAAAACAGTATGTATCGGTCGATGGTCATAATTCTTTATCACTTCCTCTTGATTTTGGTGTTCCGCAAGGCTCGGTGCTAGGGCCAGTTCTGTTTGTCTTGTATACCACCCCCCTGTCTGAGGTCATTGAGCGCCATGGAGTTAGTCACCAGCTTTTTGCAGACGACACACAGCTTCAACAGGCATGCAAACCTGCAGACATTGACAGTACCATACAGACACTACAGACATGCACAGATGATGTAAAGACATGGATGACTGACAACATGTTAAAACTTAATGACAGTAAGACTGAAGCTCTTCTGTTTTCTGGTTCTTCAGACTATAATCCTCCACTTCCAACTTCTATCACTGTTGGCTCTTCTGACATCTCTTTCTGTCCAAAAGCTAGGAACTTAGGTTTCATTCTTGACTCTTCTCTCTCCATGAAAGATCACGTTTCCAAAGTCTGCCAGCTTTCTTATTTTGAATTGAAAAGGATTGGATCTATCAGAAACTTTCTCAGTGTAGATGCCACCAAGATTCTTGTCACTTCCTGTATTCTGTCGAGACTTGACTACTGTAACTCTCTCCTCATGGGCTGCCTGAACACTGTTCTCTATCCTATGCAGAAAGTTCAAAATTCAGCTGCACGCCTTATTCTTAAGGCATCCCGTCAACAACCTTGCACTCCTTTGCTTCACCAACTGCACTGGTTACCAATATCTCAGAGAATTAAGTACAAGACTGCTTGCATCTGCTTCAATTCTATCTCTGGTTCTGCTCCTGAGTATATTTCTGGTATTCTGCACTTGTATACTCCATCTCGGTCTCTCCGCTCTTCCTCTGATTCAAGACTCCTCAGGCAGATACAGTATAACCGCAAATCTCATGGCTTTCGCTCACTTTCGCATTTCGGTCCCCAGTTTTGGAACTCTCTTCCCAAGAAATTACGCCACTCTCCCGTCCATTTCTTCTTTCAAGTCAAACTTGAAAACACACCTTTTCCAGCAGTATTTCGACATCTGATCACTTTTCCCCACATCACCTTGTCGGCTGGCTGATATGTGTAATTGGATTTTGTGTATGCGCGTGGGGGTGGGGGGTAGTAGGGAAGGGGTGGAATAATAGTTTATATGGAGTAACTGAGTGAAAAGTGTTGAATTGGAATGAATCTGATATTTGATTGAATTGCGTGGTATGCATATTTTGAAGATTGCGAATGTAAATCATTATGTTATGTGATTATGATGTATGTATGTATTTGATTGTCATTTGATGATGTGTAAGTTGTTGTGTAGTCTTGTATTTACTGACTTCCTATTATATCCCCCATTCCTCATCGCCTAGATCCAGTGGCTTAGTGCGCTTTATAAGTCCTAGGTATTATTATTATTATTGTGAATAGCTTGCCTCCATTCAGACCTGTTTGTGGCCATGATTTCCCATTGTTCTTCATCCATGTCATATTTCTGGAGGGATTTTTTCAGAGTGTCTGTGTAGTGAAGCTTTGGCCGTCCTCTTAGTTGTTGGCCTTCTGTCAGTTTACCATAGAAGAGCTGCTTTGTTAGCATGCGCACGAGATTATATGGTGCAATACTTCTTTAGTAAATTAAATTTCGAATTAAAATGTGCACCCACTGGCTCATAATACACTCACACGCACACACGCGCACACCTATGCATGCGCGCGCACACATACACACACACACACACACACACACACACACACACACACACACACACACACACACACACACACACACACATACACACACACACACACACACACACACACACACACACACACACACACACACACACACACAGTGAAAAGACGTTAAATCAAAGAACGAACGAACACACAAACACACATCAGTCTCACAACGTTTGAAATCAGAAAAGCACATCCATTAGTGCATACAATACAGTACAGTACAATACAGTGCAGTAAAATACAGTACAATCCACAGGCTGCTTTGGAGAAAAAATGTGCTTTCTGAGAAAAAAAAAAAAATTCAACTGATAATTTTTTTCTTCTGCAAACTAGTCAGCTGTTTGTCAGTCTGTTGATCTCTCGTAGCAGATGACGAAATTTCGGTAAGGGGGATAAATCCGGTATCATTTTCCGCTAAAGTCACTTCTGGTGTTTTTTCTCTGTCAGGCGCAGGCTGTTTTCAGAACTGACGGCAAAACTTTTGAAGAGTGTGTCCATGTCTCAAGCTGATATTCTGGAGAGAGGGTCTGCCACAGCAAAAACGTTTGACAAAGACTTGCAGAAACAAGCGGTGTTAGGGGTGGATTTCATGAAAAGTTGATGTCATGGAAATGAGCATATGGCTTTTAAAAGTAACAGAGGCTGGCATAGCCTATTGTCACTCTGTGTCTTGTGAGGTCAGTTATAATAATCATAGTGGAGCAGGCATCTACAAACTTTCAGACCATTTCAAGTCAAAAAAGCACCAGATGAGGCAGAAAACTGCAAAGAATGTAGAAGCTGTTCAGTCTAGGTTGTTGTTTAATGTTTGTTGGAGCATACATTAGAAAAATATTCACCAACTTATTTTTCTTGAAATCTGACACCAGTATGTATAAATTATTCATTTTAGTACAAAGGATCATAAACAAGCCTAAACTTGTGCCAGATAGCATCAGATTGCACTATTTTGCATCTATAGTCAAAAACATTTTATGGGGGAGCATGCCCCCCGATCCCCCTAGATTTTCAGAAATAATTTTCATTTGGCATTGGGACCCCTGAGCTGTGTCTATGAGCTTTATGCATTATCATCATCAGAATACCAAACTGCATATGAATCATAACTGAGGTGCCTTTGACTGTGTGTGGGTTGCGGAGAAGAGTGCTTTGAAGGAATGTGAATTCCAGTTGTTAGCAGCTGTGTGTGTGTGTATATGCGTGTATGTGTATGTGTGTGTATGCATACGTGCGCGCGCGTGTGTGTGCGTGCGTGTGTGTGTGCATGCATGAGTGTACATTGCGTGTCTGTGTCTTGTATTCACATATGCATGTGTGTGCGTATAAGTGCGCGTTTGGATGATGTGGGTTTGGATGAGAGAGTCATTGTGTGAGTACGTATGAATTTGAATATGAACGCATGTTTACATGTTTTTGTTTATATGTGTGCACATTTGCATGTGCCCGTGTGTACGCGTGTGTGCATGCACCTGTATGTGTTTTAACAGTGCATGGAGCCCAGACATGCCCTGTCCAACTGCTGATACGGTGTACCAGCTGTGGCCTAACCCTGACAGTGTCACAAACCACTGGCAGCCGCTGCTTACCCCTCTTTACCAAACACTCAGCCAGCATCGCCTGTTCTTCACAGCCAACCAGGATGAGTTCTGGGTCTGCTTAGAGGATGCTGTTCTCATGCCATACCCTGCCATTGACCTGTCCAAGGCCATGGAAGAAGCGATAGTGCATGTGTACCAAATTTGTGATGTCAGTCTTGTCCAGCTTCCACAACATGTCATTGAAGGGCTGAAACTGCTACAGCCAGGCCATGAGGACAGACGGAGGGTCACAGGTGTTGCCCAGTCAGGCTTGGAGAGCATCACTCTGGCTGGTCCAGAAAACCTGAGCGGCGTGATGAAACGTAAGCGCCAGTGGTCGGAGAGGCTTACCTCCAAACGGAAGCTTCTCATCCTTGACTATCTTTGCCGCTGTCGTGACAGTTCCTTGTTGCAAGATTTGCAGCTGCTTCCGATGGCTGATGGCTCGTTCTGCGCATGGTGTGATCAGCAGGTGTATGTTTGTCGAGACGAAGGAGATCTTCGACTGTTGAGGGGACTGCGGCATCAGCTGTGCTTTGTCAGCCATCCTCCGGGACTACAGAATCATCTTGAGAATCTTGCCAAGCAAGGTGAGTTTCTTACGGGGTTGGTGTTTGTGTTTGAGGGGTTCATGGCTCTCGGATAATTCCATATGTGCTCCACCAATATCTACCAACAGTTATCTGGTGGATTGTTGAGCTGTTGATCAAACAAACTTTTGTGCTTGCCAGTTCTAGTCCATCCAGCTCGTATCTGATGGCAGCAGCAAGGGAGATGACATAGGTACCACCCTGGTAATGCTGGTCCTTGGAAACATTACCATTGGTTTCAATCAGCTCAGTCTCTGCAAAGTCAGGAATATGGAAGAACCAGGATCTTTTCCATCTTGAGCCTGTGCAACATCTTTGTCAAAAACTCTGCAAAACGCTGTATGCTGGCAAGGTCATGAAATGGTTGGTTGGGGGTGGGATGGGGAGAATTGGTACCTTTGAAAAGCTTAGACCTGCCAAGTGCTATGCTTTTAGTGTAACATACTATGCTCATCTGCAATCTTTCCCCCTGGGGTTGCTGAGGGCTCTTTATATATAGATAGTGTCCCCACCTTCTGGAAATTCTGCGCTAGAAATTTCCTCTTTTCTGTCATCTTTGTTTCTGCCTTATTCCTTTGCCTTTTGTCATTTCTTCCTATCATTTCCCGCTTTTCTGGTCCATTCACCTGTATGTGTTCGATGAAGTCTTACTTTCTCTTAGGATATATTATTGGGTACACGTGTTAATGCATTTTAGCTCTAGGGAAATGAAATATGCGAAAGCAGTTTTTAGGTAATTTATGCCCATTTTTTAATAAGTGCTTTAGTGTCTTTAGTTATGTTTAAATTTGTACTCAATTTAGGTTTATTTTTTAAATCTCCATGTGCAATGAATTGGATGTAGTGGTCAACTGCCAGGGGCATCTCCTTAGATTATGTGCGGAAATGCATTGATATGTATACTTAATTTTCTTTTCTTTTTTCTTTTTGAAATATTGTACATGTTTTGAAATGGTTATAGCCCTGATATGGCTCTACACAGTCAGCTGGGCTTTAAACAGCTATAACGATAGCAACAATAACCTGCAATCTGCTACACCGTTATGCCCATTTTCAAATTGTTACATGTAGAGAGAAAAACCATCAAGCAGAGGAGTGCATGCAGATTGTTGGCACAAAAGCCTAAGTCATTGGCTTGCAAAGTCATGTTGTGAAATACAACTGGCCAAATTCCGATGCAGACCAACAATATGTCTCATCTCTTCTGTCTTAGATTTGGTTTATTCAGTATGAGCCAATCAGAATCATGCTTTGGATCCAAAAAGGGGAAACCAGTGCAGAGACATTGAGAGGAATATGCACTGAGGCATCCACGTGGCGTCCAGTGATATGTCAGTGTCCACACAGCATGATGCAAAATGTACTCCTCCAAGTTCCATAATGTCTTGTATACGGATGTGCACTCTGTTCTCATACATCATTTGCTATTCTCACTTTTGTCTGAGTGATTATCTGGAGTGTTAAGGGGGATTGGAAGGTCTGAAGAAAGAGACACCACCAGAATGACTGGAGCGGTAAGGAAGGTAGTGAAAAGGCCAGTGTTTGATGTTGGGTGCTGGGATTGAACTCAAGACACAAGATCCAGAGTGTGTGTATGACTCCATTAGATAAACCAGCCAGCCCTTGTGAAAAAGGCGTATATGTGGGTGAGTTGTTATTGTTATTGTTGTTATTGTTGTTTAAAGCCCAGCTGACTGCTCAGAGCCACATGCCACTTCGAAACATACAAAACTTCAACAGGAAAAAAAACAAAACAAATAAAATTAAATACACATATCAATGCATTCGTGCACATATTCTAAGTACATGCCCCTGGTGTCGACCGCTCCATCCAATTTATTGCACTGGGGATTTTAAAAAAACACCTGAATACAAATTTAAGCATACCCAAGGACACCAAAACATATATAAAAACTGGCATAGATTACCTAAAATTGCTTCTGCGTATTTCACCTCCCTAGAGCCAAAAATGCACTTAATACATGAACCCAGTTATCAATCCTAAGAAAAAGTACATAGGACTTTATCGAACACATACAGATGAATGGACCAGCAAGGCAGAAAATGACAGGAAGAAATGAGAGAAATCAAAGAATTAGGCTGAAACAAAGAGAGTGAGAGAAAAGAAGAAATTTCTAGCACAGAATTTCCAAAAGGAGGAGATACTATTTATACTGAAAGAGCCCCCAGCATCCCCATGGGTGGGGGAGGGGGGTGTTTAGTACTTTTTTTGGTCAGATCCCTGAGGTTCTTCCACAGTCTGTATGATAATGTACTGAAATTATTATCGTTCTTGTTGTTATCTATTCACCTAACCAGAGTGGTTGTTAAGGGGGGAGGGGGACTCATGGGGTGTAGCAGTAGACTGGATGTGTGTGTGTGTGTTTGTGTGCGTGTGTGTGTGTGTATGTGTGCGCGCGCACATGTGTTTGTGCTCATATGTACTGTAGTGTTCATGCATAAGTATATGTGCTGGTGTTTGTATGTGAGTGTGTAATTGTGTGTGGGTCTGTTAGTATGTTTTGCGTTAAAGTGTGTGCGTGTGTGTGTGTGTGTGTGTGTGTGTGTGTGTGTGTGTGTTGTGTGGTGTGTGTGTGTGTGTGGTGTGTGTGCACGTATTTGTGCTCATATGTATGTTAGTGTTCATGTGTAAGTATATGTGCAGATGTGTGTATGTGAGCATGTATGTGTGGGTCTGTCAGTATGTTTTGCGTGAATGTGTGTAAATGTGTGTGTGTGTGTTTGTGTGTGTGTGTGCACGCACATGTGTTTGTGCTTATATGCGTGTCAGTGTTCATGCATAAGTATATGTGCAGGTATGTGTATGTGAACGTGTATGTGTGCAAATGTGTATGGGTCTGTTAGTATGTTTTGTGTAAAAGTGTGTAAATGTGTGTGTGTGTATGTGTGTCTAAATGTCATTATGTTTTCAGGATTTGGACACCTGAGCCTCATCACCGATGACCTCTTCCCACATCTCCTGAAGGACAGTATTGAAAAAGAACACAGAACAACTGCAGCAGAAGTGACCATCAGTCAAGATGACCCATGGATCAGAGATGTCTGGAAATACTTACAAGACCAGGACCTACAAGCCTTCGATCAGCTGCCTCTCTTGCCCTGTCCTTGTGGTGACAAGTTGGTGTTGAGGCCTGTGCAGGGTAACTATGTGTGCAAGACTTTGGATGGCTTCACATCAGCTTCCATCGCTCTAAGTTCGGCCCTAAGCCACCTTGGTGTTCGTGTTCTTCAGACTCTGCCCGAGTTTGTTCTGCAGCACAAACAGGTGTTACACAGCCGCGTCCAAGCACCGACCTGTATTGGAGTGTTGAGGACCCTGACCACCCTCTCTGAAAAACCAGCTAGGGATCTAGAGGATGCTGTCTACACTTTTAACTGTGAGTCTACAGCACTAGAGCATGACGCCGTTGTCGACATTTTGAGTAGTAAGGAACTGAAGGAGGATCGATGGGATGCGGCAAAACGTGTTCTCGGGCGCCTGAAGCTGTTCTGTGTCTGGCCCAAGTGTATCAAACTGTCTCGCGGAAAAAGGGATATGCTGTTGTGCTTCGAGACGAGTGAGACTTTATCCACAAGTGTCGAAGAAAACAGTCGCATGACACCAGATGTCAGCTTTGATGCTTTTCCACCACCTGTGAGCATTTGTCCAGAGTTGCTGTACTGCGACTCTCCGTCTGGTCGCCATCTCGCATTAGCCCTGGGTGCTCAGCAGATCAGCCTGGAGGACCTTGTTGGAGGAGTCCTGAGACATTTATCCTCTCCCTCCCATAGATGTTCAGATGAAGATGTTGTGGATTTCATGACTTACTTCATCACGAGTGACGTATTCACGGTGAAAGGATTGGCCAGTTTGGCCCAGAATGTGAGTTTCCTTCCGCCACTCACGCCAGAACGACTCTTCAAAGTGGAGGAATTGTACGATCCGGAAGACCCCTTGCTGCAGAATCTGTTTGCTGGAGAAAATAGATTCCCTTCCAAGAGTTTCTATGAGAACGAAACATCTATCCTTCCACGCTTGAAGCAGCTTGGTTTGCTCAGTGTCTCTTCAGTCACTGAAACTCATTTGATCAGCGTAGCTGAGGAGATTGATGAAAGCTTGAAGAGCCGCGGTTCTTGTTCTTCCTTAGCTGAGAAAAAAGCCAAGGCACTCTGGCACTTTCTTTTAAAGTACGGCCAGAAGTATTCTGACAGTGTGATCAGGAAACTTGCCTGTCTCCAATGTTTGCCCTGCATGACTAGGAAGGAAGTAGTACCTGCAGACTATCCAAGTGCTCTTCCTGTGTGTCCATCTGACTTTGAACATGTGGGGGTGGCTAAAGTGGTGGACATGTGTGACAACTCCCAGCTTTACTTTGTCGGCTCTGTTCGGCCAGTGTCGCTCCCAGCTGACAATGAATGTGTCATCCACTCACTCTTTTATATACCTTCATTGGATGATCTCATCGAGCACTTGAAGGTCATCACAGCTAATTTCAGCAACCACCAGTCGCAATACTTTGCTGTTCTGTTGTGGAAGATCTACAGAATGCTAGCCCAGAAAATTGTCAGTCCTGAAAATGCCGGTAAGATGGAGGACATAAGGTGTGTGATGATTGATGGACAGTTCCGACGTGCTTGTGAACTCTGGGTACCGGGAGAGAATGCAGAAGAGGACGTCCTGTTGGCTCCATATCGCTTTCCTCTACCTTTGGATCTCATTAATGAAGGCTTGACAGATTTTTTTGTGGCCTGTGGATGTCGCCCTGTGCAAAATGTCACCATGTTGCGAGGCGTTCTGCAAGAAATACGGACCAAACACTTGCAGCCCCCACCCAGCGGGAATACGTGCAGGAATGATCGGAGACTTGTGCAGAAAATCCTCAAGGCTGTCAAAGAGAAAGGGGTACCGAAGACAGAGGACATTCTTCTGCCTGTGTACCATGAGAACGATGCCATCCTTCAAATGGAATTGGCCAACAAATGCACGGTAGCCCCAGATCCGGACTTCATACCGACACTCCTCACTCTGGACGAGGCAGAGGACCTCATCTTTGTTCACCCTGCCCTTGACAAAGATGTTGCCTTAGCAATGGGTGCCTTTGACCTCAGGTCAAGGACATTGACTGGTGTCACTGATCTCAAAGTGGTCGAGGATGACAAGATGTATGGTCAGTATGAACCCTTGACAACCAGGCTACATGAACTTCTGCAAAACGGGTACACTGATGGCTTCTCTATACCCAAGGTGAGTTTTTTGGATTGGATTGAAATGAAGTTTTTGTCACATGGCAAGTATTCCCACATGACATTTAGGCCATTGCCCCACGGAAAACAGTACGGTCCAACCGTTTTTTCTCTGCATGGTTTCCTATAAATTCCGTCGCTCTTCTGAATTAAAATGTGCTCCTTTCATACATTCGAAGACATAGAGTTCATTCCATAGAGCTAAGTGGTGGTAGAGAACTCAACTTTTCTTGGAGGTTACCATTATGAAGGTGGTGCCCATGCAACAGTATATTCCCAAACCCAGAACAGGGTCAGATACCTATTCACAACTGGGTGGACAGTAGGCTGTGCACAGTAACTTTTTCCAGAATAAGTATTGAACTCATGCAGCCAGCTTGGAAGGTAGAACTTCTACATCTACGTTAGCCAGTCCTCTGTTGTTTGCAAACAGATATAAACATACTGGATAGGCCAGACAGATGAATGTTTCTTTGTGCCCAAATTTTTGGCAGTGCACCTGCATTCTGCAGGTGACTTCATTCCTGAGTCAAGGTTGAACTTATAAATTATTTTTGTTGAGCACTTTTCTCCAAACTCATTTTGGACTCACTGTGCATTACAAATAATTGAACTCTGTATTGGAACATGGAGACCTCGAGCTGTTAGGTGAGCTGACCACTGTCCATTGTGTTGTTGCACAATCCCCCTTGGGGGATGCTGGGAGCTCTTTCAGTAGAAATGGTATCCGTACCTTCTGGAAATTCTGTGCTAGAAACTTCCTCTTTTCTGTCACATTAGCCACCCTAAGCTTCTGAAGTTCTTCGAACAGTTTTCCATTCTTACAAATGATGGTTACTGGATTGTTTTTGCCTGGATTCCTGGCCATGTTGGTATTAGAGACAGTGAAAAGGCTAACTGCCTGGCCAAGAATGCCACAAGGGAAAAGACGTCTAAGTCCTTGATTCCTTACACAGATGAAAAATCCAAAGTACACAGCTACATAAGAAATCTGTGGCAGGAGGATTGGAATGAACAGACAGATAACAAACTTTTCCAAATCCGCCCTAACCTGAAAGAAATTTTTCCATCTGCTGCAGGGAACCCTAAGAAAGAGACAGTGTTATGTAGGTTACACACGGGTCACATATCCTACACTCATTTGTACCTTTTAAAAAGTGAAGAAGCACCATGGTGTGTACCATGTGACGAGCCATTGAGCATCAAACACCTCCTCCTTGATTGTTGGGACTCGTGCGATTTGAGACAAAAGCACTACACGGTGAACTCCTTAAAGAACCTCTTCCGAGATATCCCTCTCATGCAGTTTTCCAATTTTTACAAGAGATCAATAGATTTCACCTGATGTGATTTTATGTCCGAGTATGGTTTTCTTTAATTGCATTTTAGACTTGCAAGGTTAACAGTGAGCATGTTTTTTGACTGTTGTCTTTTATCTTAATCTGGTTGTTGTTTTTGACGTGGTGTTAGCCCTGATGTGGCTTAGATACTCTGCTGGGCTATAAGCAAAATGAACTTGAACTTTTGTCATTCTCTTTGTTTCTTACTTCCTCCTATACTTTCTGTCATTTCTTCCTGTCATTTTCTGCCTTGCTGGTCCATTCACCTGCATGTGTTCGATAAAGTCATGCATAGCAGCATACTTTCTCTTAGGATTGAGAATTGGGTACATGTGCTAAGTGCATTTTTAGCTGTAAGAAATTGAGATATGCGGAAGCAATTTTAGGTAATTTAGGCCCGTTTTTATACGGTTTAGTGTCCTTAGTTACACGTATGTTTAAAATTGTATTCAGGTACTGGTACATATTTTTTAAATCCCCTGTTCGATACATTGGATGGAGTAGTCAGTGCCCGGGGCATCTCTTTAGATTATATGTGTGCGAATGCATTGATATGTGTATTTAATTTTCTTTTCCTTTTTTGCTTGTTGAAGTATTGTGTGTTGTGAAATGGTTATAGCTTTATGCAGTCAGCTGGGCTTTAAACAAAAATGACAGTAATAGTAACTGTTGCACAATCTGCATCTTTGGTGAACATGCATGCTTGTTGTTATGTATACATCCATAAGCCAGAAACATGACATGACATGACAGACAGGATATCGAACATGTATTTGTGGTATTTTGTTTGCATATACATACAACGGGGGTTTAGGCTGTAGCGTGTCTGCACATGTTTACCTGTAAGATGGAAAAATCTCCACCCTTTTTCCATTGAGCTGAGGTGTCTAGGCAGATCGAATCCAAGGTCTTCTGATAAGAAATATGACATTTACCCATTTGGCTACTGCACAAAAAGCTTGTGGCTCTAGAACATGTTCCTTTTTTAAAAAAAAACATCTGAATAAAATACGGGGAGTTAAGATTTTCATGTTTTCACCAGTAGTCCCTAATGGGCTGGTTGGTTCATTTGATGGAGCCATGGACTCAGGATCTGATATCTTGACTTCACACCCAGACTGCAACATTAATTTAAACATTGGCCTGTTTGCTGCCCATCTTAATGTTTCCGCTATTCTGGTGTCAGCTTAGTGTTGCAAAGATCTACCTCCCCTCTACACCCTACCCTCTCCCCTCCCCTCCTTCCTGGTCTGCTGCTTAGTTCAAGACTTTGCCAACATGTAGGGTTTTGTGCAGGCTCAGGGAGTCTGGCAGATTTGGAAGGAGCATGTATGGCATTGTCTGAGTGTTTCTTGAAGAAACCCCAACCACCAAACTCATTAGTCAGTCTGGAACTTAACAACTGTATCTGTTTCAAAGATCTGCCTAACGTAACAGTAAGACTGAGAGCAAGACAGTTTAGTATGCATTTCCAGACCTGGAGAACATTAAAATTTTCTACCAGCCAGCCGGGCTAGTAGATCTTAACATCTACTAGCCCGCAGATATTTTCACTAGTTCGACATGTTGCTCCTAAAAACAGTAAAATTATTTAAAATTAATACTGCCAACCAAAAACATTCAGTAGAATAAGCCATTATTACAACAGAAGTGGTGAAACTTTCTTCTGGAGACTTAACATCGGGTGTAGGGGGGGGGGGGGAGTGACAGTGGGAGATCTAATGATGTATTATATTCTCTGGTTTCCGCGCTTGATTAGAATCTTCTAACTGTTTGACCAAACCTGTCACTGGCTAACGATCTCTGATCGGTAAACATTATATTGTAAAGTATCATACAAACTCCTTTCACCGACAGGTTTTATGGGAAGCAAGAGTTGCCTTCTCCCAAATAGCCTTGTTTTCGCGCGAACGTTGTCGAGACTCAGTCATTGCAGGCGAAATCACTAGACTGCTTGGAAAGTTTGAAAAACCGCAATAAATTGTCACTGCAAGGGGCTGGATTGTCTCGCACAACGGACTAGTAGGTTTTGATTTTGACTCGCCCGCCAGATATTTTACTCACCTCGGATGACTGGGCAAGTTGATTTTGCCAGCCCTGCATTTCACAGTGTGATCTTGTAGAGGTGGTTCTTGTGTTTACAGTATTATGCATTTCACTGTCTGTTCTTGTTGTGATTACAGTACACAGTTCAGTATGCATGTCGCTGCCTGTTATTGTTGTGACATCACAGTTCAATAGGCATGTTCAATATGCATTTCGTCGTCTGTTCTTATTGTGACTTACATTATACAATCCAACAATGGCAACATGCATTTTATCGTCTGTTTTTGTTGCAACTCAGTTTAATATGCATTTCATCCTCTGTTGTGAATTAACAGTTCAATATGCATTTCAGTGTCTGTTCTTCTTGTAACTTTACAATTGAATATGCATTTCACAATCTGTTTTCGTGGCTTACAGTTTGATATGCATTTCGCTGTCTGTTCTTGATGTGACTTTACAATTCAGTATGCATGTCACTAACTGTTCTTGTGGTGACATCACAGTTCAGTATGCAATTCAGTCTTTTCTCCCCCTGTGGGGATGCTGGGGGCTCTTTCAGTATAAATAGTATCCCCACCTTCTGGAAATCCTGTGCAGGAAATTTCCTCTTTTCTGTCACTCTCTTTGTTTCTGCCTTGTTGCTTTGCTTTTTGTCATTTCTACCTATCGTTTTCTGCCTTAATGGTCCATTCATCTGTATGTATTTGGTAAAGTCTTATGTACTTTTTCTTAGGATTGATAATTGGGTACATGTATTTAGTGCATTTTTGGCTCTATGGAAGTGAGATACGCGGAAGCAGTTTTAGGTAATTTATGCCTGTTTTTATATATATGTTTTGGTGCCCTTATTTATGCTTATATTTGTATTCAGGTGAGTTTTTTTAATCTCCCCTGTGCGATAAATTGGACGGAGTGGTCAATGCCAGTGGCATGTCCTTAGATTATGTGCGCGATTGCATTGACATGTGTACTTAATTTTTTTTTTTTTTTTTTTCCTGTTGAAGTTTTGTATGTTTTGAAGCGGTTATAGCCTTGATATGGCTCTGCGCAGTCGGCTGGGCTTTAAACAACAATAACAACAACAACAGTCTCTTCTTCTTGTGACTTCACAGTTTGATGTGTGTACTTGTGACATTAATTTAACATGCTTCTTACTGTTGTGTCTTTACAGTTGTTACTATGATAGATGACTTGATACAAGTATGGTCTGCTTTCTTGTCTCTAAGGAAAGGTACTGTGCAGAAGCAATTTTAGGTTATTTAGGCCATTTTAACCCTTTGACTCCCACACCCTGTCTACCAACTGCAAAAACTGAAGCCTTTGACTCCCTCACTGTATCCACCAGCTTCCTGCAGGAAGCTGGTGGATAGGATGAGGGAGTCAAAGGCCTAAGTTTTTGCTTTGCTAGCATGGTTGACAGTGTAGGATGATTGTGGACAGGGTGAGGGAGTCAAAAGGTTAATATTGTTTTACTGTACATATGTTTATACACAAGTTTGCATTCAGTTTTTCTTTAAAGTGATGAATTGGGCAGATTGGTCATTGCCAGGGGCATGTTCTTAGATTATGTGAGTGCATTCATTGATATGTGTACTACTAGTTTTCTTTTCGAGGTGGTTTTCTGTTTTGTTTTTTATGGTCAACGAAGTGTTGTTTGTGTTTTTAGGTGATCATAGCCCTGATTTGGCTCTCCACTGTAGGCTGGTCTTTGCACGTTGAAAATTGATTTCACTATTCTTGTAGGGGTGATTCTTCACTTGCTGTATCACATTTCATTATACACACACACTCATTATCTGAGAGTTTGGCCGGCTTGTGTAAATTACAGGTAAACATGTCAGTCTCCATGTTCAGTTTCCTGTTGCCAGGAGCTGATGCAGAATGCAGATGACGCAAGGGCAAAAGTTGTGAAATTTCTGCTGGATGAGCGAGAAAACCGAAATTGGAGGTCAGGACTTTTGACCCCTGCCCTCAGTGATTTCCAGGGCCCAGCACTGTGGGTGTTCAATGATGCCCAGTTCTCCGCAGCAGACTTCAGCAATCTCTGCAAGCTCGGGGGAGCTACGAAAAAGGAAGACTGCAGCAAGGTACTTTAAACAAAAAAGGAAATAGCAAGGAAATGGTGTGTTTATCTTAGGATTGCGTTGTGCTGTGTTGTTTGTTCTTCTTTGTTGTAGGATTGTGTTGTGGTGTGTTGTGTATGTTGTTATTCTTCCTCGTTTTAGGATTGGATTGTGTTGTGTGTGATATAGTTTGTTTGTTTGTTTTAGGATTGTGTTGTGGTATGCTAGCAACTTCTGTGTTTGTTTTTGATTATATTGCGGTATGTTGTGTGTGCTGTTGTTCATTCTTCTTTCCTTCAGTATTGTGATGTGTTGTGTATGTTAATTTTCTTTCTTTTTTTCTTTTGTTTTAGGGTTTTATGGCAGTGTGTTGTATGTGTCATTGTTTTTCTTTGTTTAAGGATTGCATGTGATGTACTGTGTGTGATATTGTTCTTGTTTGTTTTAGGAGTCCATTGTGGTGTGGTGTGTGTGTTATTGTTCATTCTTCTTTGTTTCAGAGTTGTATTGCAGTGTATTAAATGCATAATTGTTCATTTTTCTTTGCTGCAGGATTGTATGTTTCAGTTTCAGTTTCAGTTTCTCAAGATGTCTCCAGGCTCGGAATGAATTCCATATGCACTGTCGTCACAGGTTTGATGTGGTGGAGAAAATCCAGAATGATCACGTCACAAGCCTTAAGCCTGCACATAAACCTAAGAGCTGGCCAGGACCTGAGGTCCTGCCTAGATAGTTCCATAACCATGAGGTCATATGGGATTGAGGTGACAGAGACCTCAACTTTTCCTGGGGTCAGCACCAGCACCACGAGGGCAGCGCCCATTCCCTCTCCCTCTCTTCAAATTCATGCTAATATTCACTTTTTTTTTTACCAAGACTTCAGAAAGGCAAGAAGGTTAACTGGTTTTCAGGGGGTAGGACCAGGGAAATGAACGTATCTCTTCAATGTTTTATATCAATCAGCCAGGCAATGCCCTACTCTTCACGATTTTCAGTTGCCGTGGGATATTTAGCGTTCTCAGCCAGAAGGCACACGAGTCAGACTTGTTTTTCATCCCCTTCCGAAGGACTAGACGTTGAGTTCAATTTTCCCGTCAAACTGAGGAGAAAAGTCGAGGCCTTTACAGGGAGTGAACCCTGGAACCTCGAGTTTAGTTATTGGCAGTTGAACATCTGAACCATTCTGCCACTCTTCTCAGGATTGTATAGTGTTCTGGTGTGTGTGTTGCTGTTCATTCTCCATTTTAGGATTGTGCTGTGGTGTAGTGTGGATGTTCCTTCGTATTTGTTTCAGGACTGTTTTGTGGTGTGTTGTGTATGTTTTTGTTCTTCTTTCTTTGTTTCAGGTTTGTATTGTGGTGTGATGTGTTCATCATTGTTTGTTCTTCTTTGTTTCCTTCTTTGTTTCAGGATTGTTTTGCATTGTGGTTTGTGTGTTATTGTTTGTTCTTCTTCCTCTGTTATAAGATTGTATTGTATTGTGTTTGGGAGTATTATCTTTTGTTCTTCTTTGTCTTGGGCATTGTATTGTGTGGTGTGATGTGTTATTGCGCATTTGTCTTTTTTCTTTGTGTTTATGGATTTGAATGGATTCATTTTTTTTGTTGGGTGAAGCGCCGGCTGCTGTGTTTTAGGAAATTATTCGGCCTTTGTATGGTACCACTGAATTTCCCTGTAGGATTGTCATTTTTCCACCTTTGAAAACAGATTTTTGTTTAGAATTTTGCTAGGTACAATTTTATGTTTGTTGTTGTAGAATCTGTAAAGTGCGCTAAATGCATGCTGCATTCTGGATTCATTGGTTCTTTTGGGCTAGTGCTCAGAGCACCTCTCAAGGTGTAGAAGAGGAGAGGGGAGGAATCCTTGTCCCACTGGAAATCAGTTTGTGTGTTTTCCATTGGGCTACACACTGTGCTGTTTGTTTTGGAATGAAATATGTTTTGTTGTGTTTGCTAGGTGGGTAAATTTGGTCTGGGGTTCAACGCTGTCTACAACCTGACAGACTTGCCCAGTTTGTACTCGAATGACTCTATGGCGATACTGGATCCCCACGAGACCCACTTGGGCGGCAAACGGGGCCAGAAAATGAACTTCAACGATATCATGAACAAATTCCTGCTGAAACAGATGCCCAAGCAGTTCCAGCCGTTCCAGGGGGTGTTCAATTGTGACATTCTCAACCCTGACTGGAAACCTTACTCTGGTACTCTCTTCCGTTTCCCTTTCAGAACCGAATCCCAGGCAGGTAAAAGCGACATCTGCAAGAAAGAGTTCACTAAGGAAAGGCAGAAGGATTTTAAGAATAGCTTGATAGATAAGGGAGGTAATCTGATGCTGTTCCTTCAGCATGTGACTCGGTTAGAGTTACACCACCTAGCCGAAAACTGTAATGACCCAGCAAGAACACAGCAGCTTGCCGTCATAAGACGAGCATCAGAACCTGACATGAATTTCAAAGCACTGGACAACTGCAGTGTTTTGGATCACATCTCCACCATTTGGAGGGCAGCAGTGGAACAAGGCAGTAACTTTGAAGAACAAAAGCTCGTAGAAATGGTGACACTGTCCAGAGAAATTCTACGAAAAAGGACGAAACAACAATGCGTGTTTTGCGTTGCCTGGGCAACAGGGCAGGGGGAGTCATGTGACATTGCTCGTGAGACACGGGAAGAAGGATTCGTGCCCTTGGCGGCTGTGGGGATCCCTGTAGATGTTGAAGAGAATGTGGTGGATATCGAGTCCTGTCCAGAAGGTAAGTATAAGATAAGATGCCGTACAGCAGATACATTCCTGTTATATGTTGGCAGAAATATAACGATATGATTGGAAATTGATCAAAGGCAGTGTTTAACTAATTGTATATTCTCTACTGTTTCTCGTAAGTGCTGATTGGCAACAATAAGCAAGGTCAGTCCTTGTATAAAATAGTACCCTACTAATGAAAGTGAAAGTAGATCTTTTGTTGGAGCCTCAACCTGTCCCAGTTCAAAACAATCATCATCATCATCATGTGCCCTGCTGCATGGCGTTGGTGATCATGGCCCTCTATATGTATCTAACACTTGTTGCTGCCAGTACATCTCCCATCCTCTCTGTCCTCAGCCACCCTGCAAGTCCGTCCAATATTTTTTTCCTGGGCCTACTTGGTCTTCTCTTTCCCCCCAGCTTTCCTGTTGTGACCAGGTGTTCTAATTCCTCTTTCCTCATGAGTGGTCCATGAATGTTGCTTGTCTTTTCCTGATCTTCTTGTGTCTGCCCTCTTCAAGACTTCAGTCATGGTAATCAGTTAAAAAAAACAAGAAATCCCCTCATGCAAAACAACAGCAAATGGCACAACTTTGAGACAGGTTGATAGGTTTAAATATCAGGTATTGATGAACTATGTTAATACAGTATTTATGCTGATGTTTATACTGAATCAGTGTATAGATCCCTGCTAATGCAAACCCCCCCCCCCCCCCCCCCCCATATATGTGTGTGTATTTATGTGGGAACGGTAATCTCACCAGACGGCAGATGCACATCAGAAATAGCCAGCAGAATCGGCCAAGCCAAAACAGCATTCAAGAAGATGAAAAGCATTCTTACCAACAAATGCCTATCAATTAACATCAGTAAGAGAGTTCTTGAATGTTTTATAGAACCGATACTGTTAAACGGTTGTGAGACATGGACAGTCAACACACAAAGCCAGAACAAGATTGAGGCAGCGGAGATGTGGTTTCTAAGAAGAATGTTGAGAGTTCCATGGACAGCAAAGAAAACAAATGAGACAGTCTTGATGGAGGCAGACACACGAAGATAAAAGGAAAAGACCGGCAACATTTATAGACCATTTTATGAGGAAAGGGGAATTAGAGCACCTGGTCACAACAGGAAAGCTGGAGGGAAAGAGAACACCAGGTACACCCAGGGAGAAAATGCTGGACAGACTTGCAGGGTGGCTGAGGACAGAGAGGGTGGAAGATGTACTTTCAGCGACAAGGGATAGATGGGTAGGGCCATGATTGCCAACCCCATGCGGCAGGACACATGATGATGATGATGAAGTACCTGGCAGAGGGAGATCTCATCAAGCAGTACTACACTCATGACATCTGCACATGGAATATCGCCATCTGCTCCACTATACTAGTCGACACATTTGCAAGTAGCTTAGCAACCTCAGGTTCCAGCAAATTATGATAGTATCTAGCAGTTTGCTTTTGACTCTGTTTATTTGTGTGTGTGTTTTTGCATTTTGTTAACATCAACAAGCTGGTTTCTTAGCAGGGCTGCAGTTGGTGCAAAATGATTCCCACCTTCTGGGAGGAATTTGTATGTGAAGTAGGCCTATAAAGTTTTGCTCCCTTGTGCTACAGGAAAGGCGTGTTAAAAAATTCTTGCAATGTTTGCGCAAAATTTCCATCCATGAATATATATGCAATGAGGAATTCTGTTCTTTGATAAATGTGCATAAATTCGCAGCTTTGCCAAGAGGTATTTTCATACTTTGCTGTTCTTAGCCTTAAGGAAGGAGATAACCAGCTCTCATGGGGACAGGATGCAGTCTGATTCTAAGGTAGGGTACGATACTATGCCTGACTTTTGCTTTTGTTTTACATCGATGGGTGTTATTTTGTACAGGGCCTAGCTGTTTGTGGTTTATCAGCATTCTGATTAACATGGTAACAAGATTATGTCATATTTATATTTGCCCTAGGTAATTGTGGTTAATCAGCATTCTGTATAACATGGTAACAAATTTGTGTCATATTTATTTGCTCTAGCTAATTGTGGCTAATCAGCATTCTGTCTAAACATGGTAACAAGATTGTGTCATATTTATTTGCCCTAGGTAATTGTGGTTAATCAGCATTCTGATTAACATGGTAACAAGATTGTATCATATTTATTTGTCCTAGGTAATTATGGCTAATCAGCATTCTGTATAAACATGGTAACAAGATTGTATCATATTTATTTGTTCTAGGTAATTATGGCTAATCAGCATTCTGTATAAACATGGTAACAAGATTGTATCATATTTATTTGCCCAAGGTAATTATGGCTAATCAGCATTCTGTATAAACATGGTAAGAAGATTGTATCATATTTATTTGCCCAAGGTAATTATGGCTAATCAACATTCTGTATAAACATGGTAACAAGATTGTATCATTTATTTGTCCTAGGTTATTGTGGCTAATCAGCATTCTGTATAAACATGGTAACAAGATTGTATCATATTTATTTGTCCTAGGTAATTGTGGCTAATCAGCATTCTGTATAAACATGGTAACAAGATTGTATCATAATTATTTGCCCTAGGTAATTGTGGCTAATCAGCATTTTGTATAAATATGGTAACAATATTGCATCATATTTATTTGCCCTAGGTAATTGTGGCTAATCAGCATTCTGTGTAAACATGGTAACAAGATTGTATCATATTTATTTGCCCTAGGTAATTGTGGCTAATCAGCATTCTGTATAAACATGGTAACAATATTGTATCATATTTATTTGCCCTAGATAATTGTGGCTAATCAGCATTCTGTACAAACATGGTAACAAGATTGTATCATTTATTTGTCCTAGGTAATTGTGGCTAATCAGCATTCTGTATAAACATGGTAACAAATTGTGTCATAAATTTCATTTGCCCTAGGTAATTGTGGCTAAATCAGCATTCTGTATAAACATGGTAACGAAATTGTATCATATTTATTTGTCCTAGGTAATTGTGGCTAATCAGCATTCTGTATAAACATGGTAAGAAGATTGTATCATATTTATTTGCCCTAGGTAATTGTGGCTAATCAGCATTCTGTATAAACATGGTAAGAAGATTGTATCATTTATTTGCCCTAGGTAATTGTGGCTAATCAGCATTCTGTATAAACATGGTAAGAAGATTGTATCATATTTATTTGCCCTAGGTAATTGTGGCTAATCAGCATTCTGTATAAACATGGTAACAAGATTGTATCATTTATTTGCCCTAGGTCATTGTGGCTAATCAGCATTCTGTATAAACATGGTAACAAGATTGTATCATATTTATTTGCCTTAGGTAATTGTGGCTAATCAGCATTCTGTATAAACATGGTAACAAGATTGTATCATTTATTTGCCCTAGGTAATTGTGGCTAATCAGCATTCTGTATAAACATGGTAACAAGATTGTATCATATTTATTTGTCCTAGGTAATTGTGGTTAATCAGCATTCTGTATAAACATGGTAACAAGATTGTATCATATTTATTTGCCCTAGGTAATTGTGGCTAATCAGCATTCTGTATAAACATGGTAAGAAGATTGTATCAATTTATTTGCCCTAGGTAATTGTGGCTAATCAGCATTCTGTATAAACATGGTAACAAGATTGTATCATATTTATTTGCCTTAGGTAATTGTGGCTAATCAGCATTCTGTATAAACATGGTAACAAGATTGTATCATATTTATTTGCCCTAGGTAATTGTGGCTAATCAGCATTCTGTATAAACATGGTAACAAGATTGTATCATATTTATTTGCCCTAGGTAATTATGGCTAATCATCATTCTGTATAAACATGGTAAGAAGATTGTATCATATTTATTTGCCCTAGGTAATTGTGGCTAATCAGCATTCTGTATAAACATGGTAAGAAGATTGTATCATATTTATTTGCCCTAGGTAATTGTGGCTAATCAGCATTCTGTATAAACATGGTAACAAGATTGTATCATATTTATTTGCCTTAGGTAATTGTGGCTAATCAGCATTCTGTATAAACATGGTAACAAGATTGTATCATATTTATTTGTCCTAGGTAATTGTGGCTAATCAGCATTCTGTATAAACATGGTAACAAGATTGTATCATATTTATTTGCCCTAGATAATTGTGGCTAATCAGCATTCTGTGTAAACATGGTAACAAGATTGTATCATATTTATTTGTCCTAGGTAATTGTGGCTAATCAGCATTCTGTATAAACATGGTAACAAGATTTTATTGTATTTGTTTGTTTGTTCTTTTCTTTGTTCTGAACTGTAGTTTCCTCTGATGTGCGTATACGCATGTTTGAACCGCACTGCGCAGGGGTTGTGTTGCCACAGAGTCTGCATACTCCATGTTCACTGAGTGTGCATACTGGGCATTTTGTGTTTCCAAGAGCCATGAAACACTGACTTCACTTCCAAGATCTTTACTGTGTGGATTTGATGTTCTTTGTGCATATGTGCACAAAAAATGTTCAGGCACTTGCAGACTTTGCTTGTATGTTGACTGGGAGAATGGAGAAACCTCCACTTTTTAGTCTGTCCCCAAGTGGGATCAAACGACCTTCAACTGGGAAGTCTGATGTCTTAATGACTTGTTTGTTGTGCCCTTCATGTGCTATATTACCCCTCGTGGGGATGCTGGGGAATCTTTCAGTATAAGTAGTATCCCCACCATTTGGAAATTCTGTGCTAGAAATTTCCTCTTTTCTGTCACTCTCTTTGTTTCTGCCTTGTTCTGTGCTTTCTGTCATTTCTCCCTATCGATTTCTGCCTTGTTGGTCTATTCACCTGTATGTGTTCAATAAAGTCTTACATATTTTCTTTTTAGTTTAGGATTGATGATTGGGTACATGTATTAAGTACATTTTTGGCTCTAGGGAAATGAGATATGCGGAAGCAATTTTTAGGTAATTTAGACCCGTTTTTATATATGTTTTGGTGTCCTTAGTAATGTTTAAATTTGTATTCAGGTATGTTGTTTAAATCCCCTGTGCAATAAATTGGAAGGAGTGGTCAGTGCCAGGGGAATCTCCTTGAATTATGTGCGCAGATGCATGATACGTGTACTTAATTCTATTTTCTTGTTTTTCCCCTGTTGAAGTGTTGTGTATGTTTGGAAAGGTTTGTACCTTTATGTGGCTCTGTGCAGTTGGCTGGGCTTTGAATGGAAGAAAGAACAGTGTTGAAGTGTTGTGTATGTTTTGAAAGGGTTATAGCACTTATATGGCTCTACACAGTCGGCTGGGCTTTAAGCAACAATCACAATTACAATGTACTATATTGTGTTTCAGGATTTTACAAGACTGGTCATCTTTACTGTTTCCTTCCTCTTGCTCAAGAAGTGTCTCAGATGAATTTACCAGTACACATCAATGCCCCCTTTGCACTGAGCTCAGATCGCAGGGGACTCCTTTGTGAGACTGAAGATGACCGAAAAGTTGTCAGTGGAAGGTAAGGTTTGCGGACTACCAGTCACTGTGGTGATGTGGTTAGTGCAGCTAAATAATGATTGGGAGGTCATTATAATAATAATAATAATGATGTTTATTTGTATAGCGCATATTCCATATAAAAACATGCTCACCAGCGCTTTACATTTCGCAAGAAAGGCAAAAGGTGATAAAAAATGTTCACAATTACATACACAATAAGATAACAACAAACATTAAAGCTATACAAGTAAGAAGACACATAAGAAACCACAGAATATTAAAATTTAAACACTGACTTATGTAATGAAGAAAGATTAACAGATTTTTCATATGAATAAAGAGGCATACTGTGTTTATATATTGCTGCGTGTGTGTGCTTGCGTACGTGTGTGTGTGTGTGTGTGTGTGTGTGTGTGTGTGTGTTGCTGTGCGCGTGTGTGTTTGTAAGAATGTGTGTCTGTGTGTGTGTGTGTCTGTGTGTGTGTGTGAGAGTGTGTGCGTGTGCTATGTTTGCATGCGTGTGTGTGTGATTATGCATGCAATAGTTGTACATAAAATTCTAATCCATATTTTGAATGAAGATAAAAACAGAAAAATTCTAATCCATATACAGGAAAAACATAACTTCAGTATTACAGCATTAATACCTTGACAATCAAAATTACCTCACAAATTATAAACTATTCACATATACATCACAGTTTACATACAAACAAAGATTTGAAAAAGTTTCTTAAAGTATTTCAGTCTCTTTCCCACTCAATTTCTCCCCTATCCCCTCCTCAGCTGTACACATGCAGTGATACACACACATGCTCACTCAAGCACACACACACACACACACACACACACACACACACACACACACACACACACACACACACACACACACACACACACACATGCACGCACACACACACCTTGCTCTATAGGCCCTTATACAAAATACTGTTATACAGGCAGGAGAGATTAGTCTGATGACAGACTTGCAAACTAAGGCTCTTCAGGTTAGATGAGTTTGAAAGAGGTGGGTTTTCAGGTGCCGTTTGAAGGTTGAGAAACACTTAGATTTTCTGAGAGACAGTGGTAGAGAGTTCCATACATTTGGGCCAAAGACAGAGAAAGATTTTTTACCAAAGGTGTCTAGAGAGAATCGAGGAACAGTCAACAGTGAGGTGTCAGAGGAGCGGAGCGTTCGAGAAGGTTTGTAACCCTGCAGGAGGTTGGCAAGATAGGATGGCATGTTCTCGTGATAGATACACTGAAAGCAGAGACAGGCAACCTTATATTGAATCCTAGCCTTTACCGGGAGCCAATGAAGTGTTCTAAGCAGAGATTTTGCACTCTCACGCCTGGGCTTGCGGAGAACAAGGCGAGCCGCGTGGTTCTGTATGCGCTGAAGTTTAAATAGTTGATTGTCATGGAGACCTGCGAATAGAGAGTTACAATAGTCCAGTCTAGATAGTATGAAAGAGACAGCAAGCTTGTTGGTAGCATCAGTGGAAAGGAAGGAGCGAATCTTACCTATTCTGTGTAGCTGATAGTACAGAGTACGCACAACTGTTTGACATGGGCTTCCATAGACAGTGTTTCATCCAGGTAGAAGCCAAGGTTTCTAACAGTTTGTGAGAAAGATACATCACAACCAGAGATAGACATGGGGGCATGAGTGACCTGATTGACCTTTGACTTAGTACCAGAAACAATAAGCTCAGTTTTATCATCATTCATCTTCAGCTTGTTTTCACTCATCCACTTGGAGACATCCTCTATACAATCTCTCAGACTGCACGCAAGAGCGTCAAAATCTGATGGGGCAGAGGAGCTATGCAGCTGTGTGTCATCCGCAAAGAAGTGGTATGAGTGACCTGACTGATGAATGATAGCGCTGAGAGGTTGTGTATACATAGTGAACAGGACAGGTCCCAAGACAGAACCTTGTGGGACACCACATTTCAGCATAGATGGATTTGATTTGAGGCCAATGACAACAGACTGGGTACGGCCAGTCAAATAGGAGGTAAACCAGTCCAGAACCGTTCCAGAACAGCCAAAAGTGGTATGCAACCGCGTTATGATGATGCTATGGTCTATGGTGTCAAATGCTGCTGACAAGTCAAGCAATGACAAGATAGACACACTCCCATTGTCTGAAGCCTGAAGGAGGTCATTGACCACACGCAATAGAGCGGTTTCTGTGCTATGGCACTTATGGTAGGCTGACTGGAATGGCTCTAGCAGGTTGTGAGATTCCAGATGCTGCAGAAGCTGTTCTAGTACAATACGTTCCAACACCTTTGATAGGAATGGTAGATTGGAAACTGGACGATAATTCTTCAAGCAGTCTGGGTCGAGATTTACCTTCTTCAGAAGGGGCTTGACAAGAGCGTGCTTAAAGCACTGAGGCACAACCAGATGACAAGGACTTATTCATAATATCTGTGACAATTGGAGTAATTTCATCTAGACAATCAAATAGGATGGAGGCAGGGATAGGGTCAAGGTCACAGGACTTCTTTGGCATTTTCTTCAGTATCTCTCTCACACAACCCTCAGACATAAGCTCAAAATTTTCTAGCTGTGTACCAGAGAACACAACAGCATCAGTGGGGCATGGTGTATCAGGGTCAAAGCTGCTTCTGATCCGTTCAATCTTTCCAACAAAAAATTCATTGAATTTATCAGGAAGAGACTCTGGGGGGATGTTAGAAGGAAGCACAGTATCTCCAGCTTTTCCCAGCAACTGATCACTGAGGCGGAAGAGTTCTCTGGAACTATCAGCGCCTGCTATCTTACCACATATATACTTTTTCTTTGCTTCACGTATCATATTTGTAACTATGTTACGCTGCTCTGCATATATTTCTCTATGAACGGTCAGACCGGACTCACACCACGCACGCTCAGCGGTACGCTGTAGCACTTTAGCATGAATGACTTCAAGTGTCATCCAAGGGGCGGATATACAGTCTGACACAGTACGCATAACAAGAGGGGCGTGTTGGTCAAGCAGCTGACGCAAGCATTGTTGTAAGCACATACGGGATCAGATGAATTGGACTGACAGGCTGACTCAAGTGCTCTATGAACATCAGTCTTGAAAACATTCTTCTTAATAGCCTTAAGATTGCGTGAAGCGATTTTCTTTGTTGCTTTGCCTGGTTTTCTAAGAGACAGTTCAAAGGAGAAGACAAAATGATCAGATAACAGCATGTCATGAACAGATAAATCAACTACATCAGAAACACAGTTTGTGATTAGCCAATCTAAAGTATGGCCTTTGCGTTGAGTAGGTACATTGATCATTTGTTGCAGACTAAAATGTTCAAGAATGGCATTTAAAGCAACAGTACAGCAGTCAGAGGGATTATCAAAATGGACATTTATATCACCAACAACAAACATCCTTTCATACGTATTGTATGATTCGAGCAGATCAGGGAACTGGTCCAAGAACATTGATATCTTGAGTTTGTTTTTGACACTAGGTGGGGGACGGTACACGCAAAGAAACACAGAGGTCTGACCATCAAAGTCCAGGCGGACCTCACACACCTCAAAAGCTGTAAAAGGAAAGTCTTTGGGTGGAAAGGAAATGTGTTTTTTATGACTGTTTCTGTATATCACAGCAATGCCACCTCCAGCTCTGTCCTGCCGTGGATAAGAAATCAAAGTGAAGCCGGGTGGTGTCACAGCCGCAATGTCTGCTTCATTCCCCTGTGGCTGAAACCATGTTTCAGTCAGAAAAACCAAATCGTAGTTGCCCTGGATTATGTGGTCGCAAACATCATGAGTCTTGTTACCAAGGGACTGAGTGTTTAAAGTCATTATTTTGAACCGTTTTGAAAGTTCTTGATTTAGACCGGTGGTGTCAGTTTCGATCAGGTTTGATTTTGAAAGTGTGCGACCGTTTTGGTTGACCTGTTTAGTGTCTCGATCATCCGATGAATAGCGAAGAGGAAAGGCACAATGTCCGTTGAGGGTTGGCCGACCGTTGATTATCACCTCTATCCGCCTCTGCTTTCTCCTCCCCCAGCACCGGCATCGGCGCCGCGGTCGTTTGAAACCCGCAAGGCCTACTCCTATGCCCAGATTTCTCAAACGAGTGGCAAGGGGTAAGTCCAATGGAGCAGCACTAACTGATAACAGCTGGTCACGAGTATAGCGCTGGCTGACACACTGACAACACTGTCTCTCTCGCACAGTTGAAACTGGGCGTGAAGCCAAACATGGCTGCGTTGAGCGATTTGAAATTTCAGTGAGCACCGAAACAAACACAGCTGCATGAAGGATAACAGCAAAACACATACCACAAGACTGACCACTGCATGATGAACACGACACGGTGAATAAAACGATAATATATAAACTAGTACACTATAAACTTTGAGAAAATTAGACAAAAATATGGAGAGTTCAGCGATCAGCCTGCTAGGCGAAGGGAGAGCACCCACCATCTCTAGATGCAGCTCCCGTCTGTCAAGATCATGGTCTGATTTTTCTGCCCTGACTGGCTCCTAAAACGTTGGTCTCCACCACCTCACTCCCCTACGTCATCAGGGTTTTGGGACAAAACTTTACCAATCTTATTTTTGTTATTTTGTACTAACCTACCAAAAAAGATTTCCCTGCATGATTTTGCCAAAGATAAGTTTTCTGTTGTTGTAAGTTCTTTTACATGTATACGTTGCACTCTTTGACATTGATTCATCATCTAATCATGGGACCTTGGTTTACCATCCCATGCAGAAGACTATGCATAGGGTTGGTTTGTCAGCTCATCCACAAGATGGTTTATCATGCATTCAAAAGACTACACACACTGGACCTTTGCTTATCATCCGTTCAAAAGACTGTACACACAGCACCTTGGTTTATTGTCCATACAGAATACTACACACACAGGATCTTGATTTATCATCCATCCAAAAGACTACACACATAGAACCCCTGCTTATCATTTTATCTAAAAGATTACACACAGACCCTCAGTTTATCATCCATCCGAAACACTACACACACAGGATCTTGGTTTACTGTCTTAACCAAAAGTCTACACACACAGGACCTTGGTTTATCATCCACCCAAAAGACTACACACACAAGACCTTGGTTTATCATCCAGCTGAAAGACTATATACAGAGACCCTTGGTTTATCGTCCATCCAAAAGACTACACACAGAGGACCTTGGTTTATCGTCCATCCAAAAGACTACACACACAGGACCTCAGTTTATCATCCATCCAAAAGACTACACACACAAGACCTCGGTTTATCATCCACCCAAAAGACTACACATACAGGACCTTCATTTTATCATCCATCCAAAAGACTACACACTCAAGACCTCAGTTTATCATCCCATCCAAAATGCCACACACACACACAGGATCTTGGTTTACTGTCTTAACCAAAACACTACACACACAGGACCTTGGTGTATTATCTATCCAAAACACTATACACACAGGACCTTGGATTATCATCTATCCAAAAGACTATACACACAGGACCTTGGTTTACCATCCCATCCAAAACACTGCACACACAGAACCTTGGTTTATCGTCCATCCAAAACACTACACACACAGGACCTTGGTTTATCATCTATCCAAAAGACTATACACACAGTACCTTGGTTTATCATCCATCCAAAACACAACACACACCACACACAGGACCTTGGTTTTACCATCCCATCCAAAAGACTACACACACACACACACTTGACCTTGGTTTATCATCAATTCAAAAGGCTATCAACTTAGACCACTACAGAAGATTGGTTTTTAACTGTTGTCTTTTTACCTAAACCTGGGTGTCAGTTTTGATGTGGTGTTGACCCTGATGTGATTCTAGTAGTCTGCTGCGCTGTAAGCATCATGAACCTGAACCTGAACATTGGGTACAGAAGCGTAGTGGTGGGGATGTCAGACTTCTAGTCATAAGGTCTGAATTTGGCAATGGCTGGATAGCACCTGGTGGCTAAAGAATGAAGATTTTTCCGTCTCCCAGGTCATTCTAGTGTCTAAACTCTCGTTTTGTGTATACAACATTGACAGGAACACTAAAAATCCTATAAGCCATGTCAGTATTTCATGGCTTATCATCATCATCATCATCATCATCAGGTGCCTTGCCGCATGGTGTTGGCGATTATGGACTTCCATCTGTCTCTATCACTTGTTGCCTCAAGCATTTCTTCTACCCTCCTTGTCCCCAGCCATTCTGCAAGTCCATCCAGCATCTTCTCCCTGGGTCTACCCGGTGCTTTCTTTCCCTCCAGCTCTCCCATTGTGACCAGGTGTTCCAATTCCCCTTTCCTCATAAAATGGCCTATAAATGTTGCCTGTCTTTTCCTAATCTTCCCTATGAATGATCTACTAGTGTCTGCCTCCATCAAGACTGCCTTGTTTGTTTTCTTTGCTGTCCATGGAACTCTCAACATTCTTCTTAGAAACTACACCTCGGCTGCCTCAATCTTGTTCTGGCTTTGCATGTTGACTGTCCACACCTGGCAACCGTACAACAGCATTGGTTCTATATAACATTCAAGAACTCTCTTCCTGATGTTAATTGATAGGCATTTGTTGGTAAGAATGCTTGTCATCTTCTTGAATGCTGTTTCAGCTTGGGTGATTCTGCTGGCTATTTGTGATGTGCATCTGCCGTCTGGTGAAATGATCGTTCCCAGGTACTTAAGCTTATCAGTCTGTCGCAAGGTTGTGCTGTTTGCTGTTATTTTGCATGAGGGGATTTCATGTTTTTTTTTACTGATTACCATGACTTCAGTCTTCTTGCTGTTTAGTTCCAATCCCTTACCTTTGCTTTCTATTGCTAGTATATCACAAGGTTTTGTAGGTCCCTTTCAATTTCTGCAATTAGGACGGTGTCATCTGCATATCGAATGTTGTTTATCATTTTTACTCCAACCTTTAATCCAGGGTCTTCCTCTAGATTTCTCATGATGTTTTGGCTGTAAAGTGAAAACAGATCTGGTGACAAAACACAACCCTGTCTGACTCCTCTTTTGATGTTTTGGAAAGAGCTTATATCGTTTTTTATTCTCATTGCAGCTGTTTGTTCCTGTACATATTTCTGATTATTCGTAGATCTTTTCCATCAATATTGAGTCTTTCTAGTTGGTTGATCAATTCTTCATGTCTTACCCGATCGAAAGCTGTGGTATAATCAACAAAGCATAGATATAAATCCTTGTTCATCTCGATTGACCTCTCTATGACAATTCTTAGGATGTATATGGCATTAACGGTTCCTTTCCCTTCCACAAATCCACACTGTTCATCTGCTATTTCTCTTTTGATTCTATTCCTTGTCCTCATCATGATTATTCTTAAAAGGATCTTGGTTACATGACTCATTAAACTGATTGTGCGATGATGTTCGCATTCTATAGCCCCTGTCTTCTTTGGAAGTGCAATGAAAATTGATTTTGACATATCTTTGGGGATTTTTCCAGTGTCGTAAATTTCATTTAGGAGGACTTATTTTTTCTATACCAAATTCCTCCAGGGCTTCAATCATATCTGTAGTAATGTTGTCTGTTCCTGGGGCTTTTCCTGGTTTCATATTTTTCAATGCTGCTCTAACTTCATCTTTCATTATGGCTTATGGACTTTGGAAAATATCGGGCATGTCATCATCATCATGTGCCCTGTTGCATGGCATTGGCAATCATGGCCCATCATATGTATCTATCCCTTGTTGCTGCAAGCACATCTTCCGCCCTCTCTGTCCTCAGCCACCCTGCAAGTCCGTCCAATATTTTCTCTCTGGGTCTACCTGGTGATCTTTTTCCCTCCAGCTTTTCTGTTGTGACCTGGTGCTCTAATTCCCCTTTCCTCATAAAATGGCCTCTAAATGTTGCCGGTCTTTTCCTAATCTTTCTTATCAATGATCTTCTTTTGTCTGCCTCCGCCGAGACTTGTCTCATTTGTTTTCTTTGCTGTCCATGGAACTCTGAACATTTTTCATAGAAACCATATCTTGGCTGCCTCAATCTTGTTCTGGCTTTGCATGTTGACTGTCCACACCTCACAACCTTATAACATTATTGGTTCTATACAACATTCAAGAATTCTCTTCGTGATGGTAATTGATAGGCATTTTTTGGTAAGAATGCTTTTCATCTTCTTGAATGCTGTTTCAGCTTGGGTGATTCTGCTGGCTATTTGTGATGTGCATCTGCCGTCTGGTGAGATGACTGTTCCCAGATATTTAAACTTATCAACCTGTCTCAGAATGGTGCCGTTTGCTGTTATTTTGTATGAGGAGATGTCATGTTCTTTACTGATTACACATGACTTCAGTCTTCTTGCTGTTTAGCTCCAACCCTTTATTTTTGCTTTCTATTTCTATTATATTCACAAGGTTTTGTAGGTCCATTGGGCATGTACACTGTCTAAAAATGAGCGTGTGGAATGTACAGCAACATAATGCTTGCACAGTGCAGACCAGACAGCGTGCATACACACATCAGAAATTACTGTTTGGAATGCAAAGACAAGAAGACAGCATGAACATAGACAACTGACCAAAAGAAAATTAAACAAAGTACATACCATTTGTTTCAGGTGGAACACGGCACTTTTCTCTGACCCCATTCCTAGAGCCTATCTGGCAGCCCTGGAGAGAGTTGCCCAGTCAAAGGGAAAGGTTGCCCAGTTGGACAGGCAGGTGATGTGTGACCGCTATTACAACCTGTGGCCACAGAAGTCCGCCGCTGCAGTGAAGAGTCCCCAGAGTGCTCTGTTTCCCAGTTTTTTCTGCCTCTTGGTCCAGGAAGAGTTCCATGTCTTCCTGCATCCTGATGGCGTTGTTCCGTTCTCCAGAGCACGCTTCTTGGAGCCAAAGTTCCAGCATACTCAGACAGGCCAGGCTGCCTTCCGAGTTCTGCAGATGTTCTGGAGCAGCACTCGGTGGGGTTGTAGTGATGAGTATTTGATTGATCTTCCTTGGAAGATTGCCAGCAACATTGCATCCAGTGAAGGTGACGCGTTCACGCAGAGGGTCATCACTGAGGAGTGCTTTTTCCAAGAAGTTCTATTTCCAAGAGTTGCAACGAAGGATCCTGGTCTTGTGGCTTGTGATAGGAATCATCTGGTGTTGCATGCTCTTCTCTCAGATAAACAAACACTTCAAGAGCTGGTGAGAAGTCACTGCTGCATTCCTTGTGTCCCTGATGGATCATTGAAGGCTCCAGCCCATCTGATACACCCTCAGGGAAAAGCAGCAACGCTATATGTCGAAGAAGACGGCCGTTTTCCCAGACAGGAAGATGATGCTGATTTCACAAGCCACCAGGCGCTATGTCGACTTCTAGACTTTGGTATGGTGGGGGACAAAGTGAGCAAAGAGGAACTCATAGAACGCGCCCAGTCCGTGAAAAAGATAGCCACTCCTATAGCCATGCAGAGAGCCAAAGCCATCATTAAGTACCTTCCAACTCTTGAGAAAGACGCAAGCTTGTACATGGAAGAACTGACCAACATTCCCTTCTTGCCCTTTCTCCGCAAGCCAAATGACTGGCCGGTGTCCTGGTTTGTGGATGTGAATCTTGGACACGACTTCGCACAGCCGTCAGAAATGTTTGCCAAAACGATGATGCAACTGGTGGGCTGCATGGCGGCAGTGCTGGATGAAGAACGGTTGGACTTGTCCATCAGAGACTGGAAGACTCTGGAAGAGCTAGGCGTCACTCGCTTTTTCGCTACAGCCAGCAAGAGAGGTGTATCATTCACCCTGTTGGTCATGAACAACTTGGTGTGCATTGCCCATGAAGCTGCGGACATCCCCAGACCCCATTTCAAGGTAGTTAGCACGATCTGTTCGTCGATCTATAAGTACTTCAACAACACTTACTTTGAGAGACGTGCTCCCCTTGACGAGCACCGGGAGGCTCTGGCTGAACTGCGAGGCCAAGCTGTTGTTTGGACAGACGGGACTTTTATGAGAGCAGAGCAGCTGGCGTTTGAACCTCGTGAAGACCTGAAGCCCTATCTTTGGGTTCTGGACAGCTCGCTTACTTCTTTCTGCAGACTCTTCAAATTCCTAGGAGTGAAACAATGGTATGAAATTGTGTGTGTGTGTGTGTGTGTGTGTGTGTGTGTGTGTGTGTGTGTGTGTGTGTGTGTGAGTGTGTGTGTGGATATATGTATGTGTATATATATGTATATGTGTGTCTGTGTGTGTGTGGATATATGTATGTGTATATATATGTATACAACATTTTTTCATTATTAGTTAATTATATATTTGCGTGTGTATGTGTGTGTGTGTGTGTGTGTGTGTGTGTGTGTGTGTGTGTGTGTGTGTGTGTTCATCCATCCTTTTATTCAACATCTTTTCATTATGTTATATTAAATCTGTATTTATGTGTGTGTGTGTATGTGTGTGTTCTGTGATTTAACATGGTGTCATCATAATTTCCATAAGTTATGTTAGACATGTCTTTATACGTGTATATGTGAGTGCATGAGTGTGTGCACATGTGAATGCATGCATATATATCTGTATCTATGTCTGTGTATTTATCTGTCTATCTATTTAACAATCTAACATGTCTGTCTATTTATCTATCTATCTAAATCTAACGATATATCTATCTATCTATCTAGTATCTGTCCAGTTTCTATCTATCTCTGTCTAAATTCCGCAGCCATCATATATATGTACATGTATATGCACACACACACACACACACACACACACACACACACACACACACACACACACACACACACACACATACACACACACACACACACACACACAAACACACACATATTCCTCAGCCTTTATATGTATATGCGCACACACACGGACACACACGCGCACACACACACACACACACACACACAGACACACACACACACACACACACATGTACACACACACGCGCGCGCGCGCGCCGTGCGTGCGCAATTAAACAACTGAATAGCTGAGGGAACGAGGAACAAGTGATAAAGCCTTTAACTGTTCAGTAAAACATGTCTAAAGATTGACCAAGGGAAAAGAACAGAGAACAAGAGAGCATGAGTAGATCTGTACTCCTTTGTAGACAGCCTGCTTGGAAATTTAGGCTTCCTTCGGGACCAAAGGCTCGCGTTCAAGCCTCATGGTAGCATTCAAAAGCTCGTCCCTTCTAAACTAACACCAGTCATGAGTGCAGACACTCTGACTACACATGGGAGCAAGCATGTACGAGTTGTATTACATAATAAAATAATAAATTATCAAGAAACTCAATAACTCAACCCAGAAGTCCACAATTTTTTTGGTATGACATTGTAGAGTTGGATATCGGTTCTAAACTCAGAACTGTTAAATCAAAAGGGAAAACAAGTAACAAACATTTAGAAGACACAGCCCCTTTGATAGAACTGTGACACAGAAACTGCCTGCAAAAAAAAACACGCTGTTTTAAAAAAACGTGGCAAAAACACAAAAAAGGACATTGTTCATCATTATCATCATGTGCCCTGCCGCATGGTGTTGGCAATCATGGCCCTATGTATCTATCCTTTGTCGCTGCAAGTACATCTTCCACTTTCTCTGTTCTCAGCCACTCTGCAAGTCCGTCCAATATTTTCTTCCTGGGATTACCTAGTGTTCTCTTTCCTTCCAGCTTTCCTGTTGAAGAAGTCATGCATTCGCTAAAATAGTTAACTTCACTGGATGATAAAATGAAAGTAAGTTAAGACTTCATCCTGACTGACTTGGTGAACCTACTTCAAAAAGTGCAAAATGGAGTAGGAACCCCAGACTGGCGCAAAACAGTGAGCAGTATATCTACAAAATATCACGTGGATCTACTGCCCAGGACATGCTGACGTTAAGGGAATTGAACATGCTGACAAACTTGCAGATAGTGCCAGTACAACAAAAAATTCTGCATCTTGGAAAGTCTGAAGTCCTCAGATGCTTAAAATCATACCTTTGTGAACGAGTTGTAATTCATCATACCATTGGTCAACTTAAAAAAGCATAGGTAAAGGAAATGTCCAAAAATCAAATCTGAAAGAAAAAATAAGAGCCATCATCAGTCAGACAAAGATTGGTAGGCCTACCATCTCAAAAGTAACTCTGCACAGACTCCTACGTCTGTCTTTCGGAAAGAGACAAAAACGAATCGGAGCAGTGTGCCTTCTGACCTGCCCACGTTAAAGATCCCGGGGCAGTTGAAGATCATGAAGAGCAGGGCATTCGCCCAGTCACCGTAGTATAAAATATTGGAAAGAGGGGTTCATTTCCCAGGTCTCTCCCTTCAAGGCCAATTAGCCTTCTTGTAGGTAGGTTCAGCCTCTCTAGCTCTACGCTAATGGCTAACATGCAGCAGAACTGGTAAAAATTGCTGATTATAAATTGCTTCAGCTCGTCCACCATTCACGATTGGAAGATAAATAATAATGTCGACACATTAAATTAATGAGCTTTAGGCATGAAACCTGTGTCTTTATTTGTGGTTTGAAAGAAGTGTGGTTTGACCCTGAGCGATCTAAATACACATACCGAACGCAACGTTGGCGGCGACGTGTAAAGTTTCTTCATGCAGTTTTCCCGGGGCCGATCAACACCAGTTGTTGGAAATGCTGTCGGAACTTTTACAAACGATACGCACAGCAGTGATTTTGGTATCAAATTAAAGGGGACAGGCTGAAGAATCTAGTGTAACAATATTCGTCATGATTCCTTTAACTGAATACTGTTTTTTCAGTGCCGAAATACAAACATATTTTTAAAAGGCACCGTAAAGTCAACAATTCTACACGCACAGTGTTGTATTATCATTCATTTTGTAGAGAATTCAACGATTCTTAAGATCGTGCAAATAATATAACACAGGCTGCAGCTTGTAAAAGTTCCGAAAGCCAATACAAAAGGTACTGGTACAGCGGACCGGGTTCAACAACGTCGTCCGAAACTGCCGCAATTTCTGAACGGAGGAACGACTTTGACTCGATAGATCTAAAAAATCTTGAATGTGATCTTGGTAAGTATGTAAGTGACCATTAGTCTAATCTTTTTGCTAATTTTTTTGCAATGGAACTGATGTTTCATAAATCATTAATACAAATTTTAATATATTTTCTTGCTCGGTCTAGAATAGTTTATCTCCCTTGATATAGAAAAAATAAATAAAAGAATAGATCTATATCTTTCTGATACCAATCAGAGTAATGAAAAGTGCTTGTATTTTTGTAAAAACTCTTTGAAAGGTTCATGATTTTTTTTCAATAAAGAATATGATGAATAAGCATAAGAAATTTAGCAAAAACGCTTCAACAAGGACGATAACTCAAGTATGAGAACTGCATACAAGCGAAAATAGAACTGTTTTCCGAACTCTTTTCGGGACCAAATATGAATGAAATATGGGCCTACATAAACAAATATATTGAAAAAAAACAACAACATTAAAATGTTTTAATCTAAATGTTGTCATAGGGACACAGTATAGTTATCATTTCAATCAGTGCATATTAACAAATTTATTGCTCTGCTAAAGGGTAAAGTACAGCTTAGACACATGCTTTGTCAACACATCAGATCTAAGTAATGATCGTTCCAAATTTGGTAGATTTCTGTGTTCTAGAGGTTTGGTTGAACTGTGTGTGTGTGTGTGTGTGTGTGTGTGTGTGTGTGTGTGTGTGTGTGTGTGTGTGTGTGTGTGAATTTCAGAGGATGACCGGTTCCAACTGCTTGTTAAAAGAATTGGACCAAAGAGGAAGGGTTGGCCCATATTTGCCAAACATGTATGTGGACAAGCAGTCACTGCTTCGACTCTACATGCTGAAGACATGAGGGGGCACATAGAATGAGTCCAGACTCTCTTCATTGACATCTGCAGACACCAGACAGAACCTGTTTCTCCCTCGTGATGTAGAGCTGCTGTGAGTGGTGGTCCGCACATGTTTTCATCAATTTTCCAAAACAGCATCATTACGTCTACAAGAATTTCTCAATGTTGACAAGAACATTGAATGGATTGGCCTATTTTCTAAACAGCACCAGGTGTCCAAAGCACTTCTTTTACCACACCATGTTGAGTGGAGAACCTTGACAAAATTCCTGTAGGGTTACTCCTGAAATTATGTATTTCACCTCCAGCAAAAACTGGAAACCAAAAACCGTGTCTTTGGGTAAGATATTTGTGTAAACATCTCAACTTTATTAGTGCTGCCCAGTTTGATTAATATGCGTGATGAAGTAAAGAAGAATCAGATCAAATTAAAGAAAACAGGATGGTGAGACCATGGTACAAATTTACACAAACGCTCCCCGTGAATTCAAAACAATTCAAAACAGGTTCCCTCTCATCAGCCATCCCTGTGGACTGGCAGAGCAGACAGCGAGCACATATTGCAGACTGCCTGGTCTACGGAAGCTGAGGGACGAGATCTGGCCAGAGCCTGCCGGACTCTGGAGAAGCTGCATGCTGTGTGGAGGCGTTGCTGAAGACTGCCGATTTCGTCATGAGATCTGGTCTCCACGTTTGACGGCGTTAGACAACAACAACAACATCAGCCATCCCACTATCCAGAAAGATTGACATTCCTGTTTCATCATTTATACAGTCAGCAGCACCACCTCTACTGAATTCTTTACAGTCATATCATCCTTTACCTGACCAGGCTGAGTGTCAGTGTTACAGCATAGTCAAATCACTGAAGTGTATCAATTTCAGGCTGGAAACAGAAGTGAATATAGAGAATGCAGAAGCAGAAGCTCTTAGCTGTCACAGAGAAAAAGCATAAGACTTTTGCTTTAGAGAAGCATATTGCTGAAGAAACGCAAACAGTTTTTAAGCTTCGTGCAGGTTTGAGAAAATCAAAGTCATCTGAAAAATGCAGAAAACGATAACTGGCCAACAAAAGACATGGATGCTCTTTACTGCGTCACCAATCACAGCACAAATAATAATATAGCATCTAGGAGTGGGACAGTTGAACAGGGTGAATTTCAAAACATGTATAAAGATCATAGGAAATTAGGACCATTTATTATTCCTGGATATGCATTTAATTTGGAAATCATTTCCCTGAGGAGATGTCAAAGTATTTTAATTTTCCCCTCCAAATAAAGAGAAAATGTGTCAGATTTTAATTAGTTTAATCTAATTATGTACATAAAGATAAGATTGAAAACTTCTTTTTCACAAGTTTTGTTTTCATATTCAGTGCTGAATTGTTCGATATCTGCATTTTGGATGTAGCATGGCTAGTCCCAGAGTTATGAACCAGTAAGCAGCATTAACGTGTGTTTGCTACAGAGTAACAAGTGGACAAATTGGCATTTTTGCCATTTTTGAAGGCAAATAGCACAGAGGAAAATAATTCTAGAGTTCTTAAAAAATTAAGCTTAATTTATGTATAGAATACAATAACTGTATCAATTTTTATATATACGGGATGCATACTTCTGAAGAAATGTGAGCACAAATATGGCCAATTCACCAAACTGCCAAAAATGCCCATTTTTACAGTATTTTAAACAGCAGTATCTCAAAAACTGAAACTGTTAGAGCTATGAGTGGGATATTTTGCATTTACATTAACTTTATTGCTACCTTTTAGAAAATTTGAAAATACTGAATATATTTTCGAATTACAAAAATGGCTGGACCTACCTACTTCTTGCTTTTTTTAGGTCTTGGTCACACACACACACACACACACACACACACACACACACACACACACACACACACACACACACACACACACACACACACACACACAACACACAAAAGTCATACTGTTTGTGCCTTTGTGGTTCACTTGCTGTGTGTTGTCTGTATGTCGTTATGTTTGTCATGGTATTTCACTGCTTTTTGTTTTATTTTGTTTAGTTGCATGTGGTGTGTGTGTGTGTGTGTGTGTGTGTGTGTGTGTGTGTGTGTGTGTGTGTGTGTGTGTGTGTGTGTACATGGAAGGACCACAGTAACGAAAGATGAAGTTAGAACAGCGATGAAAAAGATAAATCATGCGAAAGCCCCAGACCAGACATTATTACTGTAGAAATGATTGAGGCTCTTGATGAATTTGGTATTGAACAAGTAACAGTCCTCCTAAATGAAATCTATGATGCTGGGGAAAAAACCCCCCACAGAAATGTCAAAGTCAAGTTTGATTGCATTTCCAAAGAAACCATGGACCATAGAATGTGAATTCAATTGTACAATCAGCTTGATGAGTAATAATAATGATGATGAGGAATAGATTCCAGAGATAACAGAAGAACTTTGTGTATTTGTTGAAGGGAAAGGAATTGTTAACATCCCAAGAATTCTCACAGAAAGATCAGTTAAGTCGAATAAGGATCCTTATTTATTGATGTTTAGTTGATTATACCAAGGCTTTTGATCAGGTAAGACACGAATAATTGATCAACCAAGTGGACCAACTCAATATTGATGGAAAAGATCTAAGAATAATATGAAATATGTATTGGGAACAACCAGCAGCAATGAGAGTAGAAAATGTGTTTTCCAAATATCAAAAGAGGGGTTAGACAAGGATGTATTCTGTTACCAGATCTGCGTTCTTTTTTTATAGTGAAATCATGATGGGAAACTTTGAAGAATGCCCTGAGATAAGAATTGGAGAAAAAATAGTAAACGACCTTCGTTATACAGATAACACCGCTCATATTGCAGAAAATGAAAAAGTCCTAAAAATCTTGAGAATTTAGTAAAAATAGAAAGCAGAAAAAAGAGCTGGAGCTAAACGGTAAGAAGACTGAAGTCATGGTAATCAGTAAAAAGCAAGAAATCCCTTCATATAAAATAACAACAAATGGCATAACATTGAGGCAAATTGATAAGTTTAAATATTTGGGCACAGTCATCTCACCAGATTGGAAACATCCAACAGCCCACTAAAAGTTTTAAACAGCATTCCAAAAAATGGAAAAAAAAGTTCTTTTAATGGACATCACAAAGAGAACTCTTCAGTGTTATATAGACCATTACTGTTGTATGGATGGAGGTCTGGACAATCAACAAAGTCAAAACAATATTGAGGCAGCTCAAATGGGGTTTCCAAGTAGAATGTTTAAGAGTTCGATGGACAGCAGAGAACACAAACGAGACAACATTGAGGGAAGCAAACACAAAAAGAACATTAATGAAGAAGATAAGCAAAAAACGAGAACTATTTCAGGATATTTTATGAGGCTAGGAGCTTTGAACACCTGGTCACTACCGGAAAGCTAGAGAAAAAAAGAGCACCAGGGAGAAGATAGTTGTGCATAGTGGGTGGGGACAAGAAGGGTAGGAAATATACGTGTAACAACAAAAGATAGGTTTGTATGGAGGGCCATGATCGCCAGTGCCATGCTGCAGGCACTTGATGATGATGGTCTGGTTATATCACCTTGCCAATGTTGAGGCAGAAGAATTTTTGTCTTATTGTCCAGGTTTTCAGTGAATGACATTTTGGAGGCTCTGAAGCATATCCAGAGTGAAAAATCATCAAGGAAATTGAAGAAGGCAGACGTTGGCCTTATTTTGAAGATCTCTGGGCTACTTACCACAGCACTTCAGATCGAGGGAAGGCCAGCTCTAAATGATGACGAAACCAGTGACCTCCAGTTGCCAGGCAGAGACCAGCATTTGCATCCTGTCAGGGAGCTTTGCCTCAATGACTGTGATTGGCTGGTGGAATCAGAGACCATGTGTTTCCTGCATCCTGATTTTTCAGAAAGTTTGGCTACAATATTTCGGGTGCGAACCAAGCGGGATCACGATGAGGTAAGTATGGAGATGGAAGAAACAATGATTTCTATTGGATTCTTCTTATTTTGACCATACCATACATAGTTAAAAGTTAAAGAAGGTAAAGCAGTGTGGGAGAGGACATAAGCACCACCTTCATGATGCTGACCTTGAGGAAAAATTGAACGTTCTACAGTCTCACTCCCTTACGACTTTGAGAGTTGTGGAACAACTTTTGCCTTTAGCTACACAATGGAGTGGTGGTCCTGCTGGTTTAAACATGTGCCTTAAAAATCGAGGTCGTGGATTCGAACCCTAGCAACACCCCCCCCCCCCTTCTGCTAGCTCTTGAGTGACAGTCTGGGTGCTATTCTTTCAGATCAGATGATAAAACATGCTCTTACTTGCAGCATGCACTTAGCACACGCAAAAGACCTCATGGCAACAAGAGAGTTGTCCCTGGCAAAATTTTGTGAAAAATCTCCATTTTTTAAAGAAAAATACGCTCATTCACTGGTACAAGGAAAAAAAAAAAAAGCAGGGGGGGGGGGGGGGGTTAAGTCTGTACTGTAGTGACATGCTTTCTTCAGGGGAGAGCAGCCTGCTTATAATACCAGTAATGATGATGATTATAGTGACTTGTACAGCTCACAAGAACCCCAAGCACTTCACAAACACAAGAGTGACAAAGGCAGACTCATGTAAGAGAGGATACAGACAGATACATGCAGAGTAACTGCATACCATCCTCCTCAGCTATGACGAAAAGAGATGGTGCGTAAGACGTTCAGTGTTAAAGAAGAATGAACATGAATTATGACACAATTTCTACTTCCACATGTGAATCAGTCATGCAGTGATGAAAGTACAAAAGCAACAGACAGATTTACCATCTCTCTTTCCATTACTCACTCCAACCGTTCAACAGACACCCAGACAACAGACAGACAGACAGACACGTACACACACGCCCTCTTCTTTCTTTTACATACTCTGACCAACCAACAGACAGACACACACACACACACACACACGCATGTTTGCACACACACTAAGGAGATGCACACGCACATGCATGAACATATGCCGTAATGTACACATTCACTCACACGCCCATGTAAACACAAGTACACTTATGCACACACACACACACGCACGCACGCACACACACATACGTGGGAAAATTCCATTGAGACAGAAAAGTGAATCCAGTAAAGTATTGTAACTGATACAAAGTCTGTTGTATTTTTTGAACATGCAATTCTATAGTCATTTTGACGTTTATTTTCTGCTTTATTGGTAGTAAAGACGCATTTTGTAAGTCATTTGCAATATCATGTTGTTGACAAAAGGAGGGATTGTGCAAGTGGTTTGGAAATTGTTTGGTTTTTGTTGTTGTTTTTGCAAAGACAATTTTTTCAGGCTGTCAGGACATTTTTCATGATTACAATGAGTTTTGTAAACTGTTTGGGAATTTTTCTCTTTTTGGTTTGGTTTTGTTTTGGTTTGGTTTTGGTTGATGGAAAGTCAAAGTTTGCAAATCATTTAGAAATTGGTTTTTCTTTTCTTTCTTTCTTTTTTTTTTTTTTCTCGTTAGAAGGTGAAATTTTGGAAAGTGATTGGGACATTTTTATGGTTGCAAGGATGAGTTTTATGACTTCTTTGGACATGGACTTTATTTCTGTGGTTGTAAGAATGATTTTTGCAAGTCATTTGGAAGTCTTGTATGGTTGAAAGGATAACTTTTGCAAGTGATTTGAGTCATTTGGACATTTTTTTGTCTCTTGGTAGTAAGGATGAGTTTTGCGAGTCATTTGGAAATTTTGTAATTTTTTGATGTAAGTTACATTTTTTGATGTAGGTTGGGCAAGTTATTGGGAATTTTTTTGTAGTGGTAAATTTGAGTTTTGCGAATTGCTAGGAATTTTTGTTTTAGTTTGTTTTGTGTTTCATGATTGTGAAGAGTTTTGGAAGTTGTTGGTTATAAGGATGATTTTTGCAAGTCATTTAAATTTTGTGGCTGAAGGGAAGAGTTTTGTAGGTCATTTGGATTTTTGTGTGTGGTTGTAATGATGGGTGTTACAAGTTGTTTGGAATTCTTTTGGTGATTGTAATGATGGGTGTTACAAGTTGTTTGGAATTCTTTTTGTGGTTGTAATGATGGGTGTTACAAGTTGTTTGGAATTCTTTTGGTGGTTGTAATTATTATTACATGAATAAACGCCTTTCCATAAAATGCTCAACGCGTTTTACATAAAATCTTAATTAAAACATGCATTACAAATAGAAGCTGAATAAGACATTTAACTAATTAAAACAAATCAGAGAGCATACAAAGATATTCCAACATATGTTCACGTTCACAACACACACACACACACACACACACGCACACGCACACGCACACACACACACACACACACACACACACACACACACACACACTCACACCCATACACACACACAAAAATTAAAATTAAAATATATAATCAGAAGAATAAACTTAAAAAACACCAATAATAGACACAGTCATGCCAAGGACTAGAAAAGGTTAAAAACAGTCATTTTGTACTTCAGCACCAATGCCGTGGAAGTTACTCTGCAACCAGATACTTTTGAAAAAGATGGGTTTTAAGTTCCTTTCTGAAGGTTAAGTAACTATGTTGTTTTCTCAGGTTGAGTGGCAGATTGTTCCATACTGAAGGACCAAAACAGAGAAAGCGCGTTTGCCAACTGTGGAGAGAGAAAAACGTGGTTCGACTAGTTGAAAAGAATCTCCGGAACGAAGGGTTCGAGTCGGTACATAATGTTGGATCAGTTCAGAAAGATATGGTGGTGCAGTGACTGTATCACTTAGACAGCGGAAACTGAGGCAAGCAATCTTGAAGTCTATTCTGGCTTTGATGGGGAGCCAGTGAAGGGATTTCAGCAGTGGATTTGCACTGTCAGATTGTTTCTTGTGCAGGATAAGGCGGGCTGCATTATTCTGAATGACCTGAAGCTTTCTAAGTTTGTCATCAGGTAAGCCAGCTAAGAGAGAATTACAGTAATCTAATCTTGACAAAATAAAACAAACTGCAAGCTTCCTCACGGCATCGGTGGTGAGGTAAGGACGAATCTTTGCAATCCTACGGAGCTGAAAGTTTAGGCTACCTCAAAGATTGTTGATATACGCGTCCATTGTTAATGATTCGTCAAGAAACACTCCAAGATTTCTAACAGATGGTGCAAAAGAAAGACTGCAGCCACAGATTGTCATTGTGCATGTTGGTGTTTGTTGTAGTTTATGTTTAGTACCGATTTTTATCAGTTCAGTTTTATCTTCATTCATTTTAAGCTTGTTTGTCATCATCCAGTCACCGACAGCCTCAATACCAGATTGTAAATTGCCAAGCAATGCTGGAAACTCGGCTGGGATGTTGGAATCATACAATTGTGAATCGTCGGCGAAGAAGTGATAGCGAAGACCTGATCGACTTATCACCTGACTCAGAGGCTTGGTGTACATTACGAACAAGACAGGCCCTAACACTGAGCCTTGTGGGACTCCAAACCTGAGCACTGATGGAGAGGAATGATACTTTCCTAAAACAACAGATTGAGTACGGTCCTTAAGGTAGGACCGAAACCAGTCCAAAACGATTGCAGAGCAACCATATGTGGTATGCAGTCTGTTGATAAGTATGTTATGGTCTATTGTATCAAAGGCAGCAGACAAATCCAGCAAAGACAGGAGAGACACATGTCCACAATCAGAAGCATGAAGAAGATCGTTAACGACACGAACAAGTGCCGTTTCTGTACTATGACATTTACGATATGCAGATTGAAATGGCTCAAGTAGGTCGTGGGACTGAAGGTGATGTAACAACTGTTCCAAGACAATACGTTCTAAAACCTTTGATAAAAATGGCAAGTTAGAAACTGGGCGAAAGTTTTTCAAGCACTCAGGATCAAGTGTTGACTTTTTAAGAAGTGGTTTCACTAGGGCATGTTTAAAACTATCTGGGACAGTGCCTGTACACAATGACCTGTTCATGATATCAGTTATCAGGGGAACAAGTTCATCAATACATCCAAAAAACAGTGATGCAGGAATGGGATCTAGCTCGCATGATTTCTTGGGCATTTTCATCAGTATTTCTCTCACATTTTCTTGAGACACGCTCTGAAAAACAGAGAGTGCAGATCCAGAGAACCGATCAGCGTCAGCGGTCGTCGAACTGCCAGTTGGAAAACTGTCTCGAATTTGCTCAATTTTGCCAGAAAAGTATTCATTGAATTTGTCCGGTAGTTGTTCAACCGGGACAGATGTTGGCAACACAAGGCCCTGTTCTTTTCCCATGAGCTCCCCGCTGACTCTGAAAAGCTCCCCGGAGCTACACGCATTGACTATCTTATTACACATGTACTGTTTTTTAGCATTACGAATCATGCTAGTTACCAGATTACGCTGGTGAGCATAAATTTGCTTGTGCACAGTCAGGCCAGATTTGCGCCATAACCGTTCCGCCTCGCGGCGCTGGAGCTTTGCTTGCTTTATCTCCAGGTTCATCCAAGGGGCGGATGTGCGATCGGTCAAGTTACGTGTAACTAAGGGGGCGTGCTTGTCCAATAAGTCACGCAAACATGTGTTGTAAACATTGACAGGATCATTAGTACATGAATCATATGCAAACCCTGACAACACATCTGATCTAAAATCAACAGAGTTAATGGCTTTGAGTTTACGTGATGATACACTCTTGATGGGTGTTACAAGTTGTTTGGAATTCTTTTTGTGATTGTAATGATGGGTGTTACAAGTTGTTTGGAATTCTTTTTGTGGTTGTAGTGATGGGTGTTACAAGTTAGGGATTTTTGTGTGTGACTGTAATGATGAGTTTTGCAAGTTGTTTGAATAATTTTTGTTTTGTGGTTGTAAGTTACAAGGTTTGCAAGTAGTTTAGGACTTTGTGTGTGTGTGTGTGTGTGTGTGTGTGTGTGTTATGTGTGTGTGTGTGTGTGTGTGTGTGTGTATGTGCGTGTGTGTGTGTGTGTGTAGTTTTTTTTTTCATGTGGTCATAAAGAGGGAGTTTGCAAGACATTTGAAAATGTTGTTTTGTTGTTGTAAGGATGAGTATTGCGAGTCGTTTGGTCAAAAGGAAGAGCTGACAACACGCATCAACAGACTGCTGGAGAACTACACACGGGATATGTCCATCTTCAAGGAACTCTTACAGAATGCTGACGATGCTGGTGCCACTGAGGTTGGTACTGTAGAGTGTCTTTTTTATATTAGAGTCTGTCATTTGTTTTAAGCATTCTGATTTTTCTTGGATGGGTGTATGCATGTTGACTTTGTCCAAGCTGTGTGGGCAGTATGTTGGTACACAGTCTGCATACTCCATCTTTCACGAGTATGCCTGCTGCTTTCTTGTTTTGTTAAGCCATCGACGCTGACATGACTTAAAGGATCTTTGGCATGCATATACATACATACATATATATACATACATACATATATATATATATATATATATATATATATATATATATATATATATATATATATATATATATATATAATAAAACACATATATATATATGTGTGTGTCTCTCCTCTTCCAACAGTCTTGATAAGGAGGTATCCAACCACGTTGCTAAGGCAAGTGCTTCCTATGGCAGACTCCACAAGCGAATATGGAACGAAAGGGGATTGAAACTGGAGACGAAGTGCACAGTATACAGAGCAGGAGTCCTGACTGTATTGCTGTATGGACGTGAGTCCTGTACTCTCTACTGTGGGCGTGTCAAGCTACTAAATCAGTTTCACCAGCGCTGCCTCCAATGTATCTTAAACATCAAATGGTACAACAGAGCCTCAAACGTGAATGTACTTTCGCAAGCTCAGATGCCAAATATAGATGCACTACTAACACGGTCTCAGCTAAGATGGTCTGGACATCGTGCGCATGCAGGATAACAGGTTTCCAAACCAGCTCTTCTACAGTGAACTGACAAAGGGCCATAGACCAAGAGGATGACCAAAGTTTTGCTACAAAGACACCCTGAAAAAAATCCCTCCAGGAAAGTGACATTGATGAAGAACAATGGGAAATCATAGCCATAAACAGGTCTGAATGGAGGCAGGCTATTTGCAAGGGAACAGAAGCTTATGAAAATGAAAGACAAAGCAGCCAAGTGGAAAAGCGTGCCGTAATAAAGGCCATAATCAACTCTGCAGAGCGTCCCATTGAGTGTCCAGTACGCGGCTGCCTGTGTGCATCAGACTTTGGCTTGAGATTCCACATGAGGGTACACAAATAAAGTGATAGATTGGACTTTATCAACCACGATAGTCGACCATGTATCGTCGGCCTCTTTACATCTCAGGAGATGATAGTCTGCACCAGGAGGTCATGACGTGCACTTTCTGCTGTGGCGACCATGTATATATATATATATATATATATAATGGGTCATTCTCCTGAAGACTGGTCAGTATTGTGACATGACAAGTGAAAAATCAAAATTTTGTTTTTTTTAAATGTTAACTGAAAATGAAAGCTTGATGTCTGTAGTATACAGAACTGTAATGCGTAAATTAACACAATATTTGGAACTTGGCGAAATGGCGAAATATAATAAAATGTTGCATATCCTGCAGTGTCTCATGTAACTCATGAGACAACAAAAAGGTATCTATGTGCTTGCTAAAATGGTCAGTGAAGTTACGTTTTTCAAAATATACTGAATAATGACATATCCTTTGTGAAGTAATGCAACTTCCCGCTGCGAGGGAGGGAAAGTGAGATTCATACGCCAAGGTTGGTCAAAGTTCAGGGAGGTTGACAAAATAGATCCTCTGTTTGTCTTGAGTGTTTCATGGTTTGAAGACACCATGCCCACAATTCATAATCAAATGATTATTTTTCAGTCTCCTCTTCTCTCTCATATCACTTATTGATGTGAATCATTATGAAAAATGTTTGTGTTTGTAATGAATCACATCGGAAATTCCCAGTTCCTTCTATTTTAAAGGCATGACTTATTTAAGTTATTGTACAGTGAAAACACTGTATGAAACGTTCGGGACACTGATCGATCTCCGAGCATATATTGATCATCCATGGATACAATGCAGTAAAAATTGATGTCAGATACACAGTTACATTCTTTCTTCTCTGTCAAAACAGGTTGTATTGATTTCGGTCATGTATGTAGGAAATAATTGTGATCGATCCACCAGTCTGAACTCATGTCACAAATCTAGCTACAAAAATCACTCATTTTTCCAACAAAAAGTGCTGCAGAGTAAAAAATACGAAAGACACACACTTTTTTTTGTGATTTTCTTCAATTACTGGAACATTTTATAAACGAAATATGACAATATTGTAAGATTTAAAAAAAAAAACATTTTGATATTGGCTTCTTAAAAGCAGTGTACCAACTGACCAGTCTTCAGGAGAATGACCCCCCCCCCAAACACACACACACACACACACACACACACACACACAATATATATATATATATATATATATATATATAATATATATATATATATATATGTATGTATATATATATACAGGGATTTAGTTGGATCAAACTCAGACCTGATTGGAAGTGTGATGTCTTAACTTTTAACTGTTGTGCTTTCCTTTTTGTTTTGATTTTTTTTGTAAAGCAGATCATATAGACAGAATGTCTTCATCTGTTCCAGGCTACGTTTGTCAAGGATTATACTTGATACTTGTAGGTTAGTTTGCCAAGGTTTACATTGGATACTTGTAGGTTAGAGATTTTATACGAAGGATTACATTAGATACTTGTAGGTTATGTTTGTCAAGGATTACATTGGATACTTGTAGGTTATGTTTGTCAAGGATTACATTAGATACTTGTAGGTTATGTTTGTCAAGGATTACATTGGATACTTGTAGGTTAAGTTTTTGGATCTAGGTATTTCAATTAGGATACTTGTAGGTTATGTTTGTCAAGGATTACACTGGATACTTGTAGGTTATGTTTGCCAAGGATTACATTGGATACTTGTAGGTTATGTTTGTCAAGGATTACATTGGATACTTGTAGGTTATGTTTACCAAGGATTACATTAGATACTTGTAGGTTATGTTTGTCAAGGATTACACTGGATACTTGTAGGTTATGTTTCCAAGGATTACATTGGATACTTGTAGGTTATGTTTGTCAAGGATTACATTAGATACTTGTGGTTATGTTTGTCAAGGATTACATTGGATACTTGTAGGTTTTTGTCAAGGATTACATTGGATACTTGTAGGTTATGTTTGTCAAGGATTACATTGGATACGTGTAGGTTATGTTTGTCAAGGATTACATTGGATACATGTAGGTTATGTTTGTCAAGGATTACATTGGATATCTGTAGGTTATGTCTGTCAAGGATTACATTGGATACGTGTAGGTTATATTTGTCAAAGACTGCATTGGGTACTTGTAGGTTATGCTTGTCAAAGATTACATTAGATACTTGTTGGTTATGTTTGTCAAGGGTTTACATTGGATACCTGTAGATTATGTTTGTCAAGATTACATTGGATACCGGTAGGTTGTTTGTCAAAGATTACATTGGATACCTGTAGATTATGTTTGTCAAGGATTACATCGGATACTTGCAGGTTGTTTGTCGAGGGTTACATTGGATACTTGTAGGTTATGTTTTGTCAAAGATTACATTGGATACTTGTAGGTTATGTTTGTCAAGGATTACACATTAGAAATACTTGTAGGTTATGTTTGTCAAGGATTACATTGGATACTTTAGGTTATGTTTCAAGGATTACATTGAATACTTGTAGGTTATTTCAGGATTACATTGGATACTTTAGGTTATTTACCAGGCATTACATTGGATGCTTGTAGGTTATTAAGGATTACATTGATACCAGGTTTGTTTTCAAGGATTACATTGGAATTGTAGGTTTTTACCAGATTACTTGTAGGTTATTTACCAGGATTACATTGGATACTGTAGGTTATTTAGGCATTACATTGGATCTTGTAGGCTGTTTATGAGGATTACATTGGATACCCGTGGGTTGTTTATCAAGGATTACATTGGACATCTGTAGGTGTTTAAGATTCATGACACTGTAGTTATGTTGGTTACATTGTACATGTAGGTTATTTTGTAGATTATTGATACAAGTTAGTTTGCAAGATTACATTGGATACATGTAGGTTATGTTTGTCAAAGATTACATTGGATACATGTAGTTGTGTTGTCAGTTATTGGATACATAGGGCAAAATACATGATACATATATGTGCAAAGATACATGGAACATTAGTTGCCAAGATACACACAGATACCATAAAATGTCTTCTTGTGTTCCAGGTTATGTTTGTCAAGGATTTCATCTTTTCCTGATCGTCTTTGTCAAGGATTTTAAAGTATTCCTGTAAAGAAAGTTTTTGTCTATGTCCTGGTACATTTGTCAAGGATTCCTGTAAAGGATACCTTTTTTCGTATTTTTTTTATTCAAGTTTAGGCAAGAGTTCATGTAATGTAAATATAAACTGCATTTTTGTAGAACAGACACTTAAATAGGAGTCGTACATAACAATACAAATTTCCAGATAGGTGTGTATGTTCATTTGTGATAACACACACACACACACACACACACACACACACACACACACACACACACACAACACACACACACACACACACACACACACACACACAGATTGCACAAAGACGTAGGCCTACAATCATATGTATACGCACTCTCAAGCTGACATTTGAATCTTTTGATAAAGACATGAACAATAAGTAAAGCAAAAAGGCACAAGTCTGTGAACGGATGATACCTTCTTCTATTCCAGGTTACGTTTGTGAAGGATTACCGCCATCACAGCACCGAGAGGCTGTTGCAGGAGAGCTGGAAGGAAGTGTTTGGTCCTGCTCTCTGCGTTTTTAACAATGCTTGCTTTACGAACCGTGACATGAAGGGCATCCAGGCTCTAGGGGAAGGAAGCAAGGAAGGAGATGCTGTGAAGACGGGAAAGTGAGTTTTGTTGTTGTTTTAGGGAATGTGGATTGTTACTATCAGTTAATTAACATCAGGACGAGAGTTCTTGAATGTTATATAGAACCAATACTGTTACACGGTTGTGAGGCATGGACAGTCAACATGCAAAGCCTGAACGCAGAGAGCAGGACCAAACAAAGCAGACAAAATGTGGTTTCTAAGAAAAATGTTGAGAGTTTTATGGACAGCAAAGAAAACAAATGATACAGTCTTGATGGAGGCAGACACAAGAAGATCATTGATAAAGAAGATTAGAAAAAGACAAGCAACATTCATTAGCCATTTTTTGAAGAAAGGGGAATTAGAGCATCTGGTCACAACAGGAAAGCTGGAGGGAAAGAGAACACCAGGTAGACCAAGGGAGAAAATATTGGCCAGACTTGCAGGGTGGCTGAGGACAGAGGATGGGAGATGTATTTGCAGCGAAAAGGGATAGATTGCATATGGAGGGCCATGATTGCCAACGCCATGCAGCAGGGCACATGATGATGATGATGATGGATTGATGATACTTGACTCGGCCCTGCTTCATGAAATGAAACTGCAGATCCTTGAAGATGGACATGACAGTCAGGGAGTTAAGATGTTAGACTTCTGATTGGAAGGTATGGGGTTAATCTTGCCTGAGTATTTGCCTGGCTTGTAAACTGTGGAGATTTTTCCATTCTCCCTGTTCAACATACGTACAGACCTGTTAGTGCGTTGATCCTCTTTGTATGTACACATACAGAACAGATGCACATTAACGTATCCTGGAAAGCTGTGTTGGTGTTTCATGGCTTACAGAAACTCAAAAATCACACAGCATGCATGCCCACCGAAGACGTAAAATGTAAACTGTTGAGCAAAGTGATGTCCGTACAGTGTGACTTTAACAAAGTGCATGCATACATCTGAGAGAATATTATCCTACACACACACACACACACACTCGCATACACACAGAGACACAAGACACACAGATAGGCAGGCAGATACACACACACACACACACACACTATCAAAAAAGAAAAAAAATCATTGACAACTCTACAACTATTTGATGTGGCAAAGATCATTTGTCATTTAATTTCATATTTGGTCCATGTTATGGCACATTATTGTTGTGATGATGACAATAATGATGATTATGATATATGTTATGTTTTTATTGTTACAAAAATTATTTGTGATACCTCACCTGCTGCATTACTCCTGTGTCGTATCCCCGTGCCACTGATGTTATATCCCTCCGACAGTATCAAAACTGGTCACCATGAGAGCAGGACATGAAGGGCCACAGAATCTGGGACAGTTTTTTTATAGTGGTATGATGATGAGAATGGGAACACTTAGTGATGATCGCCATGCAGCCCCATTTTGGATTGAGACTTTGTGACAAGGCTGTAGTCTATGCAGTTTCAATTTCAATTTCATTTTCTCAAGATGACGTCTCCGCGCTCGGAATGAATTCCATATGCACTAGCGTCACAGGTGCCATGTGATGGAGAAGATCCAGAATGATCACAGCACAAGCCTTTAGCCTGCGCATAAACCCATGAGCTGGCCAGGTCCTGAGGTCCCACCTAGGTAGTTCCATAACCCTGGGGTTGTAGGGGAGTGAGGTGGCAGAACCTCAACTTTTCCCGGGGCCAGCACCACGAGGGTGGATGCCCCTTTCCCTCACTTCAAATTTATATTCATGTTCACTTTTTTTTTTTTACCAAGACTTCAGAAAGGCAAGAAGGCTAATAGGTCTTCAAGGGATGGGACCTGGGAAATCAACATATCTGTTCAATATTTTATACCAAGGCAGCCAGGCAATGCCCTGCTTTTCACGATTTTCAACTGCTGTGGGATCTTTAGCGTGTGCAGCCAACTCGTTTTTCGTCCCCTTCCAAAGGACTAGACATTCAGTTGGATTTTCCGGTCAAACTGAGGAGAAAAGTCTAAGCCTCTGCGGGGAGTGACCCTGGAACCTCGAGTTTAGTTATTGACAGGTGAACATCTGAACCATTCTGCCACTCTTCTCCCGTGGCTCCCTGGCGGGGAATTGAACCCTGGTCTCCCGCATGACAGGCGGGGATATTGACCACTGTACTAGTCAATGCTTACTTTCATAATATATCCTGAGGTCATCCAGGTCTGAGAGACACCTGTGGTGTTGGTCAGGAAATGTGAACAACACTCATGGTAATGGATCTAAATCTCACCTGTCTCACCTGTCGGCGTCACTGGGTTTTATTTTGGCCGCTTCACATCTGGACACCACCACCTCCCTCCACAGTACTCCACACTGCCTTACAGTACTGTTCACTTAGCTGGCTGGCCCAAAGTGCATGACCCCGTGATTAATGAGGGGGGTCAAGGCGCTGCCAGCGAAGATAAACAGACTCCCCTCACTGACAGCGCTGCCACGCTCTGGAAGATCTGTCAGTGGGGAAATGTACACACTTGTTTTACCAGCTTACAGAAGTCGTCGCCGTTAAGTAGGGACAGTAAAAACATAAGGAACGAGAGGGGCTTAAAACACACTTTAAAATGATACCAAGAACAATAAAGTTCGTCTTATAAAGCTTTTTTGAAATGTGTCTTAAATATAGCCCGAAATTTAGTTGATGTGTGTTAACATTCAATGAAGACCCAAAAAATCGACCTTTTCCATCAATGATTACTCAAGTCTGACAGTTATAACAGGCAAAAGAGCATGCTTGGGAATAAGTTGGGTATGTCAGCATGCAATGGCACTAACCAGTTTGTCCGTTATATTTTGCTGCTGCCGATGCGGTGAAGATAAAGTACTCCAGTGTAGAGGCTTGCTTCAGGCGGTAGACGGTAAAGGAGTCTCTGATTACACATTCACAGTCTGCATATGGGGCTGCATACACACGGGAAGTATTTGAACACAGCTACTGTCTGATTCAGGTCGGATGGGGAGTGAGGGGAGTGGGGGAGGGGATGGGTTAGATAAATAGTATTAGGGCCTACAAAGTACACCAATGTGGATGGTTCCTGTCCATTATGTTAATAACACCGTCACTTAGTAACACTGTGTATAATCAGGTCATTTATGGAAACAACCTCTTTCTCTTTTGAAGAAAATCGATACAGTTCTAGGAAAACACAGCATCTGTCCCGACAGAAGTAACACTGAGGCAAAACAAGAACAATTTAAGTGGTGATTTCTTACTGTTTCTTCCCAGAACCTGGCAAGACGGCTTTGATTCGCGGGGAAACAATGGTCAGTTGCTCTTTCATCAGCACCATGATTTTTTGCATTGGGTCATTGATGCCTCTCACTGTCACTTTCAACTCATTCACAAAAGCATGTGTTTCCTCTCCTCCCTGTTCACCCAGAAACCCCAGTCCAAACTTCCATCCTTTCACAAAGTCTATACAGTGACTTTCCAGTATGTGTTGTTTGGTAGAAAGAAACTCTAGGGAGAGCTAGACAGCAGAAGGTCTTCAGAGAAGTAACCCCCTTTAGACAAGTGTTTCGGCCCTGAACTTACACTCTCGTGGGGCCGGGCCACATCCAGGTCATGACTCCTGGATGCCCTTCTGCTGTTGTCTATTTTTTTTTTTTTTTTTTTTTTTCCCCCACGCCGGGGATCGAACCTGGGCGATTCTGCGATTCAGAACTGCGGTACGAGGTTTTACCAATGTGCTAACGGGGCACACATCATCTGTAGGGAATTTAATCCTTATGAAGTTCATTTTTGGTTCCTCCTTGCCCAGATCCAGCTTGAGCTCCTTTCTGCTGCCTCTGCCATCGCTTTAAGGGCTCTAGTCCTCTTCTTCCCAGAAATGGCGAGTTGTTTCATGAGATCATAAGTGGAGGTGCCCACAAACCCTCTTGCCCCGACCTCTATGGCGAAGATTTTGACCCGCAGACCTGCTTTCTTCAGGGTGCTGGCAAGACCGGCGTATTTTTCGGTCTTGTAGATATGTGCTTCTTCCATTCTGCTTTCGTATGGCACAGTGAGTTCTATCAGAATCATTTGTTTCGAGGAGTCAGAGTGGAGAGCGATGTCTGGTCTCATGCCTGTCTTGCTGATGACATCTGGGTAATTTCTCCACTCTGGGAGGTCTGCTGTACACTCCCAGTCGACTGCTCCATCCAGCAGACCCTTTGGCAATGTGCTGGTTGTCATAGCAATTTCGGGCCAGACCTGTTTCCCCCCTGCTTTGTAGAACGTTGTCATAACAATTGATGCGTTTGGGGTCATGTTTTTTTCGCTAATCACGTCTGTGATCACTTTCAGAACTTGGTTGTGCTCCATGTATACCTTCCTTGGGCTAGCGCTACTTTGCAAGAGCTTAGGACATGTTCCACTGTTTGTTTCTTCTGACAGAGCGGACATGCTGGGTCATCTGATTTCCCCCATTTCACTAAGTTTGCATTCGAGGGGAGCAGGTCATATACAGATCTGAGGAGGAAGCTTATCCTTAGAGGAGCCATGTGCCACATATCGTTCCAGCTGAGACTTCTTTGGAGTGCACTGTCCCATGTTGTCCATTGCCCCTGTTGACCTTGCTGGACTGCTTCTGCACTCTTTTGACATCTTCTTTCTTCAACTCCTGTATGATCATGTCTCTTTTTTCCTTCCCTTTGGCTTTGGACCACCACTGCATTTTTGTTGCTCCCAGTCCCTGTCTGTTGGTTTGCGTGTGTCCAATTATTTCTTTGATGCTGAGGTTTCTCTTGGCATTGTTTACAGCCTCTTGGACTTTCCATTTTTTGCCAATTCTCAGCTTTGGCTGAACTGATCTCACGATATTGTCTTTCGATTCCTCCAGCATGCTCAACAGTCTTGCTTTTCCAACTTTGTATTCCTCCACTATGGATTTCAGAGGTAGCTTCAGCATTGCTTGACGACAGTAGAATGCAACATCAGTGAGACCAGGTGGGACACCGAGCCATTTTCTTGTGTATTTGTTGATTTTGGCTTCCATTGCTTCCACTGTGCTGGTGCAAATGTCATAGATTAGCAGTGGCCACAGCAGCTTTGGTATCAGCATGAACTGTAGACACCAGACTTTGTATTTGCCTGGCAGTCCGTAGTTATCTATTTTCTTCAGGCCTTCTTCTGCTGTTTGCTTGGTTTCACATCCCCTTTGTGTGTCTTTCAGGGAGTCATCATACCATCTTCCGAGACTTTTTACTGGCTCTTCTGTGACAGTGGGGATGGCTTGGTTGGCTACCATGAATTTGACTGAATCTGCCACTTTTCCTTTTCGCAGTGAGAGACTTCGGGATTTCTTTGGTTTGAACCTCATTCTTGAAGAGGCCACCAGCTCATCCAGCTGCTTTAAGATTTGGTGTGTCTCTTCCTCATCCGTGGACAAGACTGTTGTGTCATCCATGAAAGCTTTCAGAGGAGGCATCTGGTATCCATCTCCCAGATTCACTGGACCTGAACTCTTCATTGCAGCTTTCAAGATGACTTCCATTGCCAACACGAACAGTATGGGAGAGATTGCACAGCCCATTGCAATGCCCACCTCTAGGTCTATCCAGTCCGTGGTGTATTCTTTGGTAGAGAACCGCATTGAGAACCCTTGGAAATACTTCCTCAGCATTGTTCGGATGTTTTCCGGGATGTGATACATTTCAAGAGCCAGCTGGATCATATCGTGTGGAACTGATCCATATGCATTCGCCAGATCAAGCCAAACTACGTCAATGTCTCTCTTCTCTGTTCTTGCTTTTTGGATGGCATCCCAAATCAACGTGGCATGTTCCAAGCATCCAGGCATTCCTGGTATGCCTCCCTTTTGGACTGACATATCCAGATACTTGTTTTCTGTCAGGTATTTTGTCAATCTTGCTGCCATAACAGAGAAGAAGATTTTCCCTCGACGTTCAGAAGTGATATTGGCCTGAACTGGTTGATGCTGCTGGAGTTCTGCTCCTTCGGAATTACACTCCCTCAGCTCTCATCCATTGGTCGCTGATCTTCTGGTTCCTCCATGCTGATCGAATCATCTTGTGGAGCCACTCGAGCACTTTTGGGCATTTCTTGTAGAGCAGGTATGGTATTCCGTTTGGTCCAGGTGCTGACTTGGCTCTGGCTTTCTTTACTACGTTCTTCACTTCATCCAGTGTTGGTGGTTTGTTATTGAATTTTCCTTCTGGCGCTGCAGGCCAAACCAGATTCTGGATTTCAAGTGGTGCCTCGCGCTGAGAATCGGAATATGTTTCCCTGAGATGCTGCTCTAGGGTTTCCTTGCCCACTGTGAGAGTCCTGATTTGGGTTGTTCAAACAGCTTTCTTGCAAAGTCAAAGGGATCTTTGAAGAAACGATCTTGAGTCTTCTTCTTTTTGCTCTTTCTTTGCCTTGCTGATTCCACTTTGCTGAGAGCATTGTGTTTGGCTTTCAGATCTTTCCAGAGTTCCAGGAGCCCTTGCTTCTCGAATTCTGAGGCAGTTTTCATTCGCTTTTTAAGCTTCCTTTTCTCCCTCCGGATGCTCTCCATCTGTTGCTGTCTTCTGGATTTTTGGGGAGGCGTTTTTGTCTTTGGCTGCTTCACTCCATAAGTGTCCCTGCAGATAGAGTATATGATGTCTCCGTATGTGTCAAGTTTGTGTTCCAGCGTACTGTTCCCTATTAGCGCATTCAGCTTAAGGACAAGTTCCTCATCTAATTTCTCCCATTGTTCTTTTGCACCGGCAGGTGGCAAATTGAGTTTTTCACGTTTGGCGTTAAGAGCTTGTGCAAAATCCGCACCAGAACCATCAGCGTGGATGTCCTTGGTACTATGGTTTAATTCCTGGCCTTGGTCATCCAACGTCTCACCTGCTATCGCAGTGCGCTGCTGCTGGTTCTTATGAGTCTTCAAACAGCCCATTTTTGTCCTGTGGATCTTCATGCCAGCGTTTGGTGGTGAATCTCCTTCCACACGCACACGGAAATTCCATCTGGTCATTAATCATGATCCGTTGTGCGTTTCAGTCGTGATGGAGTCAGTGCCGATGGATTCATCATTCTCTCCCCTTTCGGTGAATCCTGGGAGCATCTTTCATTAATGGAACTCTGGCATGTTATCAAAGGCAAGGTGGGAAGCCAACCCACAAAACCCGCAGATCTAGTCTTTCCCAGTGTCGTTCGGTCTTTCCCGAATGTCCTCTGAACTATTCCCGGAAGTCAATGGATTGACCATGTGCAGGTAGAAAGAAACTCAAGGGAGAGCTAGACAACAGAAGGTCTTCAACAGAGAAGTAACCCCCTTTAGACAAGTGTTTCGGCCCTGAACTCCTTACACTCTCGGGGGGCCGGGCCACATCCAGGTCATGACTCCTGGATGTCCTCTGCTGTTGTCTTTTTTTTTTTTTTTTCCTACGCCGGGGAGCGAACCTGGGCGATTCTGCGCTTCAGAACTGTGGTACGCGGTTTTACCAATGTGCTAACGGGGCACACATCATCTGTAGGGAATTTAATCCTTATGAAGTTCATGTTTGGTTCCTCCTTGCCCAGATCCAGCTTTGGGTATTACCGGTGTGTTACAAAACTCTGA
>JAPXFY010000025.1:14454196-14480753 GCA_030674185.1 Monoplex corrugatus | reverse complement strand
GACATGAATGCTGGCCCCCAGAAAAGTTGAAGGCTCTACCACCTCAATGTTCCATCTTTACCTCTTATCAATGCTTTGTTGAACAACAGAAGAGCATCTTTCCCCCTCAGGTTTGAATGCTTTTGAACAGCACAATGGCTTCCCTGTTTACCCTTTGCCATGCTTTTTTCTCCATGTTTTTATTTCCAGTTTACTAATGTGTGATATCTGTATGTGTTATTACAGCCACTGTATTGTAGACTGTTGTAAGAATACAAATCTACATGTCTTGGTAAACTATTTTGATTTGCTCTTGACATGTATAAGTAATATTTGTAATCTGATTAATGAAATAGCTTAATCATAAAGATACTTTGACATTTATTTACATATTTGATGCTTTTTTCATATTTGATTTTTTTTTTGCACACATGCACACACACGCGCGCGTGCATGCACCCACACTTGACTGTGTATATTCGTTTATATATTTGCAGTCAGATGTCTCGTTTCATTTATTTTTTCATTATGTGCATGAATGCATTTATATGTGTACTTAATTTTCTTTCTTTTTTTTTTTTCCTTTTAAGTTTTGTGTTTTGAAGCGGTTATAGCCCTGATATGGTTCTATGCAGTCGGCTGGGCTTTAAACAACAATAACAATAACTGTGGTCTGACTTAAGCATCTCAATTTACATGCAGTGATTTAATTTTGCATTGACTTATTAAGCGTCCAAGTTTGACATTGGTAATGTGAGGGTTGCTGTTTATCTGTTGTATTTTCACTTCCACGGGACATTTTTATTGGGGAGACGTGGCATGTGGCATGTAACAACATTTGCCTTGTTCAGTTCCCTGTTGCATTCAGTTGTGTTCTCTCTCAGCTGTTTCAGCACAAAGATGGCATCTGTACATCATCTTCCTCCTTCTGAACCCAAACTGGGCCTCATTTAGTTGGGTTTCAACAACAGGCCATGTCCTTTGCTCCAAAAGTTTTGCAAACATTTTACCTACTCGATTTATCAGGGATATTCCTGTGCAGGTTTCTCAGTCCCGTTTGTTTCCTTTTTTCTTCCATAAAGACACAACAGTTGTTCATTGCCAATCATTGGGAACCTTTCTCTCTTGCCATGCACTGTTGAAGATTGTGTTTAACCACTTGTCATCAATATCATAACAAACTTTCATTACTTGTGATGTTATGCCATCCATGCCTGATCCTTTGTTTTGGGAACTTCTTCTGATCTCATCAACATCATCAGTATCTGATCAAGCTTTATTTCAGATGTTATACCATCCTTTCTTGATGCTTTGTTTTGATAATGTTTTCTGATAACTTTTTCAAGTTCATCAATATCCGAACAAGCTTTGATTACTTGTGATGCTATACCGCCCTTTCCTGATGCATTGTTTTGGGACTTTTTCATATCTCATCAACTTCATCAATATCTGAACAAGCTCTGATTATTTCCGATGTTATACCATCCTTTCTTGATGCATTGTTTTTGGGACTTTTTCTGATGACTTCTATAACTTCACTTCCTAGTATTGGTAGTTCCAAACTTCTGGCGTAAGAAGGTGTAAGAAGGCGTAAACATTCCTAGATTGGCTTCACCCGAAGGATTGAGCAGTTCTTGAAAGTGCTCTTTCCAACGCTGTTTAATGTTTTGCTTATCAAAAATCAGTCCCCGTCTTTACTGTCGGTTGTTATTGGGTTGAAAGGTTCTTCATGGATATGCATGCTTTTCACACTTTTGTAGAACTGTCCTGGGCCCTCTTTGCATTGCTGTACGATCTTTAGCGTGTGCAGCCAGAAGGCACACGGGTCCGACTCGTTTTTCATCCCCTTCTGAAGGATTGGACATTCATTTCAATTTTCTGGTCAAACTGAGAAGAAAAGTCGAGGCTTCTACGGGGATCAAACCCTGGAACCTTGAGTTTAGTTATTAGCAGGCGAACATCTGAACCGTTCTGCCACTCTTCTCCCTTGCTGCCCGGCTGCCTTCGTAAAAAAAAAATTGAGAGATAGGTTGATTACCCAGGTCCCCACCCCTTGAAGAAGAGATAGGTTGATTACCCAGGTCCCACCCCTTGAAGACCAATTAGCCTTCTTGCCTTTCTGAAGTCTTGGTTAAAAAATGAGTTGGACCCATGTGCTTTCTGGTTGTGCACGCTAAAGATCCCATGGCAGTTGAAAATCATGAAGAACAGGGCATTGCCTGGCTGCCTTGGTATAAAACATTGGAGAGATAGGTAGATTTCCCAGGTCCCACCCCGAGAAGACCAATTAGCCTTCTTGCCTTTCTGGAGTCTTGGTTAAAAACAATGTGACTGAATATGAATTTGAATCTAGGGAAAGGGGATGGGCACCGCCCTCATGATGCTGGTCCTGGGAAAAGTTGAAGTTTCTGTCACCCTCACAAAGTTTCTTTTTTTGCCACCTCACATCTCCCTAGGACCCCAGGGTTATAGACACTATCTAGGAGTAGAACCTCAGGACCTGGCCAGCTCTTGGGTTTATGTGCAGGCTTAAGGTTTGTGCCGTGATCATTCTGGGTCTTCTCCATCTCATGGCATCTGTGACATTAGTGCACATGGAATTCATTCTGAGTGCGGAGATGTCATCTTGTGAAACTGAAACTGAAACTGGGGTCAGCTCTTTGGTTAACTCTTTGACTTCTGCAACCTGTCCTCCAGCATCCTGCATTGTCAACCATGCTAGCAAAGCAAAAACATGACAGGAAGCTGGTGGAAAGAGGGAGGAATCAAAGGGTTATGTTTTTGCAGCTGGTCGATAGGGCGTGGGAGTCAAAGGGTTATTAAAATGCCCCATTACGTTGACATTATCCTTCATGTTTATTGAGTTGACAAAGTCTTTAAGATCTTCATAGAATTTTGCCCTTTCTTCTTCGGAGCAGGCACCGCTTCATGGTGCATGTACTCGAACATTCATTGTTGTTGTTTGTTTACCGTCCATCATCCTGATGCTCAGAATTCGTTCTGGTACATATTTGACATGTTATAAACGTGGCTTTTTCAGGGCTGATAATAAACCCTGCTGCATGTTTTGCTCCCTTGCTGTCCTTGGTTCCACTCCATACTAGTGAATAGTTCTTACATGTTTGTTAACTGTTGTTTGTCTTCTTCTTTACATCAGCTATTCCCAAACACTTTTATTTTCTTTGCTTCTGAAAACTGAACAATTTCGTGTTCTTTTGTCAGCCAGTCCACATACGATGTCCCATGTTCCAATTTCACTTTTTGTCCTGGCTCGTTTTGAGGCTTTTTTGTTGTTGTTGTTTTGCTGTTTTTGTTTCCATTTGAGTCCGTCCGTTTGTAGATTTCCTCCTTGTTTTCCTTGTAGCAATAGATAATCCGCTGTCAGCTTGCTAAGTTGGTCACAGTTTCACCATTGCCCCGTTAGCCAGCAATGTTTCAGGGTGACCAGAGTTGGCCTTCATGGCTGGTGTAATGCCTCAGTGACAGAAAGCCACACCGTGCATCGCCCAGACCCAGCACCCCCCCCCCCCCCCCCCCCACCCCACTTGTCCTGTTTCCGTCTCCCAAGATGCAGGCCAGGGGTTGTTCTTTGGGAGACATTGAAACAAACAGATTGGATTAATCAGTAAAGTTTCTGACTTCAGACACAAGAACAGACACAGACAGACAGACAGAGATACAGACATAGACACAGGTACACAGATGCGTGCACACACATACACACACACATGCGCGCGCGCTCACCACACACACACACACACACACACACACACACACACACACACACACACACACACACTCTCTCTCTCTCTCTCTCTCTCTCTCTCACACACACACACTGATACACATCTCTCTTTCTCTTGCTCTCTGTCAGTGCAAAAGCTTACTCTCATATAATGTCTTTATTTTTCAGATCCTTCCATAAAAGCTCTGCCACCTCCGTAAAAGACAGAATTACTGTGAGTGGGACCGTCAGGATAATTCTAGTTTAGAGAAGCAGCGGAACTGTTAGGAGAATTCTGGTTTGCCGGAGCAGTAGGAATGTCAGGAGACCTGGCTTGGAGAATCATTTTTATTGTGTGTCTGGATAGTTTAAGCACATATCAAGCACATATTATCTTTAGTAAGGATACGATTTTTATGATGTTTGATATGTTAAATACATATGATTTTGTGTTTCTTTATGACATTTTATAATCATAATTCTCATGATTTCTTTTGCTCGTTTATGTGTTATCATATTTCTTCCTAATGTTTTACTATCTTTATAATTTCTGTTGGTTAAATGTACACAGAGTCTTTGATAATGCCAATGTTGTACTATTTGTGTATATCTTGGTGGCTTATCCTCAGTGAAAGAGTTGTTTGTGTGTCTATAATATCTGACATATTTGTTATTGTCTTTTTAGTATTGATGCTAATTTTAGATTCTGATGATACAGTTTGACATTGTTTTACTAGCAAAGTACAGCAGTGGGGATGCTAGGGACTCTTTCAGTATACATTGTATCCCCACCTTCTGGAAATTTTGTGCTGGAAATTTCCTCTTGTCTGTCACTGTCTTTGTTTTCTGCCTTGTTCCTTTGCTTTCTGTCATTTCTTCCAATCATTTTCTAACTTGCTGGTCCATTCACTTGCATGTGTTTGATAAAGTCTTATGAACTTTTTCTTAGGATTAATAATTGGGTACATGTATTAAGAAATGAAGAAGCACCATGGTTATACCATGTGACGAGCCATTGAGCATCACAATCTTCTTGATTTGTGGGACTTGTATAACGTGAGACATAAGCACTACACGGCGGACTCCTTGAAGAACCTCTTCCAAGATGTTCCTCCTGATGCAGTTTTCCAGTTTTTACAAGAGATCAATAGATTTCACCTGCTATGATTTTATGGCTGAGTATGTTTTTCTTTAATTGCATTTTAGACTTTTGCAAAGTTAACAGTGAGCATGGATTTTAACTGTTGTCTTTATCTTAACCTGGTTGTTGTGTTTGATGTGGTGTTAGCCCTGATACAGCTCTAGTAGTCGGCTGGGCTATAAGTAGTATAAACTTGGAACTAAGGTAACAGTGAACATGTTTTTTTAAATGTCTTTTATCTTAACCTGGTTGTCGTGTTTGATGTGGTGTTAGCCCTGATACAGCTCTAGTAGTCGGCTGGGCTATAAGTAGTATGAACTTGGAACTAAGGTAACAGTGAACATGGTTTTTTAAATGTCTTTTATCTTAACCTGGTTGTCGTGTTTGATGTGGGTTATAAACAATATGAACTTGAACTTGATTCTCATGTTTAGGCTGTTTTACCATTTATATTTAGGTCCAGATGATTCATGTACTGCATCAACTGTATGTTATTTGTGTATTTCATAGTGGTTGGTGTACATGTTTTGTTATTCTCTTATTTACATTTTAAAACTTTTTTTTGTTGCTTTGCCTGGATGATTTATGTACAAACTTTCTTTAATAATGATCGTGGCAACAGTGTTACTATCTTATGTTTCTTGATAGATCACATACATTTATTCATCTTCGTGTTGACAATATTTTACCATTTTTACGTCTCTTGGTAAATCTTGTAAATTATATTTAAGCATCAGACACCTTCTTCTTGACTGGTGGGACTTGTTTAATGTGAGACATAAACACTGCATGGTGGACTCCTTAAATTAAAGAACCTCTTCTGAGACGTTCCTCTTAATAAGGAGTATTTGCAGGAGCTGTAGTTTGTGTACGAAGAAGAAGAAAAACAAAAGATCTATGATACTGATAGTAATAATGTTAGCAGCATCTGAAATTTTTCTTATAATTAACATACATTATTATCTCTGTGTTTCCTTTTTGTTATAGTTTACAATTTGTTATTATGTCTTGTAATGGCATGTTTATATGCTATCTTTGTTTCTTTATATTATACCAGTTTTATGGTGTCTCTCGATAATTTGTAATATTATCTTGAGTTATGTCAGCAAGGTACTGTTTTTACATTTCTTGTACATATTTTGAATTGTTATCATCTTAACGATATTTCACTATTTTCAAGATGTGTTTAAAATTGATAGCTAATGTGATTGCTAACTTTGTGTTTCTTAATAACATTTTGAAGTCATGGATTATGTTTTGTTTTTCAGTGTGGCACTTATTTCACAAATGACAAGTTTAACAGATCTTGTGTTGTATTCAAAATCAGATAATACCATGTTAGATCTGTTGTGTGTGTTGATGTTGTGCAGTGGATGGGTGAGCTGTTTTTTCATTGTTCCTTTGCTTCCTGTCATTTCTTCCTATCATTTTCTACCTTGCTGGTCCGTTCACCTGTATGTGTTTGATAAAGTCTTATGTAAAGTCACTTGGATTGATAATTGGGTACATGTATTAAGTGCATTTTTGGCTCTAGGGAAATGAGATTTGCAGAAGCAATTTGAGGTAATTTAGGCCCATTTTCATATATGTTCTGTGTCCTTAGTTATGTTTAAATTTGTATTCAGGTATTTGTTTTTTAAATCCCCTGTGCAATAAATTGGACTGAGTGGTCAATGCCAGGGGCATCTCCTTAAATCATGTGCATGAATGCATGGATTTGTTTACTTAATTTTCTTTTCCCTTTTTTTTTTCCTGTTGAAGTATATTGTGTATGTTTTGAAACAGTTATAGCCCTGATATGGCTGTACGTGGTCAGCTGGGCTGTAAACAGAAATAACAGTAACAGTAATGGGTGAGCAGTCCACGTGGAATATATTGATTTTATGCTGAAAGTGATTGAATTGATCAGTTTGTGTTGAGATGGTCAGATTGTATACATAGGCCAAGAGAGTGAATGAAAAAGCTTGTATTCAACACTGTCTGATCAAGGCTGGTCACGTGCAGATCATTCCTGTTGAAGTTTTGTGTACTTTTTGAAACGGTTATAGGCCTGATATGGCTCTACGCAGTTGGCTGGACTTTAAACAAGAATAACAGTAATAACAGATCATGTGAGAGCCCTGGATGGCAAGGTCAATTTCAATCTATAACAGAGAGCTAAACTGGTTAGGTTAGATATAGTATTGGATTTGGTAAATATACTAGTTAAGCAGGGTTTTAAGAACAAAAATCCTTATTATTGTGCTGTAGGATGGGTGAGGTGAACACATTGTGTTCATTGATTTTGTGTTAATGATGGATAAGGTGACTAGATTGTGCATATTGATTTTGTATTGTGTATATTGATTTTGTGTTAATGATGGATAAGGTGACCAGATTGTGCATATTGATTTTGTATTGTGTATATTGATTTTGTATTGTGTATATTGATTTTGTATTGTGTATATTGATTTTTGTATTGTGTGTATTGATTGATTTTGTATTGTGTATATTGATTTTGTACCAATGATGGATGAGGTGATCAGATTGTGTATACAGATTTTTGTATTGTGTATATTGATTTTGTATATTGTTTTTGTACCAATAATGGATGAGGTGATCAGATTGTGTATATTGATTTTGTATTGTGTATATTGATTTTGTACCACTGATGGATGAGGGGATCAGATTGTGTGTATTGATTTTTGTATTGTGTATATTGATTTTGTATTGTGTGTATTGATTTTTGTATTGTGTATATTGATTTTTGTATTGAGTATATTGATTTTTGTATTATGTATATTGATTTTGTATTTTGTATATTGATTTTGTATTGTGTATATTGATTTTGTATTGTGTATATTGATTTTGTATTGTGTATATTGATTTTGTATTGTGTATACTGATTTTGTACCACTGATGGATGAGGGATTAGATTGTGTATATTGATTTTGTATTGTGTATATTGATTTTGTATTGTATTGTGTATATTGATTTTGTATTGTGTATATTGATTTTTGTATTGCGTATATTGATTTTGTATTGTGTATATTGATTTTGTATTGTGTATATTGATTTTGTACCACTGATGATTGAGGGGTCAGATCGTATAATACTGATTTTGTGCTAAGGATAGGTGAGATAAACAGATCGTATAATACTGATTTTGTGCTAAGGATAGGTGAGATAAACAGATTGTATATTACTGATTTTGTGCTGAGGATAGGTGAGATAAACAGATTGTATATTACTGATTTTGTGCTAAAGATAGGTGAGATAAACATTGTGTGTTTTGATTTTGTGGTAAGGATAGGTGAGATAAACAGATTGTGTGTTTTGATTTTGTGCTAAAGATAGGTGAGATAAACAGATTGTGTTTTGATTTTGTGCTAAAGATAGGTGAGATAACAGATTGTGTGTTTTGATTTTGTGCTAAAGATAGGTGAGATAAACAGATTGTGTGTTTTGATTTTGCTAGATAGTGAGATAAACAGATTGTGTTTTTGATTTTGTGCTAAGATAGGTGATAATAAGATGTGTTTGATTTGTGCTAAAGATAGGTGAGATAAACAGATTGTGTGTTTTGATTTTGTGCTAAGATAGTGTGAGATAAACAGATTGTGTGTTTGATTTTGTGCTAAGATAGGTGAGATAAACAGATTGTGTGTTTTGATTTTGTGCTAAGGATAGGTGAGATAAACAGATTGTGTGTTTTGATTTTGTGCTAAGATAGGTGAGATAAACAGATTGTGTGTTTTGATTTTGTGCTAAAGATAGTGAGATAAACAGTTGTGTGTTTTGATTTTGTGCTAGGATAGGTGAGATAAACAGATTGTGTGTTTTGATTTTGTGCTAAAGATAGGTGAGATAAACAGATTGTGTGTTTTGATTTTGTGCTAAAGATAGGTGAGATAAACAGATTGTGTGTTTTGATTTTGTGCTAAGATAGGTGAGATAAACAGATTTGTTATTGATTTGTGTGTAAGGATAGGTGAGATAAACAGATTGTGTGTTTTGATTTTGTGCTAAGAGATAGGTGAGATAAACAGATTGTGTGTTTTGATTTTGTGCTAAAGATAGGTGAGATAAACAGATTGTGTGTTTTGATTTTGTGCTAAAGATAGGTGAGATAAACAGATTGTGTGTTTTGATTTTGTGAGAGGATAGGTGAGATAAACAGATTGTGTGTTTTGATTTTGTGCTGAGGATAGGTGAGATAAACAGATTGTGTGTTTTGATTTTGTGCTAAAGATAGGTGAGATAAACAGATTGTGTGTTTTGATTTTGTGCTAAAGATAGGTGAGATAAACAGATTGTGTGTTTTGATTTTGTGCTAAAGATAGTGAGATAAACAGATTGTTGTTATGATTTTGTGCTGAGGATAGGTGAGATAAACAGATTGTGTGTTTTGATTTTGTGCTAAGGATAGGTGAGATAAACAGATTGTGTGTTTTGATTTTGTGCTAAAGATAGGTGAGATAAACAGATGTGTGTTTTGATTTTGTGCTAAAGATAGGTGAGATAAACAGATTGTGTGTTTTGATTTGTGTGCTAAAGATAGGTGTAGTATAAACAGATTGTATGTGTACTTGATTTTGTGCTGAGGATAGGTGAGATAAACAGATGTGTTGTTTTGATTTTGTGCTAAGGATAGGTGAGATAAACAGATTGTGTGTTTTGATTTTGTGCTGAGGATAGGTGAGATAAACAGATTGTGTTGTTTTGATTTTGTGCTAAGATAGGTGAGATAAACAGATTGTGAGTTTTGATTTGTGCAAGAAGGTGAGATACAGTTGTTTTTGATTTGTGTAAGATAGGTGAGATAAACAGATGTTATTGATTTTGTGAGATAGGTGAGATAAACAGATGTTTTTGATTTTGTGCTAAAGATAGGTGAGATAAACAGATTGTGTGTTTTGATTTTGTGCTAAAGATAGGTGAGATAAACAGATTGTGTGTTTTGATTTTGTGCTAAAGATAGGTGAGATAAACAGATTGTGTGTTTTGATTTTGTGCTAAAGATAGGTGAGATAAACAGATTGTGTGTTTTGATTTTGTGCTAAAGATAGGTGAGATAAACAGATTGTGTGTTTTGATTTTGTGCTAAAGATAGGTGAGATAAACAGATTGTGTGTTTTGATTTTGTGCTAAAGATAGGTGAGATAAACAGATTGCACATATTGATTTCGTGCCAATGATGGGAAAGGTGATCAGATTGTATATATTGATTTTGTGTGCTAAGATTAGGGTAGGTAAATAGATTTGTATTGATTTTTTTTATCAGTAATAGCTGATGTGATCAGATTGTGTATATTGATTTCGTGCTAATGATGGGTAAGGTGATCAGATTGCTTATATTGATTTTTTGTGTGCTAAGATTAGGGTAGGTAAATTGATTTGTATTGATTCTTTTGCCAATGATGGATGATGTGATCAGATTGTGTATATTGATTTTGTGCTAATGATGGGTAAGGTGATCAGATTGTTTATATTGATTTTTTGTGTGCTAAGATTAGGGTAGGTAAATTGATTTGTATTGATTCTTTTGCCAATGATGGATGATGTGATCTGATTGTATATATTGATTTTGTGTGCTAAGATTAGGGTAGGTAAATAGATTTGTATTGATTTTTTACCAATTATGTATGATATAATCAGATTATGTATATTGATGTTGTGCTAATGATGGGTAAGGTGATCAGATTGTGTCTGTTTTTATACTAATGATGAGTAAAGTGGTCAGATTGTGTGTATTGGTTTTGTGCTAATGATGGGTAAGGTGATCAGGTTGTGTGTGTTTATTTTATATTAATGATGGTACAAGGTGATCAGATTGTGTACATTGATTTTGTGTGCTGATGCTGTTTAAGATGGTCAGATTGTGTATGTTGATTTTGTGCAAGTGCTGGGTAAGGTGATAAGATTGTGTATACTGATTTTGTGCCATTGTGGATAAGGTGACCAGACCACACCAGTCCATTCGGCCGTGAATGGGCACATGTCCGTGTTTAGCGTTGGTCAAAGCACAGGAGTGTGGAGATCTCCTGTTGACGGCCTTTATCCTCCATGAGAGATGAAGGGCCTAACTAACTAACTAACTAACTAACTAACCAGGGCTGGTTCAGCAGAGCCATGGACTCAAGATCTGATATCTTGAGTTCAAACCCCAGCCCGCAACATTTAAAACCATGGCCTCTTTGCTGCCCGTCTTAATGTTTTCCATCGTTCTGGCGGTGTTGGCTTAGTGTTTTGATGGGCCCCTTCTCCCCTTTTCCCCGTTTCAAGACCTTGCCAGCGTTCTGTGCAGGATCAGGAAATCGGTCTGATAATCGCTGTCCTTAGATCATGTGCGCGAATGCATTGATATGTGTACGTAATTTTCATTTTCTTTTCTCTTTTTTTTTCCTGTTGAAGTTTCGTACGTTTTGGAATGGTTAAAGCCCTGGGATGGCTATATTGGTCAGCTGGGCTTTAAACAGTAATAACAATAACATTGTAGGGCTGATGTTTGAGCGGGCCACATGTTTTTGTTGTTGTTGTTAATCTCAGTTGACAGAGCCATCGAACTGAAGATCTGAAGTCTCGAGTTCGACCCCAGCCCGCAACATTAAAAAAAAAAATCTTATTCAATGCCCATCTTAATACTTCAGTCGTTCTGGTGGTGTGAAGGGGTCATAGGTCCCATCCCCTACCTCCATCCCCTACCTCCATCCCCTACCTCCATCCCCTACCTCCATCCCCCGACTTCACCATCTTACCCATTTCAAGACCTTGCCGGCGCGTAGGACTTTGTGCAGCTTCCAGGAAGTCTGCCTGATCATTGCTGGCAGATTTGGGTGGAGCGCATATGGAGTTGTCTGAGTGTTGAATCCCTCTTGAACAAACTCCAACAACCATTCACACTCTTTTTGTGTGTGTGCGTGCGTGTTTTGTTTTTGTTAATTGTGATAAAGAATTTATCACTATGGTGAAAGCGGTTTTTTGTTTGTTTTGTTTTTTGAGAATTGTGATAGAGAATTTATCACTATGGTGAAAGCGGTTTTTGTTTTGTTTTGTTTTTTGAGAATTGTGATAGAGAATTTATCACTATGGTGAAAGCGTTTTTTTTTCGTTTTTTGAAAAAGTTAAAATTTCCAGAAAATCTGTGTGTTGAACGTGTGCATGTAGACACGTGTTATATTTCATACGTTTGTATGTTCGGTTTTCACCTACATTTGAACAAACTGATGTGAGCAGTAATACACATAGACATGTTGCATGGGTATAGCATGGTCATAGGGAAAACATGACGTAAACAGATAACCCAGTTCCTGGCACATGCACACGAGAAATGAAAGATGGTGACATCAACAATTCAGGTCAGTATTTTTACTGAGCAATAGCTCATGAGAAATGAAAGCTGGTGACATCAACAATCCAGTTCAGTATTTTCACTGAGCAATAGCTCATGAGAAATGAAAGCTGGTGACATCAACAATTCAGTGTCAGTATTTTCACTGATCAAGAGATAAAGTCGTAAAAGTAAAAAAATGTTGTCTGATGCAATGCCTTATGCATTGTCAGACCTCCGTTCATTTGAAAAGTATTTATACTGCCCCATCTTTCATGTAGAAAAACTTTCAAGGCGGACAAGAAATGCTCTATAGTGTCACATCCAGAATCAAGTTTTGTATAGTTTCTGCATGTGTTTTACAAAAGTTGCAGTTACTGTGTGCCGGTAAGTTTAACCCCTTTGACTCCCGCACCCTGTCCACCAACTGCGAAAACTTAACCTTTTGACTCATCACCCTGTCCATCAGTTTCCGGCAGAAAGCTGGTGGGATAGGATGATGGAATCAAAGGATTCAGTTTTTGTTTTGCCAACATGGTTGCCAACACAGGATGCTAGTGAACGGTGTGTGGTAGTCAAAGGGTTTTTTTTTCTCAAAAGATTACTGTTCACGATTCAGTAATCATATGTACCAGCCTTAATTGAAACCATTTTGAATTTATTTTAATCGTATGCACCAGCCTTAATTGAAACCATTTTGAATTTATTTTAATCGTATGTACCAGCCTTAATTGAAACCATTTTGAATTTATTTTAATTGTATGTACCAGCCTTAATTGCTACGAAGCTACGAAAGCTAAAAAAATGGTGTTTTCGTGTTTTTATTCGATCATCCAGGATGTCCAAGTGTCACAGGCTGTAGAGACAGTGGACCAAGCCAAATGGGTCCCTGTTGGTCTTTCTGAAATGCTGTGTCGCTTTTTACTGTTTCTAGAGTGTACGAATGCCGTGACCTCAGCTATTGACATCTGTAGCAAATAAACATGGCTGCTGAAGAAGGAGCATCAGAGCTCCGAAAGCTACGAAAGCTAAAAAAAATTGTGTTTTCGTGTTTTTATTCGATCATAATTGAATTTATTTTAAGGTAGTTTCTGTATTTGTTGCTGTAGAATACTATGATTGCTGTATATCATGTTTTGTTCTTATGTGTGTGTATAGCTTATGTGTATATATAGCTTCATTTTATGTTTGCTTGTTCTTTCACATTAGACATTTTTCTGTCTTTTTTTTTTTCAGATTTACTTTCAGACATTTAGTATTTTGTTTTTGTTTAGACTTTTTACTTTAAGACATGTTCGTCTTATATTTGTATTTTACTTTTGGATATTTTTGTTTGGTTTTTGTTCGGATTTCTTTTAACTTTTAGATGTTTTAGTTTTCTGTTTGTATAGGTTTTCACTTTTGACATTTTTTGGTTTGTGTTTGTTCAGATTTTGACTTTTAGACATTGTTCATCTTTTTTCTGTTAAAGATGCTCTACTTTTAGACATGTTTGGTTTTGGTTTTGTTTAGATTTTCGTTTCAGAAAATTTCAAATTTCTTTGCTTGCATTTGTGTAGATTTTTCACTTTAGACATTTTGACCTTGATTTTGTTCAGATTCCAGTTATTTGTCCGTTGCACTACTTGAGAATATTCTATTTTTTGACCAACTGTACCTTTCAGCGAACAAACAAATAAACAAAAAAATGACCCTTTGACTCCCGCATCGTATCCACCACCTGCAAAATTTTAACCCTTTGTCACCCCCTTTTGGCGACACCAGTCTTACCAAGGGGAGACAAAGACAATGAAAATAGGTAAGGTAGTATTTCAAGCAAAGCAACGTAGAGTTTGTGCTTACTCATCATCAGAAATATCAGTCTGTCAGTATATACACGGGCATGATGTTACGAAATCAGACTCGCTATCACATTCCATTACATACACTGACAACACCAGTATTACAATATAAAGAGACAGAATCGAGGCTCGGTTGTTATTGATATATATACCTGTAAATACGGTAGCCATCTTGTCTTGAAAGTGCGCACATTCCAATTCGTTTTTGCATGCATTGTATTCTTCTATGTGGTCTTTTATAGCAAGGTGCCTTTTGAAAGAGGTTACGTTTGGTACAGTCTGTTGATAGTTGCATTTATAAATGTACATTTCTCCAAGGAGGTTGAGCCTGTAGGACTTATTTGTAGCTTTACGGCTTTGGCCGTGGTCATTTTGGATCTTCTCCATCACATGGTGTATTAAGAATCGGTGTATACGGAATTCATTCTGAGCGCGGAGGTGCCGTCTTGAAGAACAGAAACAAGAGTTCTGCCAGATACATGTTGGTGGTTGTGGGTGGAGCGCATATGGGGAATTTCATGCCTGAGTGCTTCAGTCCCTCTTGAACATATTTCAGTCCTCATTGAATTCAAAGATATGACATGACTATCTTTTAAAAAAAAAAAATTTATGTTTATAAAACGTTTTGATGCTCCCTTTGTAGCTGTGGCTTTTAGCTTTTCAGTGTGATTTCACGGTTAGGTTCGTGTCCTGGCAGGCGTAATGGTGGTGGTGGGGGGGGGGGGGGTGCGGGGGAGAGGGGAAATATTCCATCTTTCTTTCCTTCTCTCATTCTTTTATTCTATGGCTAGTTGTGTTGTGATTCAGATCTTTAATTATTGATTTATTTACTTTATATATACAGGGGTATGTGCAAAAGTAGGTATACAGTAAGTATCACATCATAATTATAATGCTTAATTCTGCTCTCGATTAGAGGAGTGTGTGAATACTGACGGCAAGCAGTTTGAGTATCTGAGGGATTAAGGCTGTGCTTGTTATTACATGTATATGCAATATTCATTTGTTTGTATAATAAATGCAATGAGTATTGTATGTGTTTTCTTTTTTCATAACTGTATACCTACTTTTGCACCCCCCTGTATATATATATGTTCCGCGGGGCCCCAGTAGCTCAGTCGGTTTGAGTGTCGGATTCACATGCTAATGGTTGTGGGTTCGAATTCCAGGGTGTGCTACATTAAAACTGGCCTTCTCACCGTCCCATCTTAATATCATTGTTGTTCTGGTGGTGTCAGTATAGGATTAGATAAGTCCCACTTCCCCCCACTTCCCTGGGATGGTTATCCCCGTCAGCCATATCACCTGAGGTGGGTATGGACGTAAAAACTGAATCATAACAACCAATGTATGTTCCTTTTTTTTTTTTGAAGTGTCATTTATATGTAACCAAGATTATTCCAGTGATAGGCTGATAAAATACCAGTATGAAATATAGACTAGGTAAAACATAGTCTAGGCAGGGCCTCAGGACCTGAGCTCAAGGGTTTATGTGCTGGCTTAAGGTTTGTGCCATGATCACCATACACATGGCACCTGTGATGTTAGTGCATATGGAATTCGTTCCGAGCGTGGAGAAATTGAAACTAAAACTGTCGGTGGTTTTGCTGACTTAGGCTAGTTTGCTGCGACCGTTTCCCGATATAGGCGTTATAGTGTTTTAATCCACATTTTAATTAATTAAGATGAACGTGTAGTTTACGTCTAAACTAGTATAAGTTCCTTTGGAATGTTTGTTTCCCTCCAGTTCTCATAATTCCCACCATCGTGTTTTGTCTTCATTATGGAGATAGATTTTTACAGGCTGAAACCCTTTTGGCATTCAAGGGGAGCTTATCAAGGCGTGTTGGATAGTATATTGTTATCAAGGCGTGTTGGATAGTATATTGTTATCAAGGCGTGTTGGATAGTATATTGTTATCAAGGCGTGTTGGATAGTATATTCTTATCATGGTGTGTTGGATAGTATATTGTTATCAAGGCGTGTTGGATAGTATATTCTTATCATGGCGTGTTGGATAGTATATTGTTATCAAGACGTGTTGGATAGTATATTGTTATCAAGGCGTGTTGGATAGTATATTCTTATCATGGCGTGTTGGATAGTATATTGTTATCAAGGCGTGTTGGATAGTATATTCTTATCATGGCGTGTTGGACAGTATATTCTTATCAAGGCGTGTTGGATAGTATATTGTTATCATGGCGTGTTGGATAGCATATTGTTATCAAGGCGTGTTGGATAGTATATTGTTATCATGAGCAGACGTTTAATTCAGTTTTTGCTGTCGTGGATTGCTCTTCTGTTTTTGTGTTTTCTCTTTCTGTTTTAAACTCCCTCTGAAGAAAAAGATCATTTATTACATGTTGAACCAAGAGAGGTGTGTGTGTGTGTCTGTCTGTCTGTCTCTCTATCACCAAATTGCAGCAGCAAGATTTCCTCAGCTGTTTCTGGTGGATCTTTACCAAACTTGAGTCAGAGGTGTGGATTGTTAAGGATTCGCAAAAGCCTCAGCTTGGAGTCATAATGCCAAGGCCAAGGTCACAGGGTGCCAAGGTCAGGATGAAAAAAAGGAAGTGCTTAAAATCCGCACATTTTATGAACAGCGGTTTATCAGAAACTTCTGACAATATTCCAATTCTGTTTTCACTGTCGTGACAGTCTGCTAATAGTCCTTGCTTTACGTCAAGTTTCTGTTTCTTCTGTTGCTTCTTCAAGGTCACATTGACCCTGAGAGAACAAAATCAGATTTTTAACATTTTTTTTATTTTTTAGGATGACCGCACTTAGGGAGGTTACGTTTGTGCTGACTTTTTTTTGTTTTTGTTTTTTTGGTCCCATTTTTTGCGCCATTTTTAATGACCACAGAAGCTGGCACAACGGTTTTTTTTTAACAATGCGATGATGATGATGTCGATGAGGATGATAATAATGATGGTGTGAAGTTCCATCTAGGATTGAAACTGCGTGACAGGGCTGTACTCTACGCTTGCTATCATAATATGTACTGGCGTCAACCAGGCCCGAGAAATACAGACACCTGCGGTGCTGATCAGAAGATTTGAGCAACACCCTCAACGACGCATCCGTGAAGTGAATGAGACACGACTGTGTGGTCCCAGTCTTCACAATGAGCCCATAGCACGCCCACTTCTGGGTGGGAGCCAGTTAGAGCCGAAAAATCCCACAGTGATATATTTTTGAAGGGCCTAATGGGGATTCGAACCCACAACCTTCCAGCTGGTAGTCCGTTGCGTTAACCACTACACCACGGCGACTGGTCAAAATCAGAATTTGGGGGGGGGGGGGGGTAATAATTTTTGTATGAAAAGGGAGATTGTTACAGTGACTTGACTGCTGTGTTTCTCTTTATTTCTGTATTTTGTTTGTATTTTTTCTTCTCTGTGGCTGCTTAATCATATTTAATTGTCAAAGGTATTATGCTTACTTTCAATAAATATTGAATATTTCTGCATTTGATTTGCTGTTGTCTTCTTTTTCATATTTACACTTTTTTTCTAATTGATATGTGATTGATTGCACCGGTATGCCCCGAGTGCTTGCGTGTGAAAGAGGTGATATTTCTAACAGTGTAAAGTGAATGATTGAGACAGTTGTTGAAACGTCTGTCTCATTCTCCCTTCCTCCCTTGCTCTGTCTGTCTCTTTTCATCTGTGTGGTGTGTGTGGTGTGTTGCATGTGTGTGTGTGTGTGTGGGGAGAGAGAGAGAGAGAATGACATTGACAACTGTGCTTTTCATTTCTAGCGGTTCAGATTATTGGTTAAAAGATATTATTGGAACATGTTCTGCCAGTCTATAGATGTGCTTAGAACTACACCCCCCCACACACACACACACTCAATACACACGTAAACACACGCAAACAAACACTCAATACACACGTAAACAACGCAAACCACAAACACACACACCACATACACACATCAACAACACACACAAAAACCACACACACCACACACACAACACACACACAACACACACACACGCTCACACACACAACACACAACACAAACACACACACAACACACACACACACAACACACACACACAAACACACACTAACACAACAACACAACACACACACAACACAAACACACACAACACACAAACACACAACACACACACACACAACACACACACACACACACACACACACACACACACACACACACACACACACACACGAAACACAACATACACACACTCACACAACACAACACAAACACACACACACGCACACGCACACGCACACACACACACACGCACAACACAAACACACAACACACACACAGCACAAACACACACACACACACACACACACACACACACCACAAGAGATAACAAAACACAGCAAGCAACAAACAAGATGACGTGGTAAAGTGGTCAGCACAAAGGTTTCTAACGGGGTGGTTGCAAGTTCAAGCCCCCAAGCAATCCGAGACTTCATTGCCAAATCCAAAACAAGTGTGACTGCCTGCGTTCAAGCAAACAGGAACCAGAAAAAAACCCACAAAAAATGAATAAGAAGGCGCATTTAATACAAGACAAGACAAGCGCAAATTTTCGGCCAACTGGCCTTTGTCAAGCGTAAGATCACAAACAAACGGAGCAGCGGGGAAGTTTCAGTCTTTTTCTCCTAATTTTTGTATCTGGTGTTTGTTTGTTTGTCATCTTCCGCTTGACAAAGACCAGTTGGCCGAAATTTTGAGCCTGTCTTGTAATTGCCAAAACTTTCAGAGCACAGGCCGACGTGCGGCCTATCCAGGTTTGGAGTATGCCTTGGGCTCGTTTGGATAAAACTGGGACCCACACAGTCGAGTCTCATTCACTTGACAGATTCGTCACTGAAGGTGTTGCAGAACACCTCCTTGATTGCTGGGACTTGAACGTTGTGAATCATAAGCATTACATGGCGGACTCCATAAAGATCCTCTTCCGAGACGTCCCTCCTGATGCAGTTTTCCAGTTTTTACAAGAGATCAATAAATTTCACCTGACATGATTTTACGTCTGAATATGTTTTTCTTCAATTGCATTTTAGACTCGTTAACAGTGAGCATGTTTTTTTTTTAACTGTTGTCTTTTATCTTAACCTGTTTGTCGTTTTGACGTGGTGTTAGCCCTAATATGGCTCCAGTAGTCGGCTGGACTATAAAACAATATGAACTTGAACTCCTGATCAACAATGCAGGTGTCTGTATTTCTCGGGCCTGGTTGATGCCAGGATAGGCTGTGAGAGGAAGAAAGGACAGCAGGCCCAGTATACAGTCTTAATCCGACATGGAACTCCTTACCATCATTTTATTTGTCAGTTATCATTCTCACTGTCATGATTGTCATGATTGTCTTCATCATCATCATCAAGTGCCTTGCATCATGGCCTTCCATCTGTTTCTATCCCTTGTTGCCGCAAGCACATCTTCTACCCTCTCTGTCTTCAGCCAGTCTATAAGTCCCCTTGCTGTTTAGTTCCAACCCCTTACCTTTGCTTTATTTTTTTAGTATATTCGCAAGGTTTTGTAGGTCCCTTTCATTTTCTGCAATTAGCCCGGTGTCTAAGAATTGCGAAAAACTGATTGCCACAGATTAAAATATGTTACAAAATGTTCCAACATATAACAGAACGTTACAATGTTGTCTGTAAACAAGATAACTGATGACTAGGTCAGCATGGGGCATGCAACACATGGACAGCCCCCCTTTGCTTGATGAAATGACTGTCGTGTGGTGTCAGGAGTTTGGGAGATGATTATCTGGAGAGTGGCGAGGTATTGGTGCTCTGGGTCCCATCCGCACCCTCGTGGTGTTTCTTGTTAAATTGTTGTTGTGGAAAAGGACACTGTATCACAGTACAACGTCTTATAAAAAACCCTACAATATAAGATACAACAGTGCAGTGAAGCACAGTACAATAGTTTTATTACAACAGGCTAAACATTAGGGAACAATACATTCTTATCCAGAACAGTGGAACAGTGGGTTATACTACACAACAGTACAATGTATGACAGAACAGTACAGTGTATTATAGAACAGTACAGTGTATTATTGAACAGAACAGTGTATTATGGAACAGTACAGTGTATTATAGAACGGTGCAATGTATCACAACACAACGTATGACAGTACAGTATATTATAGAACAGTGCAAGAACAATGCAATATATCACAGAACAATAGAGTATATGACAGAACAGTACAACGTATCATAGAACAGAATACTGTATTGTAGAACAGTACAATGTATATTATGAAAAAGTACAATGTACCATATAACAGTACATTGTATCATAGAACAGAACAATATATCACACGACAATACAATGTATTATAGAACAGTACAGTGTGTCACAGGACAATACAATGCATTATATAACATTAGACTGTATTATAGAACAGTACAATGTATAACAGGACAATACAATGTGTTATGCAACAGTACAATGTATTATACAGCAGTACAAAGTATCACAGGACAATACAATGCATTATAGATATTGCAACGTATTACAGAACAGTACATGTATTATGCAACAGTATAATGTATCTCAGGACGATAAAATGTATTATAGAACAGTACAACATATCACAATGTATTGTAAATCGTATCACAACGTATCACAATGTATTGTAAAACAGTACAATGTATTATAGAACATACATTGTATTATACAACAGTAAACTTCACAGACATGCAATGTATTATAGCAAGTGCAAGTGTATTTTAAGACTGTACAATGTATCATAAGACAGCAACATGTATTATAGAACAGTACAATGTATCACAGGACTGTACAATGTATTATAGAACAGTATAGAGTGTACATAAGACAGTACCATGTATTATAGAAAAGTACAATGTATCACAGGACTGTACAATGTATTATAGAACAGTACAATGTATTATGGAACAGTATAGTGTATCATAAGACAGTACCATGTATTATAGAAAAGTACAATGTATTCTAGAACAGTACAATGTAATATAGAACAGTACAATGCATCACACGATAGCACCATGTATTCTACAGCAGTACCATGTATGAGAGGACAGTACAATGTATTATAGAACAGTACAATGTATTATAGAATAGTACCATGTATCACAGGACAGTACAATGTATTATAGAACAGTACCATGTATCACGGACAGTACAATGTATTATAGAACAGTACAATGTATCACAGGACAGTACAATGTATTATAGAACAGTACCATGTATCACAGGACAGTACAATGTATTATAGAACAGTACAATGTATCACAGGACAGTACAATGTATTATAGAAAAGTACAATGTATCACAGGACAGTACAATGTATTATAGAAAAGTACAATGTATTATAGAACAGTACAGTGTACCACGAGGACAGTACAATGTATTATAGAACAGTACAATGTATTATAGAACAGTACAATGTATTATAGAACAGTATAATGTATCACAGGACAGTACAATGTATTATAGAACAGTACCATGTATCACAGGACAGTACAATGTATTATAGAACAGTACAATGTATCACAGGACAGTACAATGTATTATAGAAAAGTACAATGTATTATAGAACAGTACAATGCATCACAGTACAGTACAATGTATTATAGAACAGTACAATGTATTATAGAACAGTACAATGTATCACAGGACAGTACAATGTATTATAGAACAGTACAATGTATTATAGAACAGTACAATGTATTATAGAACAGTACAATGTATCACAGGACAGTACAATGTATTATAGAACAGTGCCATGTATTATAGAACAGTACAATGTATCACAGGACAGTACATGTATTATAGAACAGTACAATGTATTATAGAACAGTACAATGTATTATAGAACAGTACAATGTATCACAGGACAGTACAATGTATTATAGAACAGTACAATGTATCACAAACAGTACAATGTATTATAGAACAGTACAATGCATTATAGAACAGTACAATGTATCACAGGACAGTACAGTGTATTATAGAACAGTACAATGTATTATAGAACAGTACAATGCATTATAGAACAGTACAATGTATCACAGGACAGTACAGTGTATTATAGAACAGTACAATGTATCACAGGACAGTACAATGTGTCACAGGACTGTACAATGTATTATAGAACAATACAATGTATCATAGAACAGTACAATGTATCACAGGACAGTACAATGTATTATAGAACAGTACAATATATCACAGGACAGTACAATGTATTATAGATCAATACAATGTATCACAGGACAGTACAATGTATCACAGTACTGTACAATGTATTATAGAAGAGTACAATGTATCACAGGACAGTACAATGTATTATAGAACAGTACAATGTATCACAGGACTGTACAATGTATTATAGAACAGTACAATGTATCACAGTACTGTACAATGTATTATAGAACAATACCATGTATTACAGAACAGTACAATGTATCACGGGACAATACCATATATTATAGAACAGTACAATGTACGTACGGGCGAATAGAAGAAATTGTCCACAGGAAAAATACATGCACATCAACTGGTTGCTTGAAATCGAAAGATGGCACGCTTATTAAGGAAAAAGACAAAATACTGGACAGATGGGGAGAGTACATTAAAGACCTTTTTGAGGATGACAGAAACGAAGAACACATTATAAAGAAGAACTTTGAAGGACCACCCATAATGAAAGCTGAAGTTAGAGCGGCATTGAAAATGATGAAACCAGGAAAAGCCCCAGGACCAGACAACATTACTACACAGATGATTGAAGCCCTGGAGGAATTTGGCATAGAAAAAATAACAGTCCTCCTAAATGAAATTTACGACATTGGAAAAATCCCCAAAGATATGTCAAAATCAATTTTCATTGCACTTCCAAAGAAGACAGGGGCTATAGAATGCGAACTCCATCGCACAATCAGTTTGATGAGTCATGTAACAAAAATCCTGTTTAGAATAATCATGATCAGGACAAGGAATGGAATCAAAAGAGAAATAGCAGAAGAACAGTGTGGATTTTGTAGAAGGGAAGGGAACTATTAATGCCATATACATCCTAAGAACTATCATAGAGAGGTCAATTGAGATGAATAAGGATTTGTATTTATGCTTTGTTGACTATACCAAGGCTTTCGATCGGGTACGACATGATGAATTGATCAACCAACTGGAGAGACTCAATGTTGATGGAAAAGATCTACGAATAATCAGGAATATGTACTGGGAACAAACAGCTGCAATGAGAATAGAAAACGATGTAAGCTCTTTCCAAAACATCAAAAGAGGAGTCAGACAGGGTTGTGTTTTGTCACCAGATCTGTTTTCACTTTGCGGCGAAAACATCATGAGAAACCTAGAAGAAGACCCTGGATTAAAGGTTGGAGGGAAAATGATAAACAACATTCGATACGTAGATGACACCGTGGTAATTGCAGAAAATGAAAGGGACCTACAAAACCTTGTGAATATACTAGAAACAGAAATCAAAAGGTAAGGGGTTGGAACTAAACAGCAGGAAGGCTGAAGTCATGGTGATCAGTAAAAAACATGAAATCCCCTCCTGCAAAACAACAGCAAATGGCACAACCTTGACACAGGTTAATAAGTTCAAATATCTGGGCAGATGCACATCGGAAATAGCCGGCAGAATCGGCCAAGCCAAAACAGCATTTAAGAAGATGACAAGCATTCTTACCAACAAATGCCTATCAATTAACATCAGGAAGAGAGTCCTTGAATGTTGTACAGAACCAATACTGTTATACGGATGTGAGGCGTGGACAGTCAGCAAGCAAAGCCAGAACAAGATTGAGGCAGCCGAGATGTGGTTTCTAAAAAGAATGTTGAGAGTTCCATGGACAGCAAAGAAAGCAAACGAGACAGTCTTGATGGAGGCAGACACAAGTAATCACTCATAAGGAAGATTAGGAAAAGACAGGCAACATTTATAGGCCATTTTATGAGGAAGGGGATTTGGAGCACCTAGTCATAACGGGAAAGCTAGAGGGAAAGAGAGCACCAGTAGACCCAGGTAGAAAATGCTGGACGGACTGGCAGAGTGGCTGGGGACGAGGAGGGTGGGGGAGATGCTAGGGCAACAAGAGATAGAAACAGATGGAAGTCCATGATCGCCAACGCCATGCGGCAGGCACCTGATGATGATGACAATGTATCACAGGACAGTACAATGTTTCTATAGAACAGTACAGTGTATCACAGGACAGTAACATGTATTATAGAACAGTACAATGTATTACAGAACAGTACAATGTATTACAGAACAGTACAATGTGTTATACAACAGTACAACGTATTGTAGAACAGTACAATGTGTTATACAACAGTACAACGTATTGTAGAACAGTACAATGTATTACAGAACAGTACAATGTATGACAGAACAGTACAATGTATTACAGAACAGTACAACGTATTGTAGAACAGTACAATGTATTGTAAACAGTACAATATATTACAAAACAGTACAATGTATTATAGAACAGTACAATGTGTTATAGAACAGTACAATGTATTACAGAACAGTACAATGTATTACAGAACAGACAACGTATTGTAGAACAGTACAATGTATTATAGAACAGTAAAATGTACCATGGAAAAGTACAATGTATTATAGAACAGTAAAATGTATCATGGAAAGTACAATGTATTATAGAACAGTAAAATGTATCATGGAAAATACAATGTATTATAGAACAGTAAATGTATCATGGAAAGTATAATGTATTATAGAACAGTAAAATGTATCATGGAAAAGTACATTGTATTATAGAACAGTAAAATGTATCATGGAAAAGTACAATGTATTATAGAACAGTAAAATGTATCATGGAAAAGTACAATGTATTATAGAACAGTAAAATGTATCATGGAAAAGTACAGTGTATTATAGAACAGTAAAATGTATCATGGAAAAGTACATTGTATTATAGAACAGTAAAATGTATCATGGAAAAGTACAATGTATTATAGAACAGTAAAATGTATCATGGAACAGTACAATGTATTATAGAACAGTAAAATGTATCATGGAAAAGTACAATGTATTATAGAACAGTAAAATGTATCATGGAAAAGTACAATGTATTGTAGAACAGTAAAATGTATCATAGAAAAGTACAATGTATTACAGAACAGTAAAATGTATTACAGAACAGTAAAATGTATCATGGAAAAGTACAATGTATTGTAGAACAGTAAAATGTATCATGGAAAAGTACAGTGTATTATAGAACATAAAATGTATCATGGAAAAGTACAATGTAATTAGAACAGTAAAATGTATCATGGAAAAGTCAATGTATTATAGAACAGTAAAATGTATCATGGAAAAGTACAATGTATTATAGAACAGTAAAATGTATCATGGAAAAGTACAATGTATTATAGAACAGTAAAATGTATCATGGAAAAGTATAATGTATTATAGAACAGTAAAATGTATCATGGAAAAGTACAATGTATTATAGAACAGTAAAATGTATCATGGAAAAGTACAATGTATTATAGAACAGTAAAATGTATCATGGAAAAGTACAATGTATTATAGAACAGTAAAATGTATCATGGAAAAGTACAGTGTATTATAGAACAGTAAAATGTATCATGGAAAAGTACATTGTATTATAGAACAGTAAAATGTATCATGGAAAAGTACAATGTATTATAGAACAGTAAAATGTATCATGGAACAGTACAATGTATTATAGTATAAAATGTATCATGGAACAGTACAATGTATTATAGAACAGTAAAATGTATCATGGAAAAGTACAATGTATTATAGAACAGTTTAATGTATCATGGAAAAGTACAATGTATTATAGAACAGTAAAATGTATCATGGAAAAGTACAATGTATTATAGAACAGTAAAATGTATCATGGAAAAGTACAGTGTATTATAGAACAGTAAAATGTATCATGGAAAAGTACAGTGTATTATAGAACAGTAAAATGTATCATGGAAAAGTACAATGTATTATAGAACAGTAAAATGTATCATGGAACAGTACAATGTATTATAGTAAAAATGTATCATGGAACAGTACAATGTATTATAGAACAGTAAAATGTATCATGGAAAAGTACAATGTATTATAGAACAGTTTAATGTATCATGGAAAAGTACAATGTATTATAGAACAGTAAATGTATCATGGAAAAGTACAATGTATTACAGAACAGTAAAATGTATCATGGAAAAGTACAATGTATTGTAGAACAGTAAAATGTATCATGGAAAAGTACAATGTATTACAGAACAGTAAAAATGTATTACAGAACAGTAAAATGTATCATGGAAAAGTACAATGTATTGTAGAACAGTAAAATGTATCATGGAAAAGTACAATGTATTATAGAACAGTAAAATGGATCATGGAAAAGTACAATGTAATGTAGAACAGTAAAATGTATCATGGAAAAGTACAATGTATTACAGAACAGTAAAATGTATCATGGAAAAGTACAATGTATTATAGAACAGCTAAAATGTATCATGGAAAAGTACAATGTAATGTAGA
>JAPXFY010000025.1:14329196-14446696 GCA_030674185.1 Monoplex corrugatus | reverse complement strand
TGAGGGCTTCACGGACCTTTGTCCTTGCTCTGAGGCAGGCGAGGTTGAAGAGCCTACCATCTGATCTGGTCCGCAGGTGGATCCCTTCTTGCGCTGTGCTGAACGCATGCCTCAGGAGGAGAGCGAAGAAGATTCCAAAGAGGGTTGGGGCCAGGACGCAGCCTTGTTTCACACCGCTGCATACGTCGAAGGGCTTGGAGAGGTTTCCGTTGAACTGCACCATCCCTTTCATGTTTGAGTGGAAGGACTCAATTAAGCTGTGCAGTTTGGGGGGGGGGGGGGGGGCAGCCGATTTTTCGGAGAGCTCTGAAAAGGCCATCTCTGCTGACTAGGTCAAAGGCCTTGGTGAGGTCAATGAATGCCACATACAGGGGCATCCGCTGCTCTCTGCACTTCTCCTGGATTTGGCGAAGGGAGAAGACCATGTCTACCGTGGATCTCTCTGCTCGAAAACCACACTGTGATTCCGGGTAGACGCGTTCAGCCAGTTTCTGCAGGCAGATTAGGAGGACCCGAGCATAGACTTTGCCAACAATGCTGAGGAGCGAGATACCTCTGTAGTTGTTGCAGTCGCTCCTTTCGCCCTTGTTTTTGTACAGGGTGACGATCCTGACGTCCCTCATGTCCTGTGGTACATATATGTGTGTGTGTGTGTGTGTGTGTGTGTGTTGTGTGTGTGTGTGTGTGTGTGTGTGTGTGTGTTGTGTGTGTGTGTGTATGTGTGTGTGTGTTAAACAGATTAGTAAGTAAATTGAACGTCAAGCTGGCTGAGCTTCATTTTGGTAATGCTAATGTCGAAGAAGAGTGGGCAGTCTTCAGGGACCATGTCTATACATCAGCCCTAGAGAAAATAGGACCTGTCACACGAAAACATCAAGACTGGTTTGATGAAAACGACCAGCATATCCAAACCCTTCTGGATGAGAAGCATAGACGCCATCTTGCCTACCAGTGTGACCCAAAGTCTGATTCAAAGAAAACTGCATTCCTGGAGTGTCGCCGACAAGTCCAGGCAAAACTCAGGAACATGCAAGACAAGTGGCTAAGTGACAAGGCTGATGAAATCCAGCTATATGCAGACCGTCATGACTCGAAAAGGTTTTATGACGCCCTGAAGGCTATCTATGGGCCAACGTCATCTGGCACCTCTCCATTGCTATCTGCAGATGGGGAAATGTTGATCACCGAGCGGTCAGAAATTCTTGAAAGGTGGGCGGATCACTTCGACAGTGTCTTGAACCGCCCTTCCTCAATAAATGAAGCAGCCATTGATCGCCTCCCTCAAATAGAAAAGAACAACCAACTTGATGTACCACCTAACATACAAGAGGTCACAAAGGCCATTGGCCAACTCTCCTGTGGCAAGGCCCCTGGCGCTGACGTCATACCTGCTGAGATCTACAAAGCGGGAGGTCCAATGCTTACACAAAGATTAAGTGAGATGTTTGTAACACTCTGGAACAGTCAATCACTCCCTCAAGACTTCAAGGATGCCTCAATAGTCCACCTATACAAGAGGAAGGGAAACAAACAATCATGTGACAACCATAGAGGAATATCACTACTGCCCATTGCAGGCAAGATATTAGCAAGGGTGCTGCTGAACCGCCTCACTAATCATCTTGAGCAGGGTCTGTTGCCAGAGAGCCAATGTGGATTTCGGGCTGGGAGAGGTACGGTGGACATGATCTTTGCTGCTCGTCAACTGCAAGAAAAGGCGCAGGAACAACACCGAGCACTGTACACAACCTTTGTCGACTTGACAAAGGCGTTTGACACGGTGAGTCGCGAGGGGCTGTGGAAGATAATGGCGAAGTTCGGCTGCCCTCCAGCCTTCGTAAATATGGTGCAACAGTTCCATGATGGTATGATGGCACGGGTCCTTGATGATAGAGAAATGTCCAGAGACTTTCCAGTCAGCAATGGCATGAAACAAGGATGCGTCCTTGCGCCTACACTATTCTCTATGATGTTCTCGGCAATGTTATCAGATGCATTCTCTCCAGAAGACCCTGGCATAGATATACGCTACCCCACAGACAGCAAGTTATACAACACAAGACGCCTCAAGGCGACCACTAAATGCAGATACAGCGCTCTTCGTGACCTTCTTTTCACAGACGATTGTGCGTTAAATGCTTACAGTGGTGAACAGATGCAACAATGCATGGACAAATTTTCAACTGCTTGCGACAACTTCGGTCTTACAATAAGCACCAAGAAAACCAAAGTCATGTATCAGCCTCCTCCAGGTGCTCCATATATACTGAACCAAATATCGAGGTCAAGGGCACAAAACTGCATGCAGTCGACAACTTCACATATCTCAGCAGTTCCCTATCACGTTGTGTGCATATCGATGACGAAGTCAACAAACGCATAGCTAAGGCCAGCACTGCATTTGGGAGGCTGCGTCATACTGTATGGGACAGAAGAGGTATCTCGGCCACAACTAAACTCAAAGTGTACAAAGCGGTAGTCCTCACCACTCTCCTCTACGGCAATGAGACCTGGACTGTTTACAGTAGACACGCAAGGAAATTGAATTATTTTCACACCAAAAGCCTCAGAAAGATTCTGAATATCCGATGGCAAGAGAAGATCCCTGATACAGAAGTACTACATAGAGCCAATCTCCCCTCCATCCACACTTTACTTCAAAAGAGTCAAGTTTGCTGGGCTGGCCATGTGTACCGGATGTCCGACACCAGAATTCCGAAGCAACTCCTCTACGGGGAACTAGCGTCTGGCAAGAGAACAGTTGGAGGCCAGAGAAAACGGTTTAAAGACAGCTTGAAGGCATCGCTAAAGTCCCTCAACATAGACTGGGAGAATTGGGAAAACCTTTGCCCTCGACCGTACAGTCTGGCGTAGAAGAATCAAAACCGGATGTACCACTTCAGAAGTGTCTCGTATCCAATCTGCACAAGAAAAACGAGCTGCACGGAAAGCTAGGGCTGCAAACCCTTCAACCACAGTAACCGACCATAGATGTCCAACCTGTGGACGTTACTTCTGTGCCCGGATCGGATTGATCAGTCACCTCCGGACACACTGACTCAAAGCAATTTCATGAAGCCGTGGTCATTGTCGACGACGACAGACGAACACCAGTAAGTAAATGATCACTTAGTTTACATGAACATGTTTTCAATAGGCAAATCAATCATTTTGTGTAGAAATAAGTCAATGAACAGGCAATAAAAAACAAGTGGCAGATTTTAACCTGGCCGCGTGCAGCTCGACCACAGTGTTGAGTGCCAAAATCTCTTCTAATACTTTTCTACTAGACAACAACTTATTACAATGTCAAGTCTATTTAACACACACACACACACACACACGCACGCACGCACGCACACAAAGAAGAAGAAGAATACAAATACAACTGTATTTTTGTCAGACTTTGCACATTCAGAATTGGAATCTATATTTCCAACTAATGTTGGATTATTTTGATGGTTGCTGCGCCATGACTTAGCCTGAACTTGCTTTGATACAAGTAATAACACCTAATAATTAAAGGTATGTTGTGGTTCATATGAAAGATTAGAATGCCAATATTCTAATCATGATCTTAAAAACTTCCTTTCTTATTATTTTGAACATTTCTGATTACTGTCACGACTTTTGAGTCGGGAATTTAAACAATGCTGAACGATCCAACAATAAAATTATTGGTTTAAAGGAAAAAAAGGAAAATTTCACCTTTACATAAACAAATACGTATTTTCCTGCAAAATTGCATTGCATAAATGACTAATTTCCTAACTTTTATGGGCTCTGTTCAGAAGTTTTGTCGCCATTACTTTGAGAATTATCAGGGGAAATAACTACAGTCAAGACAGTTCATGAAAAAGGCGTCTGCTACGTGCCTTCTTTCGGCTACAACTGTGGTAAATCGCTACATTTAAAATGTAGATTTTGTACTTCTCACTGTCATTGTGGCCTTGTAAAAGCATCTGATCAATCAAAACTTGATGGAAAGCCAGAACAATGGCAGACTGTCGCAACAGAGACTACAGATTGCAGTTTCAGTTTCTCAAGATGACATCACGCTCGGAACGAATTCCATGGCATATGCACTAACGTCACAGGTGCCATGTGATGGAGAAAATCTAGAATGATCATGGCTCAAGCCTTAAGCGTGCACATAAACCAAGAGCTGGCCAGGTCCTGAGGTCCTACCTAGATAGTTGCATAACCCTGGGGCAGAGACCTCAACTTTTCCTGGGGCCAGTACCAAAGGGCGGCACCCATCCCCTCTCCGTCGATTCAAATTCATGTTCACATTTTTTTTTAACCAAGACTTCAGAAAGGCAAGAAGGCTAATTGGCCTTTAAGGGGTGGGGCCTGGGAAATCAACCAATCTTTCCAATGTTTTATACCAAGGCAGCCAGGCAAAGCTCTGCTCTTCACGATTTTCAACTGCTGTAGGATCTTTAGTGTGAACAGCCAGATGGCACATAGGTCCGACTCGTTTTTCATCCCCTTCTGAAGGACTAGATGTTCAGTTCGATTTTCCAGTCAAACTGAGGAGAAAAGTCGAGGCCTCTACGGGGAGTGAACCCTGGAACCTCTCGAGTTTACTTATTGGGAGGCGAACGTCTGAACCATTCTGCCACTCTTCTCCCTTAACAGATTGCAAGTCTTGTCAGAATAACCAGGTTTCAAACTTGTCAAGGTCAGTGAGAGAGAGGGAGGGAGAGAGGGAGGGAGGGAGGGAGGGAGAGAGAGAGAGAGAGAGAGGAAATTCAACTAACAAACCAATAATAATCACAGTTCTCGTGCACACACACACTTCTCACCCAACATACTACCTCCACCCACCCCATCACACACACACACACACAAACCAAAACAAAAAATACAAACCAACATTTGAACTCACTCTCTGAAGTCTAGACTCAGTAATAAAAGTTTATTCAATTCTTAATATGAGACTAGAGGGTTTGACTTGCACAGTACGCATACACCGATTTACTGAAAAGGAAGGGAAAATGGAGAGAGAGAGAGGAAAAAAAAAGCATGAAACATAAAATAACAATAAAGGGAAAATAACTCACAAAATGACACCATAATAATAGTAATAATAATAACAATAATAATAATAAAGAGAGAGCAAGAAAAGCAAGAAATATATATAATAATGATAATAATCTTAAGTACTGTAAACAAGATTACTGTTGAGACACGCATATATCATTTGTTTTATACGCAAGAAATACAATGAATGAAAAAAATGCAAACACAACTTCTACGCAGGCATCACCACGTAGCAGAAAAACTTCTCTATCTCGCATGCATTCTAGAAACAAAGGCTTTACATTACATGCAAACGTTGCATACACTATCTAAAAAACAAAAGTCTTGGTGTATTTCATCTGGCGTATTTATATTTCACAACGTTAACAAAATGCAAGCCATGCATATAATACAAAGTAGCACATGCGATTTCCGTCTTTAAAAAGCGTACCTACAAAGCTCTTGCTCACCCTGGGAAAAAGGCATGAAGTACGTAATGAATGAGTTGACAGGTAAATAAATAGAGAAATAAAAGATCCAGTATGATGAAGTCTAGTGATTTCCTTCATTTAAACAGTCTACAATATATTCTGTGTAACTGCAATGTTGAAAACAGCCTCAAGGGTCATCATTTTAACCCTTTGACTCAGACACCCTGTTCACCAGCTTCTGGCAATATCAGCCATGATGACAAACCAAAACCCTAACCCTTTCATTCCCAAACCTTACCCAGTAGCTTTCAGCAGGAAGCTGGTAGATAAGCTTGGGGAGTGAAAGGGTTACATTTTTGTGGCTGGTGGACAGAATGAAGGAGTGAAAAGGTCGAGACCTTATGCTTGTGATTCTATATTTCTGATCTATTTTACGTTGACCAAATCTACACAGAATCTATCCATAAACAGTTAACAATCTGGTGAACATAGACTGCTTTCTACATACTAAATATTGCTGACGAGCCCCTACTGAAACAACACAACATTTTCATGCGTGCTTTGGGGAAACTTGTACCCTTGTCTTTTTATGAATGCTTAGGATAAAAACTTTTGTATTCTTGTTTTGCCAAGGTGAAATATTTCAGCATCTGTCTCAGTGCAACAGTCTGACATTATTTTTTCTCAATACATGTGCAACTAGTCTGACATTTCCATCTGTTTTTTGAGAAGGACATTTTTACTTCCTATGCTGTGATACATGACATTTCTAGTTGCGGTGATGCTTGACTTGCGGATCAAGCCCAAAATCGTATATTTTTAAGATGGGTAGATTATACGACCTTTATTTAATAAATACCCATTTATATATACGACCTTCATTCAATAAATATCCATCGATAAATAGCCATGAAAATCTTTCTGGTACAGGTTATATGACCTTCCTCTAATAAATATCTATGTATACATAACCATGAAATCCTTCCAAACACTCGTACACACACATATGAGCAACCAATCTTAAGCAAATCTGTCTATAAATAAATCATCTGGATTACTCAACGCAAACAGAACGGTGTAAAAAAGATGGACAGATAGCTACCACTATGCCAAGCGTACAATCCATCCTTGTCAAAAAAAAACAGTACATTACATTACAGAAAAATCACATTCTTCAGAACGCGCACAAAACCTGTCATCACTACAGCACACATTTTTTCCCTACAACTGGACAACAGACGCACTGACTGCAACTGCAGACGCCATGAGATACGGCAATAACACTCGATGAGCCCTATTTTCACGAGGAGTATAATAACACCACTCAAACACCATCTTCCACAATCACATCATCATAAAGAGAACCGCAATCAAAACAACAAACACACACATACATACAAACAAACAAACAAACAAGAAAGTGGGGGGGGGGGGGGGGGGCTCATAATTTTTTATCTGTACTCAGGCCATTAGCAGCAGATTTTTCAGCCTTTACTGGCGCTAAAAACATAGCATGCCAAATCTAAACAAGAAATTATCAGAGATGTTGATGGGTTCTACTGCTAACGTATAGCCGAAAAAGATCCATCCATAAACAGCTGAAAAATCCTTTATGAAAACTATTTCATGATAGTAATAGTAATAGTGATAATAGTAATAACAGCAACTTTAATTATACTACTACTACTCATAATAATAAAGGGCATTTCTCACACATCTGTGCAGCCTTAAGAGCTCACAATTTCAGAATATGTAGACACAGATCAAAATGTTTCCGACCAGTTACCTTGTTTACAAACCGAATGTTAATGTGGGGAGATGACAAACCCCGGGACATAGCCACACAACAAGCACCAACCAGGTCCAGCCCAGCCTCTGGACCAACAGAGAATGAAAGACTCTTCTCTCGCCCCGCTCTCCCATTCTCTCTCGGTCTGGAGGCAGGGCTGGACCTGGATGGTGTGTGTTGTGTGGCTGTGTACTGGGCTTTGTCGCCTCCCCTTGGTGCCATGGTTTCTGAACTTAAGCACTCACAATTCCTCAATGGCATACATGTCTGATCCATGTTTTGAAAAAATCCACCTGGAGAGAGCTGAGACAATCTTACTAACATATTTGGATAATAGACACACCTATCCTTGATCGATAAACAAATAAAGAGAGGGGTAAAAAAAAACTGGAAAAAAAATACAAGCTGATAAAACATATGGATAAACATTTCGAGGGTTTAAAAAAAAAAAAAAAAAAAGACAAAAAAAGACAGACACACATCAATCAGCCTGTCGGCCTGCACACATTCAAAATACCGGGAAAAACATCTTGGGACAGAACGGGCAAAACGAAACAAACATCAAATGGTCAAGCAAACCACAATAACTCTTGATAAACTCTGAAAATCTGGATATAACCAATCTGTAAATAATCATTATTTCTTTCCATCATACAAATGTTTGTTAATTAATGTTCTTAGGCCATTTATAAATCAAAGGTGTAAAAAGTGGGAAGGTGTTTTTAGGTTTTGGTGTGTGTGTGTGTGTGTGTGTGGTGTGTGTGGTGTGTGTGTGTGTGTGTGTGTGCATGTGCGCGCGCGCGTGTGCATGCGTGTGTGTGCACATGCGTGTGTGTGTGAGTGTGCATGTGTATTTACATTTTTTACACTGACAGTATGTCTTGTGATACACAATATGCTGCATTGGTAGTAAGCATTCATACAGGTCACTAAATATCTCGCACTGGTTGTGACAGTTGTATCGATACTATTCCTCATACAAGAATGTATCATATTTCATATCTGTGTACATATGAAAACTGCATAAAGTCTGTATTAGCTTCTCTTCGTTCTTTATTTTCTTATCAATCCTGTGGTCTACCTGGGGACTGAACTGTAGAATAACTCTTGTGATATCAGCATGAAGATTAAGCTCCTGAGCTAATGAGCCACTACAAAAAAAAAAAATTTTTTTTTGCCCATTTTTGTTGTATCTATACTTGATTATCCGAGTTTTCTGTGAGCACAAGGGCAATAACTGGCGTACGAGTACATGTGTATGTACGCTTCTAGTGTACGTTCGTGGCGCGCGCTTGTGTGTATGTCTGTGTATGCGCATATGCGACAGATTGTTGTTAGTAAGTATACACTTTTCATCAATTAAAATACACCGCCCTCCCTGACCAGATCAGCACCAGAGAAATCATGTATATTCTTATAATTATATTAATCATTTTGTTCTCTTGAGACATTTTCTTTTTTATGACCACTTTTGTAGGGGGAACAAATTAAAAAAAAGCAAAGTAAAAAGAACATAAGTATCACACACATACAAAAACACAAAATGAAAACATTTTGAAATAAAAAGATAGTGAACATATGCACATGCATGCGCACACATGCACTCTCTTCTCAAGCGCACACACACACACCAGACGTACGACGACAAAATCTCTCAGCTGCAAAGTCAACAGGCTGGTACAGCCACAACGTTCTGCCCCTCAAGATGTTTCATAAGGAGTGGATTGGCTTCGTTTTGGCATGGAACTTATTTTTTCACTATCCCATCTCCTGATCTCATGTTGCTCATTCTGGCTCTTCAACACACCACCACCAACACCCACCTTTATTCAGTCGATGTTCCCAGTGCCAGAAATACCACGGGAGGCAGCAATGTCAAGCCACTGTAGAGCCACCCATCGCTTGCACTTCGGGTGTGTGATGCGTACATTACTGTGACGTTAACTCTTTGGTGTCTTGACGGCAGTCTGCTGCCGCCCATCTGTACCGCGATCTTAGTCGTGACGGCAGGCTGGTGCCGTTGGAAAATGCCATTTTTTAATTTATAACATGAGCAGTATTCGAGGGAGAAAACTCCTGAAAGTCAAAGTATAATCATCTATGCATCGGTTGCTTCCCTTAGACCATATCTAATCATCATACAGTCTTTGTTTTAACGAAGTTTCTAGAGTCAGTAAGCAAATCTGTATTCACCTATTTTCAAAATGGCGGCAAGGCGACTTCGAAACAGGTGTATGTTTTCTGTGCAAGAGGCGATCGATATCATCCAAGCTGAAGGATCTGATGAAGAATTAAATCTTGTTGGTGAATTATCTGTTGAAGATAGGGATGACTTGTTGGATTCAGATACGAGTTTGTCCCTAGCATTGGCTTAAGTGACATCGCTATGTGGTGATCATGTGGTTCAAAACTTTTGTTCGGAATGCTGTTTGGATACCCTAATTGGAGTAATTTCTACATTCAAGTGGGAAATCAGCACACAAATTGTGAGTAGAATCTAATGTAGCAAGCTTCTGCCTTTCTTTTGCACTTTACTGTTTGTTTCTATCTTGTCTGGTTATTTTGTAATATTTTTTAAAAAAATGGCCGAAAACATGCGATTTCAGGGATCAACAAGCACTATTTGACTGTGACTCCATTGAGTTAATCAACTGGCTGTGTCCAACATTTTGCGCATGTTTCAAAGAACAATGACCAGGTAACCCAAGTTCAAGTTCATACTGCTTATAACCCAGCCGACTGCTAGAGCCATACCAGGTAACCCGGTTATGTGACTGACCTTCAGAATATGAGACATAACTGCGGCACATTTTAGGGGGACATCCCACTTCGCCTTTTCCCATTACGTCTTCTGACACATCACTGTTCTAGCTTGGTCCTATTTTGCATTAAACGCATGGACTCGCGCATTAGCTGACTTACATGCATACATCTACATACATCAGACACAAAATGATGAAATGAATATGAATGAATTTTTCTTTTCATTCATTCTCTCTGCATCTCCTTATCTCATGAAATTTTTTCTTCTTTTCGTTCATTCTCTCTATATTTCCTTATCTTACCTTTTTTGTTTGTTTGGTGGATGAGTTTAGGGCATAAATAAGGAGAGCTGGCACAAGTGCGTAAGACAAAACTGTACCTTCACTCAATCCGAAGTGCAGAGCCCAAAACAGGCATTTTTAGCTGAAAAGGTGAAAAGATAAAAAATGAGATGTCGCCTATTTTTGTCGTTGAAAAGTGAGTAAAACCCACACGATCACCCACTCCTATTATGTCTTACACAGCCTCTATTGCGATAAACCATTCACTGACCAAAGGCCTGAGCGGAGGCAGAAAGGTTATGGCAGCATCAGTCTTCTGACACTGACAGTGAGAGATTTTTTTTTTTCATGATTTAACCCTTTGACTCCCGCACCCTAACCACCAACTGCAAAACTTAACTCTTTTGACTCCCTCACCCTATCTACCAGATTCTGCAAGAAGCTGGTGGACAGGGTGAGGGAGTCATATAGTTACCTTATCGCTTTGCTAGCAAGGCTGACAATGCAGGATGCTGGTGGACACTGTGCGGGAGTCAAAGGGTTAAAATGGCAAGGTCAGGAAATCAAACTTTCACAATAACAATGATGTACAAGTTAAGAACTGGTTCAAATCAACACGCACATCGCACGACACTCCAGACACATCCCACAGCCAGATTCAAAGACTTAACGAATACTATACACCAGGCCTTTTGCTATTGTCACGCAGTGTTCGATTGCCACGACGGTCAAGTGGTTGGGACAATGGTGTTTTCCAAATGAAGGGTCTGGGTTTAAACCTGCATGAATATTAACTACCTGGTGGGTCGAGGGCGGAGATTTTTCCAATCTCCCAGGTCAACATACCTGCTAGTAGGCCTACCTGAAATCCCTTTGCTGAGTTATATGCACACAGAACATCCGTTGTGCACAATCAGGACCCTGTAAAAGTCAGTGTTCAACTGCTCAGGGAAACATGAAATCACCCAGCAGGTGTATCCCTGAAAATGAAGTATGATGGCCTTGATGGCAAGTATATATAAAACAAATTAATAATAATAAAAAAAAAAATTAAAAAAAAATTGTGGCAGCGTCATTCTGTTGACAATGAGATAGATTTTTTTTTCATGATTTAAAAGATGGCAAGGTCAGAAAAACCAACTTTCATGACAAAAGGCATTTGGCCTCTTGTATATCAGAGCGGCAAGCAGGAATTGCAGTTCATGAGAAAAAAACCCCAACTCTACAACAACAAAAACAAAACCTCTACCAAATTAAGCAGTACCGTTCCTTTTACCACGAAGTCCTTCAGACACAAGTGTGATGGGGCGAGAGCGCTTGAACGTGAGTCAAAGCTCAAACATCCTCAAGCGTGGTCACCCACAACAGACGAAGATGCCTGACCAGATTCATAGTCTGGCTTGAAAACACCAATCTTCTCAGCTGTAAATCGCTAACTGTCCCTCTTTTAGGATTGAGGGAAGGGTAAAGCTTTTGGCCTGGATGTCAGGCTGACATGATATCAATCTTGTAATAATCAAAACCAAAACAAAACCTAAAAGTTAAAAACAAAAAAGCCCAAATGAAAACAAACCAAACATACAAAACCCAAATGCAATGCTAGCACATACCCCCCCAGTCAGAACGCTAGCACATACCCCACTGTCAGAACATCACTTACACATACGGTAACCATTTTGGCTGCACTCAAAATTCATCACACCCACACTTTCTCTTCAGACTACGTTAAAGGCAAACAACTACTACATCAAATTAAAAAAAAATTACAGTAACCACTATTAAAAAAAAGAAGATTTTAAAAAATACATACATACATTAACTATTCAAATTTTAAAATTCTTCATTTCCGAGTACTTGTAATAACCATGAATATTTTTTGACAAAAACCGTTTTAACTTGTGTCTTGTTCTTCCCACATCACTGGATATTTTCACCCTCAAAATGTACAATGATTGTAGAGTATAGCATTAGGAGATGCAACCAACACACAATGTTTCAAATATCAAACACAAGCAAATAAGTCCTAGCATGGGCGACAAGAATCACAAATTAAATAAAGCATGGGTTGTCTGAAAACTTCATGAATATTCGGTTTGTTTATGAATGCTGAAATCTGGGGGAATTGAAAAAACAAAACTCCCACAGTAAATAACGTACTGGTTGTTTGAAAACTTCTTAAATATTCTATTTGTTTATGAACGCTGAAAATTGGGGGAAACAACTTGTTCATCTACTGTGAATAAGAAATAAAAATGTTCAAGGGGGGAGAAACTCAGATGCAACACAATTTGAAGATCCAGGTTTCCCTCCCCTCTTAACCTTCCCTTTCCCAAAAAATGATTATTTCTGAATTTAAAATGTAAATAACGTTTAGCATTTTGCATTTCATGTCTTTGTGTCACAACCAATTTACTGAGTGAAAATCACAAATGCTCTCCTGCAGGGAGTAAAGTGCCACATTTCTTTAACCCTTTGGCTCCTACACCCTTTCCACCAACTGCAAAAACTTAACCCTTTGACTTCCTCACCATATCCGCTAGCTTCCTGCAGCACCAGGTTTAGGACTAACAATAATAAATGCTCATCACAATTCACAGACATTTCATAATTTCATATCAGATTCATTTTCTCCAACTCCACGAAACTCCAAGGAAATAAGCATGTTCTGTTGTTGCTGTTGTTTTTGTTCTAAATCTTGTGAATGTGTTGCTTTGTCATCTCTTGTGCACTCTACACAGGCTTTGTTCTACACAGGCTTGTTCTACACAGGCTTGTTCTACACAGGCTTGTTCTACACAGGCTTGTTCTACACAGGCTTGTTGGTTCTTTCGATCAGAGCTGCTGACTCGAGATCTGACATCTCGAGTTCAATTCCAGCCCACAACCACTAGAAACTGGTCTGCCAACTGCCCATATTTAATATTTCCATCATTCTGGTGGAGTCAGCTTAGTGTTTCACTGGTCCATGTACACCCCACCTCCACGCCACTTCAAGATCTTATCAGTGCACAGGTTTTTGCGCAGGCTTAAGGAGACTGCCAGGTAAATGCTGGCAGATTTGGGTGGAGCGCATATGGAATTGTTTGACTGTGATGAATACCTTTTGAGAGGGGTCAGTTGGATGAAGATTTGTGCTTGTGTTGTTTTGATGATTAAATTATGTTTTCATTTTGTTTTCAAGTGTTTCTGGTTTCTACCTGCTTGAACAGTGGCAGTTACTTTGATTTGGATTTATAAATGTTTATCAACAGAGCAGGGACATGTTGTATTTGGTATCTCTGATTAACCCTTTGACTCCTGCACCCTATCCACCAAATGCAAAAACTTACCACTTTTGATTCCCTCATCCTATCCACCAACTTACTGCAGGAAGATAGTGGACAGGATGAGGGAGTCAAACGGTTAAGTTTTTATTTTGCTAGCACTGCTGACAATGCTGGTGGACAGGGTGCGGGAACCAAAGGGTTAAAAAGGGCTTTCTTTGCATGATGATCTGTCCAGCATGCAAACTGTGCAGTAGCCTCAATGGCAGCCGGTAAGACCAAATGACCAGAACAGCGTACATGCACGCATTCAAAGCAGTGACGAATATTCATGAGAGAACAGCGTACATGCACGCATTCAAAACAGTGACGAATATTCATGACAGAACAACGTACATGCATGCATTCAAAACAGTGATGAATATTCATGAAGTTTTTCAGACCCATAAACAAGACACTAAAAACAGTTGAAGGAAGGAAACTCATCAACTTCGAAGGAAACCTTCACCCACTGACACTAACCATCATATGGGCTCATAAACTTTCATGCCTAACCCTTTCACTCCCTCACCTGTATCCGCCAGGGTCAGGGAGCAAAGCGTTAGCCTGAAGCATGTGAAAGCAAGAAAGCATAATTCCAACAATGAAGATGCTGAATAAAGTTACACACCTCTAATAACTCATGACGAAAATCATAATCCAAGCAACGCGACTCTTTGTCTCACATATTGGTCTACTTCGTGCAATACACATCAACAAAACATGCAGTCAAATAAACATCATGCAGAAATAAAGGCAATGACAAAACATGCACAAAATACTTGGGGGAGATTATACAGGTCTGTATTAATAATAAATAATAATAATAATAATAATAATAATATTATTATACAGGTCTGTATAATAACAATAATAATAATAATACTAACAATAAAAATAATAATAAGAAGAACAATCATAATAACAATAATAATGATAATAATAATAATAAATGTCACATATCTGTATAGTAATAGTAATAATGTCACATGTCCACAACATTCATGTATAGTCGTTTCCATGAAAAGCTGAACCGGCCAGAAATGGGGATTGAGGCTGAGAATATAGGGGCAAGTGTTGTAAAACAGACATGAATAAATCTTTCATGTTTAATGACGAACAAGAACAGACTGTGAAGCAGCCAACAAGAGACCTCTTTGTTTTCAAGTCACTCAAAACAATGAAAAGCTGACTGACCGATCTGCTTCCCTTTTGTGTCAGCACCCACCTCAGGTGATATGGCTGATGGGGACAACCATCCCTGGGAAAAAGGGGGAAGGGGGAACTTCAGCATCCACCTCAGGTGATATGGCTGATGGGGTAACCCTCCCAGGGAAGGGGGAACTTTTCTAATCTTATTCCAACAACACCACAACAACAATTTATGATGGGTAGTAAGAAAACCTGTTTTAGTGAAGCACAACCCACGATCTGAACCCACAACAATCAGCTTGTGGATACGACACTCAACAGAGCTACTGAAGCCCGTATCAATAAAAAGCTTAACTATTTGGTATACAGATACTGACAGTGGAAAAACAGAGGTGGATTTAAAAGAAAAAATGAAACAATATATCTGTCTACTGTCATCGTTTAAGTCTTTCAGTAAAAGACACAATCAATATTATTCTACAATCGCATGTGAGAAATGCACCACTCAAGATGGGAAACCACTGCAGCAACTTCATAGTGACAGCTGCAGTGAAAGTCGCCTCCCTTGTCAAATCTTGTTGACTTCTTATGAGAATTTTTACTGTTTGATGTTGTGAGTTTTAAAATAAATACCTAATTTTACTCTTGTAACCTAATTTTCCAACAGAAGCATTGAAACGGTCAAATCCATGTAAAACTGATTTGGCTGGCACAAGACGATGTTGAAACAGAGGTGTGTATACAGAGAAACATATGAGAATGATACATTTTCACAAGAAGAAACAACAGATCTCTCCATTCTAAGTCTCAATCAGTCAAATCCATGGGGGGGAAAAAAAAGAAAGAAAAAAAAAAAAGATATCACAATTGCTTGGGCAACTGCTTGTCATAAATGAGGTCATACACTTTCACTGCCCACACATACAGTTTAAAAACAAAAGCTTGAATCAAATTGTGTAAAGATGAACACTCCTGTAAACGTTGGGACAACCATCAGGAGCAGAGATGTGGATCACTCAAGCTGTTTGGCAAGCTGACCATATTCCACCAAGTTGTTGCACAGTCTGCATCTTTGCTAGCCGTAATATATGCTGGGTATTTTCATGTTTCAGTTACCTTTTGGCTCCCGCACATAATCTACCAACTGCAAAAACTTGACCCTTTAATTTTCTCACCCTCTCCACCAAGTTCCTGCAGGAAGCTGGTGGAGAGGGTGAGGTAATCAAAGAGCTCAGCTTTTGCTTTGCTATTGTTGTTGACAATGCAGGATGCTGGTGGACAGGGTGAGGGAATCAAAGAGCTAAGCTTTTGCTTTGCTATTGTTGTCGACAATGCAGGATGCTGGTGGACAGGGTGCGGGAGTTACAGGGATAAGTCAGCCATTGACATGACTTATAGACCTTTCACATACTTAGTTGATATTGTGCATATGTACAAACACGAAGAGGGCTTAGGCACTGGCAGGTCTGCACACACTTTCCTTTATCCTCTAAAGTGTCTAGGCAGATATGAACCCTGGATTTTCCCATGGGAAGTTTGACGCTGATCCACTAGAGTATTTGCACTTGTTTTTTTTAAACAATTTTGCTGCTGTTTATTTGTTTGTTCTGAATCCATTTAATCTATTGACTTTTTCTGAATCTGAACTGACAACAAAAACAGGCAAGGTTCAGTCAATTGCTTTGAGTTTCTTTCACGACTTAGACAATCAGATTCATCTCACATTTGTGACCCCAACCTCTCTGAAAACCCCCCAAAACAAAACAAAACAAAAAAGCAAACTATAGCATACAAACGCTATTCCTCAACTATTCAGATACAGCCAGAACCTCACAAACACGGTGTCTGATATCATTTTTCCATATTATCCAAGGGCTTCTTTTCAATAGCATCCAAATCTTCTTTAAAAAAAAAAAGACAAAAACAAATTACAACAATGAAGGAAGAGTTTGCACACAAACATTTTTATCAAAAACACACAATGGCGAAATATACAAGGACAATAACTTAATACCTTTTGTATCAAGACGACACTACAACATGAAACACACTGATACACAAAGACAATGCTTTGAGCTCCTCACGACAACAAAAACAAATGAACTGATATCGGGCCAACAATCGAGCTTAAACGAGTTCAGCTTTTCAGGAAAACGACTAACCAATGCCAAAAATCAGCCCACCACAAAGATGGAACCCTTTTATACAGTTAGGGTTCACTCCAATGGCAAGCAGCAAAAAAAGGAGAAAAAAAAACATATTTCATTCACAAGGGAGAAAAAAACACAAATTCAAAACTCTGTACAGTCTGAGTAACTATATATAGAGACACTAGCTATGTCTACCTCCTATCTGTATGTACACACGGTATCAAAATTGCACTTTTAAAAAGTTCTGACGAAGCAATTTAACACAGGAGGGCACAAGAACGTCGCTCAGCCCGCTTCGCCCAACACCCCCTTTTACTACCAGAGTCCACACGGATTGGTCCGCAGGTCCGCCAAGACTCAGTCTTCACTGTGACATTGATGGCGCCAGGGCAATATGTGGTATCAGATGAGTGAACGACAATATGTGCAATGGGATGGGTGAAGCCAATCAGATGAAAGGAAATGGGACATGAGCAAAAACAGGACAGATGAAAGTGGTAGGTGAAATGGTACCGGTGAAGCAAGATAGGTGAAACAGGGTGGGTGAGGTAGGACAGGTGAAACAGGAAGGTTGACACTTTGAGAGGCAAAATGGGTAGGAGAGGTGACATGGGATGGGCGAAGCAGGATGGGTGAAATGGGATGGGCCAAACAGAACAGATGACAACAGACAGGGTGACATGCGTGGGTACAATGCGATAGGTCTTCTTGAAGGCAAGTCCAGTGTATGGCAGACAGAAGAACCGGGACAGCTGTTGATGGTCATGTCTGTATCGCTTTGCACAAACGCGCCACATGCGCTGGGCAACCAAACCCTCTGGGTGTCTTGATTGTAACTTCTCCCCACCAATGCCCAATCTTTTGCATAGACACCTGGCATGCACTGGCTAAACCCAAACCTTTCAATCTCTTGGTTGCTTTTCGCGTTTTCTTTTGCGTTGCGCTTGCACAAACCTACAGCACACACGGGCTTATCAAAGCCTTCAGAGTTCTCTGTTTCCCGTCTCAATCTTGCATTAACAGACTTGACAGTTTGAAAAGAGACAGGTACGATGCCCTTGGAAAGCTTTCACGTTTGTTTTCAATCTGGTCCTCAGCAAGCTCTTGCTGTTGTTTTGTTTTTATTTTTCTTTCTTAATCTCTCTGTTCTGATGGACAGAGCACTTAATGACAGCCGTCTCTCACTTTGACAACAGACCGATGAAAACCTCTCCCCCTCCTTCCACAGCTAACTGAAAACCTCTCCCCCTCCTTTCACAGTTAACCGTGACTCATCACAAAACTGCGTTTGTTGGGAGCGTGAATGCTTCAAGTTGTGACAATGGTTAGCGAGCACAGAACATCAGTCTTCTGCACAATCTTTCAGCATGTACACTGTCATCTTTTGTTGCAATTTCTCAATCTCTATGCCCAACAATCAAAATTCAAAGAAGAGTAATTCTTAAAGGGTGAGCACAGAAGTGGTCTGATCCTAAGTTATGGCAAGTTGCGTGTGGAACGCCAAGTATCCAGAGCCAATTGGGATGACTGCTTGCATCCACTGAATCCGTTTCATGCTGGCATGGGATTCACATCCTGACAAGGATTGTCCGTTTAGCAAGTCATGAATGTCTCTGGTCCAAAGTATAGTGATGAGAAGCATGTGAAACGCTGGAGACATCGATTGTCTAGAACCAAAACACACATGTGCTAGCAGTTTTCTACTTCAAGTCGGCGTGTGCCTTAAATCTTACGGTCACTATACACAGAGAACAAAGCAGGAAATTGGTCCAATGGTGCAATGTCATCCCTAGCAAGTGGAGCAACAGTTGGTACAGTCAATTACAACTCCAATGACCAACAAGCTCCATGTCAGCAGATGTTGTTATTGCTGTTTAAAGCCCAGCCGACTCAGGGCTATAACCCCTTCAAAACTTTCAACAGGAAAAAAAAAAAAAAGAAAAGAAAATTAGGTACACATATCATCAACTCATTTGCGCACATAATCTAAGGACATGCTCCCGGCCTTGACCACTTTGTCCAATTTATCGCGCAGAGGATTTAAAAAAACACCTGAATACAAATTTAAGCATACCTAAGGACACCAAAAGATATATAAAAACAGGTATAAATTACCTAAAATTGCTTCCATGTATCTCACCTCTCTAGAACCAAAAATGCACTTAATACATATACCCAATTATCAATCCAAAGAAAAAGTATGTAAGACTTTATCGAACACATACAGCTGAATGGACTATTAAGGCAGAAAATAACAGGAAGAAATGACAGAAAGCAAAGGAACACGGCAGAAACAAAGACAGTGACAGAAATGAGGAAATTTCTAGCACAGAATTTCCAGAAGGTGGGGATACTTTTATACTGAAAGAGCCCCAGCATCTCCTCGGGAGGACATCAGTAGACAGAAGTGGGGAAGCCAACAAATGGCCACAGTCATCGACAGATGTGGCCTTACTGTTCATATGATGAATGAAAGAAGAAGTTTAGTCCAATCACTGATAAGTGTTACGATGAGACACATGCAAAAATGCCTGAGATGGCAGGTATAAAGAGTCAATCAAAAGGCATGCATACACTGACTGCAGATGCAGGTATAAACAGCCAACCAAGAGGCATGCATACACTGACTGCAGATGCAGGTATAAACAGCCAATCGAGAGACATGCACACACTGACTGCAGATGCAGGTATAAACAGCCAAACAGGAGGCATGCATGCACTGACTGAAGATGCAGGTATAAACAGCCAATCGAGCCACGCGTCGACCAAATTCAATTCATGCTGGCAAGTAGTTCATACCTAGAAGGATCCATACAGTAAATGAGGAAATGGTCTGACAGATTGCTGATGAATGCTGGGGCTTGAAACATGTTATCATCACCCTGAGTAGATCTGGTCACACATACACGCTAACCCAGGAGTTGCATTCCAGCTGTACAACGCTGACCTTAACGGCTTATCCATAAGGCGAACAAGAAAACCGTCCGGATCCAAAGGCTGACGAGCAGTTACGGCAAGACACATATCACCAGAAACCATACTGCTATGGGTACAGGTGATGGCAAAATCTTCTACCTCATGCCTGCGTATACCTGAAATCTTCAAAATAATCATCCAAGAAGAACGAGGGAGGTGTCTATTCGGTCAGATCACTGTCGAGACATACTCAGACCACCAGTGATCATACCAATCATCTAGAACATACACATGCTCCATCTGTCTTTCGATTCATGCTGGCGGGGTCAGGGGCTGGACGCACCTTGACTTTAAGAACAACACTTGTCCATAGAGAACAAGTGAGGAGGAGGTTGCCAGGTCCAATGGCTGACGAGGGGTGCGGTGAGAGATGTGCATACAGACACACACAACAGACGGCAACTATCAGGATATGTCACGCTGTGCACGAGAGCTGACTGTGTTGTCATGCTGGCACGTGACTCTACTCTGAACAACACTTCACAAACGTCCACATCACATCACAGCTACTTACAGAAGAAGAACGAAAACTGATGATGTAAGGACAACAATGTTCCTGTATGTGTTTGCTAAAGGGAAAAAAAACCCCACATACAACACTTAACACTAACAATGGGAGGACATAATTTTTCCCATCATGTTAACTAACCAAAAAAGTCAAAAACATCCCCTTCTCTCCACTTCCCCCCCTCCCCCCCAAAAAAAATCACTCAACGAAATTAACACTGAAATTACCATCAATATTTATATTTATCAGTTTAGGGAAAAAAGATCAGACACCTACTAAAACTGAAACAAAACGAAAACACAAGCACCAGGGAACCACCAACATATTCTGCTTCCCCTTTCCAAACAAAGAGAGCCCCTCACTTCAAACAAAGAGACCCCCCCATTCCAAAAAAAGAGATCCCCTCATTCCAAAGAGATCCCCTCAGTCTAAACAAAGAGATCCCCTCATCCAAAAAGATCCCCTTACTTTAAACAAAGAGATCCCCCCATTCCAAAGAGATCCCACATTCCAAACAGAGATCCCCTCAATCCTCAGCAGACAAAGAATCAGCAGTCCATTTGTCTGGTCACAAAGATTGACTCTTGCTTTGTTCGTCCTCATCACTACCCCTCTCCCCCACTCCAAACCTTTACACCGGTCACCTTACAAGACTCCATCAATCTACGATCAGACCATTTGCCTGGAATCTTTGTATTCCAAACTGTTCAGATTTTCAAGCCTTTCAGAAAGGCCAGGACATGATATTTCTTCCTTTTGTAAAAAATTGTGAGGAATGGGTTTTAGAAAGGCCAGGACAATATTTCTTCCCTTTGCAAAAAATTGTGAGCAAAGGTTTTCCTTCTTCCAGATCTGACCAAATCTTTCGTTGGGAAAAAATTTTGTTCGTCATCTTTGGAAAGAAAACAAGGATCAATACTGCTGAAGTTTAGAGCAGTTTTTCCTTGGCAGTTTCACCCAACAATCAAGTCTGCAAACCTCTGAGCTGAAGAAGTAGAACTAACAGCACATAAATTTCAGACATCTATTCATAAAGATGTGACCAAGCTCAATCCTGAACAAGGTTCTATACAATCTTCGGCAAAAAACAAAACAAAACAACAACAACAAAAAAATTGATTTAACACAACCTCCTCCCACCCCACCCCAAAAAAGGGAAGCAATTCGGTTAAAAAGAACTATCTCCCCTCAAAACTGAAATAAACTTGTTCTTAAAGAACCCTCTGTCCCCCAAAACTGAAATAAACTTGGCTGGAAAAAACAAAACAAAAGAAAAGCCCACTCTACTTCCAAAAGTGAAATAAACTTGGATGAAAAAACCAGACCTAACCCAAAGCTGAAATAAACTTGGTTGAAAAGAACCCTCCTATCCCAAATGGAACTAAACTTAGCTGAAAATATAACCCAAAAGTTCTCTGTAATCTTCAGCACAGACAAAGAATTAGCCACCTTCAAAAACTTGGCCAAGGTTTCCAAAGACTTGATCATGCTCTGAAGTAGCTATTTTGTTCACAAAGACAAGCATCAACAGGCTTTACATTCTGAGCAATCATCTCAAGTTTCAAGTAAACCTTGAGTAACATACCTCTGTGATTTACATCACAAAGCACTCTCTCTTTCTAACTTTTCAATTGTCAACACAGAGTTCTCTTTTCCTTCATCAATTTCAGCAAGTTTTCAGGGACTTTTCTTCACATCTGACGTTTTCAGAATTTTTTTCCCTCAATCTCTGTAACTTTCCATGAACTTTTCTTAAAACCTCCATAGCTTACACTACAGAACTTATTTCATTTCTCAAGCTTTGCAATTTTCAACACATAACCACGTTTAATCTTCAAAGTTTCTGCACCATTTCTGGACCAGCTCCATCCTCCTTCGTTCTTTCCTTTCATTCTATTTTTTCCAAAACTCTGTGCAACTTTTTCTTTTTTTAAAATCATTTTGAATACTGAAATTCTGCAACACACTTGGACCAGCAAACATACCTCCTCCTCTCCTGGGTCATTTTATGAACAACAACAAAAAAAAAAGGTATTCTTCTTAAAATTGCTGGGTCAGTCATGACATCACTGGAAGAGAGTGACGAGTTTCTTGGCGGCCTTGGCGATGTCGTAAGCGAACTGGATGACCTGCTGGGTTTTGAGGCGAAAGTCGGGCTGGGGCTCAGTGTCAGGGGGTGGGGGCCAGTCTTTGCACTCTTCGCGTAGCCGCACGGCGCTCATGGTCAGCTGCTCTAGGGCTTCTTGCACCTTCCGCGTGGAGCACTTCTGCACACAAGATGCAGGCATGTTGGATTAGGGGAGTCGGTCTTGTTTCATGCTAATAAAAAAAAAGAAAAAAAAAAAAAAAAAAAGGCTTAAAATTACTGTCAAAACGCCCATGCACAACGTTTATGAAGAGAGTGTTTTGGAATATCTGATAAGGAAGATCTGTCCTCATTTTCTCATAAAATGCTATTAAAAATTTGAAATCATATAGTTGTGTATTTTTGCACACTGCATTGGGGTATAGGAACAGGTAGTAAGTTGTCAAATAGGGAAATCTATCTTCATTTTCTCATAAAATGTAATGTTTTAAAATTACCTTACTTGCAAAAGAATACTTCGGCATTTCTGCACAGTATATAAAGGTATCCACTGACAAAAAAAAAAAGTCTTTATTTCTGCACAAAGGGTGATTAAAACTTTTAAAATTATGTGACTTAAGAGGCATGTTTTTAAAGAAATGTGTTGATTTTTTTTTTGGAAGATTCTTTTTCATAACTTTTTTTCTAGTATTTGTGCTTTTGCTTTCTGTGTCATTCTTTCTCTCATTTAAAAAAAATCATGTTTCCTTTTAACTGGTAAGGGTGGACAGAAGGATTGCTTCTGTTGGTGCACATGTATGTTTCTGTGCCAGTATACATACATGCATGTGTGTGACTGTGAGTGAACGAGAGAGAGAGAGAGAGAGAGAGAGAGAGAGAGAGAGAGAGAGAGAGAGAGAGAGAGAGAGAGCCACAGAGGGAGGGAGGGGGAGACAGAGAGGGGGGGAGAGAGGGAGACAGACAGAGGGAGAAGGAGAAACAGAGAGGGAGGGAGGGGGAGAGACACAGAGACAGAGAGGGAGGAAAGAGAAAGAGGGTGGGGGGGGGGAGATGGCAGAGAGAGAAGAGAACTTCCAAAGCATCAACAACATCCCTATCAAACTAAGTCAACACCAAAGCCCACAATAACTATCTAAAATATACTTTTTATATAATCATCTACCCAAGATCACAGACACAAAAAACTAGCTTGAAAAATTCAAAACATGTGATTATCATTATTATTATTCTGACATGAAATGCAGCACAAAATGAGATGAATAATCAACAGAGGATTGTGTGGTTAAAAAAAAAAAAAAAAAAAAAAAAAAAGGCTGCTACTTGTTCCATTTTTCAATGAATGTTATGATTACTTTATGACTTGTTATTTGTGGAATCAGAATTAATTAATTAAGACACTTCACTTCAAAGCACAACAGCATTCTCCAAAACACAATCAAGTCACACAACAATGTCAACTGCATTCCGGCTTACACTTGCCAAAACCAGAACGAGGCCAGCACGTACGAATTAAACATTCAAACAGTTGGACAAACAACATTAAATAAGATTGTTTATTGCTGCTCAGAGTACCTGCTCTCAAAGACAAACCTCTGATTATTGTTGCTCAGAAACAGTGTCAAACGCAAACCTCTCTGATTATTGTTGCTCAGAAAGAAAAAGTACCTGTTTTCAAAGACAAACCTCTCTGATTATTGTTGCTCAGAGACAGTGTTAAGACAGTACCTGCTTTCAAAGACAAATCTCTTGACACAGTGTTAAGGAAGTACCTGCTTTCAAAGACAAACCTCTCTGATTATTGTTGCTCAGAAACAGTGTTAAAAAGTACCTGCTTTCAAAGACAAACCTCTCTGATTATTGTTGCTCAGAGACAGTGTTAAGAAGTACCTGCTTTCAAAGACAAACCTCTCTGATTATTGTTGCTCAGAAACAGTGTTAAAAAGTACCTGCTTTCAAAGGCAAACCTCTCTGATTATTGTTGCTCAGAGACAGTGTTAAGAAGTACCTGCTTTCAAAGACAAACCTCTCTGATTATTGTTGCTCAGAAACAGTGTTAAGTACCTGTTTTCAAAGACAAACCTCTCTGATTATTGTTGCTCAGAAACAGTGTTAAGAAGTACCTGCTTTCAAAGACAAATCTCTTGACACAGTGTTAAGACAGTACCTGCTTTCAAAGACAAATCTCTTGACACAGTGTTAAGACAGTACCTGCTTTCAAAGACAAACCTCTCTGATTATTGTTGCTCAGAAACAGTGTAAGAAGTACCTGCTTTCAAAGACAAATCTCTTGGCTATTTTTGCTCAGAAAGAGTGTTAAGAAGTACCTGCTTTCAAAGACAAACCTTTCTGATTATTGTTGCTCAGAAAGAGTGTTAAGGAAGTACCTGCTTTCAAAGACAAACCTCTCTGATTATTGTTGCTCAGAAACAGTGTAAGAAAGTACCTGCTTTCAAAGACAAACCTCTCTGATTATTGTTGCTCAGAAACAGTGTAAGAAAGTACCTGCTTTCAAAGGCAAACCTCTCTGATTATTGTTGCTCAGAAACAGTGTTAAGAAGTACCTGCTTTCAAAGGCAAACCTCTCTGATTATTGTTGCTCAGAAACAGTGTTAAGAAAGTACCTGCTTTCAAAGACAAACCTCTCTGATTATTGTTGCTCAGAAACAGTGTTAAGAAGTACCTGCTTTCAAAGACAAACCTCTCTGATTATTGTTGCTCAGAAACAGTGTTAAGAAAGTACCTGCTTTCAAAGACAAATCTCTCTGATTATTGTTGCTCAGAAACAGTGTTAAGAAAGTACCTGCTTTCAAAGACAAACCTCTCTGATTATTGTTGCTCAGAAACAGTGTTAAGAAAGTACCTGCTTTCAAAGACAAACCTCTCTGATTATTGTTGCTCAGAAACAGTGTTAAGAAAGTACCTGCTTTCAAAGACAAACCTCTCTGATTATTGTTGCTCAGAAACAGTGTTAAGAAAGTACCTGCTTTCAAAGACAAACCTCTCTGATTATTGTTGCTCAGAAACAGTGTTAAGAAAGTACCTGCTTTCAAAGACAAACCTCTCTGATTATTGTTGCTCAGAAACAGTGTTAAGAAGTACCTGCTTTCAAAGACAAACCTCTTGACACAGTGTTAAGACAGTACCTGCTTTCAAAGACAAATCTCTTGACACAGTGTTAAGACAGTACCTGCTTTCAAAGACAAACCTCTCTGATTATTGTTGCTCAGAAACAGTGTAAGAAGTACCTGCTTTCAAAGACAAATCTCTTGGCTATTTTTGCTCAGAAACAATGTTAAGAAGCACCTGCTTTCAAAGACAAACTCTTGGCTATTTTTGCTCAGAAACAGTGTTAAGGAAGTACCTGCTTTTAAAGACAAACCTCTCTGATTATTGTTGCTCAGAAAGAGTGTAAGAAAGTACTTGCTTTCAAAGACAAACCTCTCTGATTATTGTTGCTCAGAAAGAGTGTTAAGAAAGTACCTGCTTTCAAAGACAAACCTCTCTGATTATTGTTGCTCAGAAACAGTGTAAGAAAGTACCTGCTTTCAAAGACAAACCTCTCTGATTATTGTTGCTCAGAAACAGTGTAAGAAAGTACCTGCTTTCAAAGACAAACCTCTCTGATTATTGTTGCTCAGAAACAGTGTAAGAAAGTACCTGCTTTCAAAGACAAACCTCTCTGATTATTGTTGCTCAGAAACAGTGTTAAGAAAGTACCTGCTTTCAAAGACAAACCTCTCTGATTATTGTTGCTCGAGAAACAGTGTTAAGAAAGTACCTGCTTTTAAAGACAAACCTCTCTGATTATTGTTGCTCAGAAAAGTGTAAGAAAGTACCTTGCTTTCAAAGACAAACCTCTCTGATTATTGTTGCTCAGAAAGAGTGTTAAGAAAGTACCTGCTTTCAAAGACAAACCTCTCTGATTATTGTTGCTCAGAAACAGTGTAAGAAAGTACCTGCTTTCAAAGACAAACCTCTCTGATTATTGTTGCTCAGAAACAGTGTAAGAAAGTACCTGCTTTCAAAGACAAACCTCTCTGATTATTGTTGCTCAGAAACAGTGTAAGAAAGTACCTGCTTTCAAAGACAAACCTCTCTGATTATTGTTGCTCGAGAAACAGAGTAGTTAAGAAAAGTATCCATGTGTTTTAAAGACAAACCTCTTGATTATTGTTGCTCAGAAACAGTGTAAGAAAGTACCTGCTTTCAAAGACAAACTTCTCTGATTATTGTTGCTCAGAAACAGTGTTAAGGAAAGTACCTGCTTTCAAAGACAAACCTCTCTGATTATTGTTGCTCAGAAACAGTGTTAAGAAAGTACTGCTTTCAAAGACAAACCTCTCTGATTATTGTTGCTCAGAAACAGTGTTAAGAAGTACCTGCTTTCAAAGACAAACCTCTCTGATTATTGTTGCTCAGAAACAGTGTTAAGAAGTACCTGCTTTCAAAGACAAACCTCTCTGATTATTGTTGCTCAGAAACAGTGTTAAGAAAGTACCTGCTTTCAAAGACAAACCTCTCTGATTATTGTTGCTCAGAAACAGTGTAAGAAAGTACCTGCTTTTAAAGACAAATCTCTCTGATTATTGTTGCTCAGAAACAGTGTAAGAAAGTACCTGCTTTCAAAGACAAACCTCTCTGATTATTGTTGCTCAGAAACAGTGTTAAGGAAGTACCTGCTTTTAAAGACAAACCTCTCTGATTATTGTTGCTCAGTAACAGTATAAGACAGTACCTGCTTTCAAGTAAAGACCTCTCTCATTATTGTTGCTCAGAAACAGTGTTATGAGCACCTGCTTTCAAAGACAAACCTCTGATTATTATTACTCAGAAACAGTGTTAAGAAGTACCTGATCTCAAAGACAAACCTCTCTGATTATTGTTGCTCAGAAACAGTGTTCAGGAAGACCTGCTTTCAAAGACAAGCCTCAATGTTACGAGCTACCTGCTTTCAAAGACAAACCTCTCTGATCATTGTTGTTCAGAAACAGTGTTAACTCTTTGACTCCCGCATCCTATCCCCCAACTGCAAAAACTTAACCCTTTGACTCCCTCACCCTATCCACCAGCTTCTTGCAGGAAGTTGGTGGATATGGTGAGGAGGTCAAAGGGTTAAGTCTTTGCTTTGCTAGCATGGTTAACAATGCAGGGGAAGCTGGTGGACAGGGTGCAGGAGCCACAGGGTTAAGGGAGTATCTGCTTTCAAAGACAAACCTCTCTGATTATTGTTGCTCAGAAACAGTGTAAAGTACCTGCTTTCAAAGACAAACCTCTCTGATTATTATTGCTCAGAAAGAGTGTAAAGTACCTGCTTTCAAAGACAAACCTCTCTGATTATTGTTGCTCAGAAACAGTGTTAAGAAAGTACTGCTTTCAAAGACAAACCTCTTGATTATTGTTGCTCAGAAACAGTGTAAGAAAGTACTGCTTTCAAAGACAAACCTCTCTGATTATTGTTGCTCAGAAACAGTGTTAAAAGTACCTGCTTTCAAAGACAAATCTCTCTGATTATTGTTGCTCAGAAACAGTGTTAAGAAGTACCTGCTTTCAAAGACAAACCTCTCTGATTATTGTTGCTCAGAAACAGTGTAAGAAAGTACCTGCTTTCAAAGACAAACCTCTCTGATTATTGTTGCTCAGAAACAGTGTAAAAAGTACCTGCTTTCAAAGACAAATCTCTCTGATTATTGTTGCTCAGAAACAGTGTTAAGAAGTACCTGCTTTCAAAGACAAACCTCTCTGATTATTGTTGCTCAGAAACAGTGTAAGAAAGTACCTGCTTTCAAAGACAAACCTCTCTGATTATTGATGCTCAGAAACAGTGTTAAGAAGTACCTGCTTTCAAAGACAAACCTCTCTGATTATTGTTGCTCAGAAACAATGTTAAGAAGTACCTGCTTTCAAAGACAAACCTCTCTGATTATTGTTGCTCAGAAACAGTGTTAAGAAAGTACCTGCTTTCAAAGACAAACCTCTCTGATTATTGTTGCTCAGAAACAGTGTTAAGAAGTACCTGCTTTCAAAGACAAACGTCTCTGATTATTGTTGCTCAGAAACAGTGTTAAGGAAGTACCTGCTTTCAAAGACAAACCTCTCTGATTATTGTTGCTCAGAAACAGTGTTAAGGAAGTACCTGCTTTCAAAGACAAACCTCTCTGATTATTGTTGCTAAGAAATAGTGTGAAATCTATTGATCTCTTGTAAAAACCGGAAAACTGCATCAGGAGGGACATCTTGGAAGAGGTTCTTTAAGGAGTCCACCGTGTAGTGCTTTTGTCTCACATCGTACAAGTCCCAGCAATCAAGGAGGAGGTGTCTGATGCTCAACGGCTCGTCACATGGTACACATCATGGTGCTTCTTCATGTTTTAAAAGGTACAAATGAGTGTAGGAAGAGTGACCCATGTGTAACCTACATAACACTGTCTCTTTCTTACGGTTCCCCGCAGCAGATGGGAGAATTTCTTTCAGGTTAGGGTGGATTTGAAAAAGTGTTATCTATCCTGCCACAGATTTCTCAAGTAACTGTGTACTTTCGATTTTACATCTGTATAAGGAATCAAGGATTTAGACATCTTTACATTTTTCAACTCCTCGGGGATCTTTAGCATAAATGGGCCAGAAGGCACATGGGTCTGACTCATTTGTCTCCTGCTATAGGAATGTTTGCGCTATATGAATGGACTTTCTGTACATGTCAATATAACGGGACTGACCATTCCAACGTTTCAACAAATACACTCTTCGTTCTGTAAAGTCCAGCTTAAACCTTTATTTTCTGGTCCAACAGTGATTCTCCCTTAACCCTTTCAGCCCTAAGTACTTCTAGATCTCTGATACCCTCAACCCTGAGTATTTTTAGAGAAATTCTAGCGAAAACCGGTGTCTCAGAATAAATCCTTCTAATGCTTAAAAATTTGCCAGGAAGAAAGTATAGGGTGTCTGGAATTTGGTAATATAAACAGGATGAGGCAGAGGAGAGTAGGTGCCGGTAGGTCGCATACCGCACGCCAGCACCATACCAGGCCAGGTCAACCGGACATGTCAGGCTGCTCCTGCGGCCTGCCGGTCCAGAGGTATTAATCGCACTGGCCGCCGCATCGGCCAGCCGGGTTCAAAGGGTTAAATCCTCCTCCCAACCCGAGTCCTCTCCTGTCCTCCCATTTCCAGTATGCATATACTTCACCTTTACAGCTGGCTCCTAAGTTGATTTGACAATGCCAGTAAATGTTTCAGTGTACAATGTGTGTAGATGCATAGATCTGATTGGTAAATTGAGATTCAGGTCTTTATAAATATCATTACAATTATGATCAATTAATAAAATCTGACCAAATAGCAATAACAATGTAAAACAAAACAAAACAAAAAACAACATAAGATGTAAATACGGCTGATGAAAAAAGACCATAAACTCAAATGCTGCAAACTTCATTGTGAATTCTGTTGATTGTCAAAATTTTGAAACAAACATCTGTTCTGACATATTTTGCAGAATGGTCTGTTACTTGGCAGAAAATTGTAGTCAACAAATTTTTTTTCATAATCGTTCAAGGCTCAAGAAAGTGAAAATCGTGGCAAAAGGGGCCATTAAAATTTTCACTTAGACCAATTTTAACTCATTCACATTTTATTCCAATAGAAAAAAACAAACAAACACAAAAAAACAAAAACAAACAAACAAACAAAACCACCCTTTCATAATTATTCTCTAGATTTCAGATAATTTTATCTGTTAGGCACAAAATGAAGTCATGTACGTGTGTGTATGTATATGTATGTATGTATGTACTATGAATGCATGCATGTATGTGTGTGTGCTTATGTGTGTATGTATATATGTATGTATGCATGCATGTATGTATGCATGTATGTGTGTGTGTGTATGTTGTATGTATGTATGTATGTATGTATGTATGTATGTATGTATGTATGTATGTATGTCTGTATGTTATGTACTATATATTATGTGTGTACAGTATGTGAGTATGTATGTGTGTAAGCATGTGCATATGTATGTATATATGTATGTACGTATGTGTGTATGCAAGTGTTCATGAAAAATACGTTTATCAATATTTATAAAATTCTGATTTACTTTATACAACTACTGTTTATTTCAGTTTCTGAAGAAAAACAAAATGAAGAAAGCGTAGAAAATGGGACCAAAAAAACAAACAAAAAAGTGCAATGATCCTAAAAAAACACCAGGTAAAAGTATTAGTATAATGTGGAAATAGCTATTACACACACTTACCAGTTATTTTAGCTCATTTTGAGCACATGGCTCCTTTCACTACTGAATTCAAAAGATACCAGAAATCGTTTCAACAAAAGAGGCAGGTCATAATTACGTACACTCATTTCGACAGGAGAGCAGGTCATAATTATGTAACTTGTTTTGACAGGAGAGCAGGTCATAATTACTATGTAACTCATTTCGACAGGACAGCAGATCATAATTACGTACACTAGTTGGGACAGGACAGCAGGTCATAATTATGTAACTTGTTTTGACAGGAGAGCAGGTCATAATTACTATGTACACTCATTTCGACAGGACAGCAGATCATAATTACGTACACTAGTTCGGACAGGACAGCAGGTCATAATTATGTAACTCATTTTGACAGGAGAGCAGGTAATAATTATTATGTACACTCATCTCGACAGGACAGCAGATCATAATTACGTACACTAGTTTGGACAGGACAGCAGGTCATAATTATGTACAGTCGTTTCGACAGGAGAGCAGGTCATAATTATTATGTACACTCGTTTCGACAGGAGAGCAGGTCGTATGGACACTTGTTTCGACACAAGAGCAGATCATATGTACACTCATTTCGACACAAGAGTAGGTCACAATTTCGTACACTCATTTTGACAGGAGAGCTGGTCATAATTACTTACACTCACTCAGGACAGCAGCAGGTCTTAATTACGTACACTCATTTTGACAGAAGAGCAGGTTATAATTACGTACACTCATTTCGACAGAACAGCAGATCATACTTATGTACACTCGTTTCGACAGAAGAGCTGGTCATAACTACGTACACTCACTTCGACAGGAGAGCAGGCATAATACGTACATTTGTTTGACAGAAGAGCAGGTCATATGTACACTCGTTTTGACAGAGAGCAGTCTAATACGTACATTTGTTTCGACGGGAGGCAGGTAAATTACGTACATTGTTTGACAGAAGAGCAGGTCATATGTACACTCGTTTTGACAGAAGAGCAGGTCATAATTACGTACATTTGTTTCGACAGGAGAGCAGGTCATAATTACGTACATTTGTTTTGACAGGAGAGCAGGTCATAATTACGTACATTTGTTTTGACAGGAGAGCAGGTCATAATTACGTACATTTGTTTTGACAGAAGAGCAGGTCATATGTACATTCGTTTTGACAGAAGAGCAGGTCATAATTACGTACACTCACTCAGGAAAGCAGCAGGTCATTACACTCATTTTGACAGAAGAGCAGGTTATAATTACGCACGCTCATTTTGACAGGAGAGCAGGTCATAATTATGTACTCACTTTGACAGGAGAGCAGGTCATAATTACGTACGTTTGTTTCGACAGGAGAGCAGGTCATATGTACACTCGTTTTGACAGAAGAGCAGGTCATAATTACGTACATTTGTTCTGACAGGAGAGCAGGTCATAATTACGTACATTCATTTCGACAGAAGAGCTGGTCATAATTACGTACATTTGTTCTGACAGGAGAGCAGGTCATAATTACGTACACTCATTCTGACAGGAGAGCAGATCATAATTATGTACACTTGTTTTGACAGAAGAGCAGGTTATAATTACATACGCTCGTTTTGACAGTAGAGCAGGTAACATATACATTCGTTTCCACAGGAGAGCAGGTAATAATTATGTACACGCATTTCGAGTGGAGAGCAGGTCAATTGTACACTCTGAAATACGGCAGTGTCTCTTGTTAGCAATGCAGTTGACATAGGTTGTGTAGACAAGAACACACATGTGCACACAGTACACACTTTTGATTGTGTCCACAAAGCTGTCTACACGCACGAGCACATCCATGGGTGAAAGCAACAACAGTTCCCAAATGCAAGGGGCCAAACGTTTCCATGTTTTGTTAGACATTCTCACACAGGAACTTTCTTTTTTTTTTTTCAAATGCAAATTCCTGAAAACAGATTCTTGCCATGCTTTTTTTTCTTTTCTTTCTTTTTTTTTTTTGCATCACTAATGCCCAAAATATTACTTTTGTCATGATTTTTTTTAATTTTCACAGCTGAAAACAATGTTCTTGTCATTATCTCTTCCATTATCAACACCAAAAACATCATTCTACATCATTCTAGTTTTTGTTATTTTTTTTACATTTTCAACGCTAAAAACACGTTCTTCTTATTCTTCATGTTTTCACTGCAGAAAACGTTTGTGTCATCATTTTTCAGATTATTAATGTCAAACATTTTCAATGCAGAATACATCGTTTGTGTCATCATTTTTCAGATTATCAATACCAAAGAACATGTTTTTGTCTTTATTTTAAATATCTTCGATGCCAAATACACAGGGTCTTGCCAATTTTGTCTTTCGCATTGTCAATGATGAAAGTATCATTTTTGTTAACATTTTATATAAAACTAGCAAGACTGTTGCCAACACAACTATCTGGTTGCAGGATTGGTTAGTTTTGGAAGACGATCCTGTCATCTTTCTTCTTTTTTCCATAAGCAAGGTCAAACCAGTATTGTCAATTTTTTTGAACTGTCAGGATGGATTTTCTATGAAATTCTGCCAGTTGTCAATTTTTTTGACCAATAAGATATCTACGGAATTTCACCTGCACTTTAAGCTTCTGGGTCTATCAGAAAATTTCTATTCAATTTCATTATCGTCAATTTTCTGCACCTGATACTGTTTTGCAAATATTTTCTGGTGTGTGAACCGTGAAAGACCTCAGAAACTACTATCCAAATCCAGAATGTTCCAATGTTCTGGAACCTTCCTGCAAAAAAAAGAACACTTTCACCCATGTCCGAGTACACACCACACGCTGTCTCATGTCCACAAGGCTTACGTTTGGAAACAGGGCCGCCATGTCAGCCACAGCGACATGAATTCTGGCCGAGCACGGAGCAAAACTGAAACGGATGCAAAGCGCAACATGTCACACACATGTGTCTACCAAAACCAATAAGAACGACGCACAAAAAACATAACAAAACTCAATTCATTAGAACAACACTGAGACGAAATGAAATGAACGACACGACGAAGGAACAGAAAATTAAAATCAAAATGAAAATAATACCGCAAGGGTAAACACAACAACAGAGAACACAGAATTAAAATCGATTAAAATTATGCAAAGATATCAAAACAACAAAGGGAACGCAAAATCAAAACTGATTAAAATAATGCAAAGATAAAACAAAAAAACAAACAAACCAAAAAACCCAGGAAACACAAGACCAACATCAACCAAAATAATGTGAAGGTACCCAAACTACAAGGAAGACAAAATCAAAATCGACATCAAAACGAACATATATCAAAACAAACATAAGGATGACCAATCATCACAAAAATGATGTAAAAGTAATCATGGCACGGAGCAGTACGCAAAACAAAATGGAAACAATTCATCGCGAAACAACACAAGCCATAACAAAACAATAAGGAACACAAGATCAAAACCAACATCTAAAACACTATAAGGATAAACCATCATCATCAAACAACGTCAAAAATTCACACAAGCTACGAGCAATACACAAAAACAGAAATAATCCACGATAAAACTACAACATCAAAATAATCAAAAGTTCACAAAACAAAACTGGACACAAAATCATTTGACGATCGAACAACAAAACAGCCATCACTGGAAGGATACAGACAAATAACCACAAAACAAAACGAAAAGTAAAATTAACTGATCATAAAAATAATGTTAAAAGAAATCATAAGTACAGAAAAAAAAAAAAAGGGGGGGGGGGGGAGGGGGAGGGAATCTATCACAATATACCTTGAAAATATCAAATCAAAGACAAAACAGATAGATGAAACAGATGAAACAGAAAGAAAATAATTACAATAAAAAAGCAGAAATGAAGGTAATTTTGTACACATCCAAACCAGGCATAGACAAAGAAAGGGGGTGTGAAAGGGAAAGGGAAAGGGTGGGGGATGGTGCGGGGAGGGATGTGGATGAGTTCTGAATATTTAACAATTACCCATAATGAATACTTAACAATTAGCCATAACTGAATATTGAACAATCATCCATAACTGAATATTTAACAATTAACCATGAGCAGTCAACAATTACCCATTACTGAATATCTAACAATTACCCATAGCTGAACATTTAACAATTAGCCAAAACTAAATATTTAACAATTATCCATAATAAATATTTAACAATTATCCATAACTGAATATTTAACGATTAGCCATAACTGAATATCTAACAATTACCCATAGCTGAACATTCAACAATTACCCATAATGAATACTTAACAATTAGCCATAACTGAATATTGAACAATCATCCATAACTGAATATTTAACAATTAACCATGACTGAATATTTTACAATTATCCATGACTGAATATTTAACAACTGCACATAATTGAATATCTAACAATGATCCATAACTGAATATTTAACGATTAACCGTAACTGAATATTTAACAATTACCCATAACCGACTATTTAACAATTAACCATTTTACAATTATCCATAACTGAATATTTAACAATTGCACATAACTGAACACTTAACAGTTATCCATAACTGAATATTTAACAATTCTCCATTTTTCTTTTTTTCCCCCATCCATTCGTGGGTAGCAGTATCCCATGCGCATTTGAATATATGGGCAATCTTTTACAGCTGTGACCTTTCTTTTCTTTTCTTTCTTTTTTCACTCCGCCATTAAGGCAATCATACTCTGTTTTTGAAGGTGTGTATGCTGAGTGTCATTGTGTTTCCATAAACCGCTGAGCACTGCCATAGCCTACAGGGTCTTTGACAAGACTATCTGATGTCTTGCGTGCACATACACACAAAAAGACTTTAGGTCCAACAGGTGTGCACACACACACACTGACCTGGGAAATCGGAAATATCTCATCCCTTATCTGAAATATCTCCATCCTTTATCTGAAATATCTTACCTGAAATATCTCCATCCTTTATCTGAAATATCTTACCTGAAATATCTCCATCCTTTATATGAAATATCTCCACCCTTTATATGAAATATTTCCACCCTTTCTCTATCTCCATCCTTTATCTGAAATATCTCTACCCTTTATCTGAAATATCTCCACCCTTTATCTGAATATCTCCACTCTTTATATGAAATATCTCCACCCTTTATCTATCTCCCCCACCCTTTATCTAAAATATCTCCACCCTTTATCTGAAATATCTCCACCCTTTATCTGAATATCTCCACTCTTTATATGAAATATCTCCACTCTTTATATGAAATATCTCCACTCTTTATCTGAAATATCTCCATCCTTTATCTGAAATATCTCCACCCCTTATCTGAAATATCTCCACCCTTTATATGAAATATCTCCACTCTTTATATGAAATATCTCCACCCTTTATATGAAATATCTCCACCCTTTATCTGAAATATCTCCACCAATATCTCCACCTTTTATCTGAAATATCTCCACCCTTTATCTGAAATATCTCCACCCTTTATCTGAAATATCTCCATCCTTTATATGAAATATCTCCACCCTTTATATGAAATATTTCCACCCTTTCTCTATCTCCATCCTTTATCTGAAATATCTCCACCCTTTATCTGAATATCTCCATTCTTTATCTGAAATATCTCCACCCCTTTTCTGAAATATCTCCACCCTTTATATGAAATATATCGACACTTTATCTGAAATATCTCCATCCTTTATATGAAATATCTCGACCCTTTATCTGAAATATCTCCACCCTTTATCTGAAATATCTCCACTCTTTATCTGAAATATCTCCATCCTTTATCTGAAATATCTCGACCCTTTATATGAAATATCTCGACCCTTTATCTGAAATATCTCCACCCTTTATATGAAATATCTCCACCCTTTATCTGAAATATCTCGACCCTTTATCTGAAATATCTCCACCCTTTATCTGAAATATCTCCACCCTTTATCTGAAATATCTCCACTCTTTATCTGAAATATCTCCACCCTTTATCAATCTGGCATGAGGTACCAAGGCAGGTTGGAACCCCAAATCTTCCAAATGAAAGTCTGACATCTTATCCATCTGACTACTGTGCTATCTCCACACTGTCAGCACACACACACTTTACAACCCTTCCTTTATATTCTTTCCCTGTCATCCTTTTACATTTACCCCATCAACAATAAACGATGCATTTACCCCATCAACAATAAACGATGCATTTATCCCGTCAACAATAAATGATACATCTATCCTATCAACATTAAATAAAATAGGAACCAGAAGAACAAGCAAACCAAAACGAACGCGCATTCAATACAACAAGACAAGACAAGCGCAAATTTTTGGCCAACCGGCCTTTGTCAAGCGCGAATGCACAATCACAAAACAGACACCAAACAACGGATAATAAGCAAAGGACTAAAAACTTCCCTGCCGCCTCGTCCAGTGGATAAAAAGGGACTAAATGGAATGTCTATGTGTCTGACATTCGCGCTTGACAAAGGCGGTTGGCCGAAAATTTGCGCTTGTCTTGTCTTGTTGCATTGAATACGCGTTCGTTTTGGTTTGCTTGTTCTTCTGGTTCCTGTTTGCTTGGACGCGGGCAGTCGCACTTGTTTTGGATCTAATAAATAAAATGTTCCTACATCAGGACTGAAGTGAGAACAGAAAGGAACATTACACAACTAAGCGTACAGCACAGCTCTGTCAAGCAGTCTCAACCCTAGATGGAACTCTATAGCATCATGATTATCATCCCCATCATTATCATCATCATCATCACATTGTTAAAAACTGTGCCAGCTTCTGCAGCCATTAAGGTGGTGTAGAAAATGGGGAAACAAACACACCAAAAAACATACAACAAAGCTGGCAACACCAATGTGATTTTCTGCTTTTGGTACAAGATCGCATGTGTCCTTTTATATTGAAAGCACTTCACTGAGTGCAGCTGAGTGTATGCGCAAATGGAGGAAACATTTGAAATGTGCCACACAGTTTTGTATTTGGGGAAGGAAAAAAGTTTCATTTTCCTCAATTTTGTCTACATTAAGACCACAACCTAGTAGGCCTAATGTCCACACCGTATGCAAATGGTCAAACAAAAACCCCATTCATTTGTGTCTGAAATGTTGCGTGTCAAAGTATTGGAACTACAGTGTCAATTGAATATTTTAGTGTTAGTTTCGTTTCAAGTTATGGATCTGTATCCGTACAGTATCTTTGTGTGTGTGTGTGTGTGTTAATATTTAATATTTCACCATCATCTACGATGTTAGTGTGAAACAGAACTCCAAGCAGGGGAAGATACACAGAGAGCAAATAATCAGTCTAGAGCAAATAATTATGTTATAAGCAGTTATTAAATTATGCACAACATAGCACAGTGAAATAACAAATTAGATAATTAACAGAAACTTAAGGCAGAGAAAAGAAAAAGAAAGAAAAAAAAAAACATCTCATAGGTGAAACTCAATGCAATAACTCATAACTGTGGAGAGAATACCAGTTGCTGGATCTGACGGCAATCATCTCACCAACATCATGCTAGTGCTTGTGAAGATTCACAAAATGGTGGAGTGGAAATGACACTTCCTTTTGTACAATGCTGAGTATGACACTTTTTGAGTGACACTTCCTTTTATACAATGCTGAGTATGACACTTTTTGAGTGACACTTCCTTTTATACAATGCTGAGTATGACTTTTTGAGTGACACTTCCTTTTTACAATGCTGAGTAGACACTTTTTGAGTGACCTTCCTTTTAACAATGCTGAGTATGACACTTTTTGAGTGACACTTCCTTTTATACAATGCTGAGTATGACACTTTTTGAGTGACACTTCCTTTTATACAATGCTGAGTATGACACTTTTTGAGTGACACTTCCTTTTGTACAATGCTGAGTATGACACTTTTTGAGTGACGCTTCCTTTTATACAATGCTGAGTATGACACTTTTTGAGTGACACTTCCTTTTATACAATGCTGAGTATGACACTTTTTGAGTGACACTTCCTTTTATACAATGCTGAGTACTGACACTTTTTGAGTGACACTTCCTTTTATACAATGCTGAGTATGACACTTTTTGAGTGACGCTTCCTTTTATACAATGCTGAGTATGACACTTTTTGAGTGAGTCTTTACAAGCTGATATGCACTTTTTGAATATTTATTTCAATGCTGAGTATGCCACTTTTTGAGTGACACTTCACTTTTATAAATGCTGAGAGTATGACACTTTTTGATGACATCATTTCTGTCAATGAGTATGACACTTTTTGATGACACTTCATTTTGAATGCTGATATGACACTTGTTGAGTGACATTTCATTCTGTACAATGCTGAATAAGACACTTTTTGAGTGAACTTCATTTTGTACAATGTTGAGTATGACACTTTTTGAGTGACACTTCATTTTGTACAATGTTGAGTATGACACTTTTTGAGTAATATTCATTTTATACAATGTTGTGTATGACATTTTTTGCATGACACTTCATTTTGTGCAATGTTGATATGACACTTTTTGAGTGATACTTCACTTTATAGAATGCTGACACTTTTTGAGTGAGACTTCATTTTGTGCAATGTTGATGAATATGACACTTTTTGAGTGATGCTTCATTTCATACAATGTTGATATGACACTTTTTGAGTAATATTCATTTTATACAATGTTGGATTATGACATTTCTTGAGTGAACATTCATTTTGTGCAATGTTGAGTATGACACTTTTGAGTGACACTTCAATTTGTACAATGTTGAGTATGAACTTATTGAGTGACACTTCATTTATGCAATACTGAATATGACACTATAAGTGACACATTTCGTACAACCTGACTATGATACTTTTCATGTTACCCTTTCTTCATATTGTACAATGTTGATTATGACACTCTGAGTGATACTTCATTTAGTACAATGTTGATTATGACACTCTGAGTGATACTTCATTTAGTACAATGTTGATTATGACACTCTGAGTGATACTTCATTTAGTACAATGTTGATTATGACACCTGAGTGATACTTCATTTAGTACAATGTTGATTATGACACTCTGAGTGATACTTCATTAGTACAATGTTGATTATGACACTAGGTGATACTCATTAGTACAATGTTGATTATGACACCTGAGTGATACTTCATTTAGTACAATGTTGATTATGACACTCTGAGTGATATTTCATTTAGTACAATGTTGATATGACACTTGAGTGATACTTCATTTAGTACAATGTTGAATTATGACACCTGAGTGATACTCATTTAGTACAATGTTGATTATGACACTCTGAGTGATACTTCATTTGTACAATGTGATTAGACACTGAGTGAACTCATTTGTACAATGTTGATTATGACACCTGAGTGAACTTCATTTGTACAATGTTGATATGACACTGAGTATACTTCATTTATACAATGTTGATTATGACACTGATGATACTTCATTATACAATGTTGATTATGACACTGAGTGATACTTCATTGTACAATGTGATTATGACACTCTGAGTGATACTTCATTTAGTCAATGTTGATTATGAGACTCTGAATGATACCTTAATTAGTACAATGTTGATATGACACTTGAGTGATACTTCATTTAGTACAATGTTGATATGACACTCTGAGTGATACTTCATTTAGTACAATGTTGATTATGAACTCTAGTGATACTTCATTTAGTACAATTTGATTATGACACCTGAGTGATACTTCATTTAGTACAATGTTGATTATGACACTCTGAGTGATACTTCATTAGTACAATGTTGATTATGACACTGAGTGATACTTCATTAGTACAATGTTGATTATGACACCTGATGATACTCATTTAGTACAATGTTGATTATGACACTCTGAGTGATACTTCATTAGTACAATGTTGATTATGACACCTGAGTGATACTCATTTAGTACAATGTGATTACACTGGTGATACTCATTTAGTACAATGTTGATTATGACACCTGAGTGATACTCATTTGTAAATGTATTTGCACTGAGTGATACTTATTTAGTACATGTGATTATGACACTGAGTATACTTCATTTAGTACAATGTGATTAGACACTATGATACTTCATTTAGTACAATTTGATTATGACACTGAGTGATATTCATTTAGTCAATTGATTATGACACCTGATGATACTTCATTTAGTACATGTGATTATGACACTTGAGTGATACTTCATTTAGTACAATGTTGATATGACACTTGAGTGAACTTCTTTAGTACAATGTTGATATGACACTTGAGTATATTCATTTAGTACAATGTGATTATGACACTATGATACTCATTTAGTACAATGTGATTAGACACCTGAGTGAACTTCATTTGTACAATGTTGATTATGACACTTGATGAACTTCATTTAGTACATGTTGATTATGACACTGAGTGATACTTCATTTAGTACAATGTTGATATGACACTGAGTGATACTTCATTTACAATGTTGATATGACACTCTGAGTGAACTTCATTTGTACAAGTTGATTATGACACTGAGTGATACTTCATTTATACAATGTTGATTATGACACTTGAGTGAACTCATTTAGACAATGTGATATGACACTCTGATGATACTCATTAGTACAATGTTGATATGACACTGAGTGTACTTCATTTGTACAATGTGATTATGACACTGAGTGATACTTCATTTATACAATTTATTATGACACTGAGTGAACTCTTTAGTACAATGTTGATTATGACACCTGAGTGATACTTCATTTAGTCATGTTGATTATGACACTTGAGGATACTTCATTTAGTAAATTGATTATGACACTCTGAGTGATACTTCATTTAACAATGTTATATGACACCTGAGTGATACTCATTAGTACAATTTTATGACACTCTGAGTGATACTTCATTTAGTACAATGTTGATTATGACACTCTGAGTGATACTTCATTTAGTACAATGTGATTATGAACTGAGATACTTCATTTAGTACAATGTGATTATGACAACTGAGTGATACTCATTTAGTACAATGTTGATTATGACACTCTGAGTGAACTCATTAGTACAATGTTGATTAGACACCGATGATACTCATTTAGTACATGTTATTAGACATCTGATGATACTCATTTAGTACAATTGATTAGACACTAGATGTACTTCATTTAGTACAATGTTGATTATGACACTGAGTGATACTCATTTAGTACAATGTTGATTATGACACCTGAGTGATACTTCATTTAGTACAATGTTGATTATGCACACTGAGTGATACTTCATTAGTACAATGTTGATTATGACATGATGAACTCATTAGACAATTTATTATACACTGATATACTTCATTTAGTACAATGATTATGACACTGATGATACTCATTAGTACAATGTTATTATAACACTGAGTGATACTTCATTTAGTACAATGTTGATTAGACACTTGAGGATACTCATTAGTACAATGTTGATTATGACACCTGAGTGATACTTCATTTAGTACAATGTTGATTATGACACCTGATGATACTTCATTAGTACAATGTGATATACATTAGTACTTCATTAGACAATGTGTATGAACATTCCATTGAAATGTTGATTAACACTGTGATATTCATTTGTACAATGTTGATTATGACACTTGAGTGATACTCATTTAGTAAATGTGATATGAACACTAGTAACTATTTAGACAATGTGATATAATAGTATTTATTAGACAATGTTGATTACATGATGATATCATAGTACATTTATTATACAAGTATACTCATTTAGTAATATTTGACACTGATTGAACTTCATTTAGTACAATGTTGATTATGACACCTGAGTGATACTTCTTGTACAATGTTGATTATGACACTCTAGTATTTATTAGACAATGATTATACTATTCTTAGTACAATGTTGATTATGACACTGATGATACTTCATTTAGTACAATGTTGATTATGACACTCTAGTGATACTTCATTTGTACAATGTTTATTATGACATTGAATGATACTTCATTGTCATTGATTATACAACAGTGATACCTCATTATACATGTTATTAGACATCTGATATACTTCATTTAGTACAATGTTGATTATGACAACTGAGTAATACTCATTAGTACAATGTTGAATTATGACATTCATGAGTGATACTCATTTAGTACAATGATTATTAGACATATGAGTGATACTTCATTTAGTACAATGTTGATATGAACACCTGAGTGATACTCTTTATACAATGTTGATATGACACTCTGAGTGATACTTCATTAGTACAATGTTGATTATGACACCTGAGTGATACTCATTTAGTACAATGTTGATTATGACACCTGAGTGATACTTCATTTAGTACAATGTTGATTATGACACTCTGAGTGATACTTCATTTAGTACAATGTTGATTATGACACTCTGAGTGATACTTCATTTAGTACAATGTTGATTATGACACTGAGTGATACTTCATTTAGTACAATGTTGATTATGACACTCTGAGTGATACTCCATTTTACACAATGTTTAATATGCCAACGCCATTTTCCCTTTTTATCAGTCCTCTCCTTTCAAGATTGCTAATACATGCTGCCACAAAGTCTGCTGTCCCCTCTCATCCAATTTTCTGAAAATTAAAGCATCACTCACATCCAAAACAAGTGTGAGTACCTGTGTTCAAGCAAACAGGAACCAGAAAAATCACGAAAAAAAGAATCAGAACGTGTATTTAATACAACCAAACAACAGGCGCAAATTTTCGACCAACTGGCCTTTGTCAAGCGTAAGATCACAAACACCAAATACAAAAACTGGGTGGAAAAAGACGGAAACTTCCCCGCTGCTTTGTCCAGTGGGAGGAAAGGACTGTATTTTGTGTCATCCAACGTTGCGATGATTAAAGCACCACTCACACCACTGTATTTTTGTGTCATCCAACGTTGTGATAATCAAAGCACCACTCACACCACTGTATTTTGTGTCATCCAACGTTGTGATAATCAAAGCACCACTCACACCACTGTATTTTGTGTCATCCAACGTTGTGATAATCAAAGCACCACTCACACCACTGTATTTTTGTGTCATCCAACGTTGTGATAATCAAAGCACCACTCACACCACTGTATTTTGTGTCATCCAACATTGTAATAATCAAAGCACCACTCACACCACTGTATTTTGTGTCATCCAACATTGTGATAATCAAAGCACCACTCACACCACTGTATTTTGTGTCATCCAACATTGTGATAATCAAAACACCAATCACACCACTGTATTTTGTGTCATCCAACATTGTGATAATCAAAGCACCACTCACACCACTGTATTTTTGTGTCATCCAACGTTGTGATAATCAAAGCACCACTCACACCACTGTATTTTGTGTCATCCAACATTGCGATGATTAAAGCATTACTCACACCGCAGTAGGCCTATTTTGTGAATCCTTTTCTCACACTAGACAAAGCAGCAGGGAAGTTTCAGTCTCTTTCTTCTAATTTTTGTATCTGGTGTTTGTTTGTTTGTGATCTTACGCTTGACAAAGACCAGTTGGTCGAAAATCTGCGCCTGTCTTGTCTGGTTGTATTAAATATGTGTTCTGATTTTTTTTCGTGTTTTTTCCTGGTTCATCACTCACACCACTGTATTTTGTGTCATCCAACACTGTGAAGATTAAAGCACCACTCACACCATCATATTTTGTGTCATCCAACACTGTGAAGATTAAAGCACCACTCACACCATCATATTTTGTGTCATCCACACTGTGAAGATTAAAGCACCACTCACACCATCATATTTGTGTCATCCAACACTGTGAAGATTAAAGCACCACTCACACCATCATATTTTGTGTCATCCAACATTGTGAAGATTAAAGCACCACTCACACCATCATATTTTGTGTCACCAACATTGTGAAGATTAAAGTACCACTCACATTGCTGTACTTGTGTCACATAAGACTGTTGCCGTTAAAGCATCACTGACACCACTGTACTTTGTGTCACCCAACACCGTGATGATTAAAGCACCACTCACATCACCCTGTCTTGTGTCATCCGACATTCTAAAGCATCACTCACATCACCTTCCTTTGTGTCATCCAACGTTTTGATGATTAAAGCACCACTCACACCACCCTATCTTGTTGTATCATCCGACATTCTAAAGCATCATCTACACCACTCTATCATGTTGCGTTACCCAACATTCTAAAAATTAAAGCATCACACACACCATCCTATCTTGTTGCGTCACCCAACATTCTAAGAATTAAAAGACAACCAACACCACATTACCTTGTATTAGCAAATATTCTAACAATAAGAGCAGCATCCACACCATCCTATCTCGTCTGACTCAACATTTTAACAATTAACCCTTTGACTCCTGCACTCTATCTACCAACTGCAGAAACTTAACCCTCTCACTACCTCACCCTGTAGGCAGGTGGTGGATAGGAAGAGGGAGTCTGAGGGTTAAGTTTTTGCTTTGCCAGCATGGCTGACGAAGCAGGATGCTGGTGGACAGGGTGAGGGAGACAAAGGGTAAAAACATCTCATTTGACCCTATCCTGTGAAAACCCCCCCCCCCCCCAATCACACACACACAAATGGTAAAAAACTTGAAGTAACTATTAGTATTAGCTCCAATCATTAATCATGTGGCATGGAGCATGTACACACACACACACACACACACACACACACACACACACACACACACACACACAGTGACACACACACACACAGTTTTCTAAAATTCACCAGCACAGAATTCACAAGGAACAGTATCAAAGAACATAATCATTCCAACTATAACATATCGAAACAGAAGACATGAATTAAAAACACACACACACACACACACACACACACACATACATTCACTCCTGAAAATCAGCCACAGTCTGAATAATAACAGTCATATGTTGCTTTAAAAAAAAAAAAGCCCATTTAAGTACTGTTCAGCCCACTGATCCCGCACTGTCCACCAGCATCCTGCATTGTCAACCATGCTAGCAAAACAGAAACTTAACCTTTCACTCCCTCACCTTGTCCACCAGTTTCCTATAGGAAGCTGGTGGATAGGGTGAGGTAGCCAAAGTGTTAAGTTCTTGCTGTTGGTGGATAGGGTGCAGCAGTCAAAGGGTCAAAATAAAACACATTGAGTTCCACCTCAAAGCCACGTTATTCAACTGACACGAAGCAAACACAGATGTTGGTGATGATGCACTGGATGAAAGTGCCACCCGCACGCCCAAGAAAACCTGAACCAGCATGGAAAAACCACTTCAACCCTTTGACTCCTGCACCATGCTAACGGAACAAACACTTAACCCTTTGATTCCCTCATCCTATCCATCAGTTTCCTGCAGGAAGCTGGTGGATAGGATGAGGGAATCAAAGGGTTAAGTTCTTGCTTTGTTAGCATGGTTGGCAATGCACGATGCTGGTGAACGGGGTGCGAGAGTCAAAGGGCAAATTTTAATTTCTGAGATTCTGACTCATCTTCAAATTTCAAAGTTTATAAATCAACACACAAAAAGCTGAATTAAACTTTACAGTTCACAGATGAACAAGCAAAAAGCAGAATAAATTAACTCTCACAGATTTCTTGTTAGACACGTCAGAACTTTGTAAACATAATTTTGACAAAGGAAGGAATACCCTCATAAAATTTTGAAAAAACGAAATTGTCAATAAAGAAATATTTTTTGTGGTGCTTTCAGTAATAAGATATGATAACACCTCAGAAAACTGAAGATTAGATGTTAAAGACTTGAAATATAGAAAGATCTCGGTTGACCCACTGTTGACCCTATCTAGCTATTTTCAGCCACAACTCTACGACTGACTGACTGTGTCTTTATTAATTGTGTTTTCCCATGCTGCATCACAAATATAAAACAGTAATAATATAGATCATGAAAGTCATAAGACACAGCAAAACAAATTGAGGAAACGAAAAGCCACAATAAAGATAAAAGCAAGTAAAAAACCCCAATAAAAACCTGAATGAATGAAAAGCCACAATAATGATAACAACAACACAAGCAGCCCCTGATAATGATTATGACAAACGACAATTTACAACATTCCTGACGTAAAGAAAATATCCAAAGCAGACAGACATGCCACAGACAACAGTGTGTAAATTTTCAATCTCCTTTTTTTCAGGAAGGTGGGTGAACAAGCACTTTCTCAGAAACTTCTGAAAATATTTAAAATCTGTTTTTGCTAAAGTGACATTCTGCCACTGTCTTAAACACACGTCAACTTTTATTTCAACTGAAGCTTCATCAAGGTCACTGTGACCTTGAGAAGTACAAACTCTGGTTTTTCTCATAAAATATTTGCATAAAAAAGAAGACTAAAATGGCTTTACCAACTTTTTTTTCATTTGTCTTTTTTTTTTTTTAACGGAATAGCTAATAAATTGCTTTTCTTAACTGTATTTAATATTTCTGAGTTTGTTCTTTTCCTGTACTGGCTACAGAACGTGGGATTGCTATGAATGTATTCTTTTACTGATGGTACTAAAACAGATATGAGAGTACAACGCTGTGCATTAGTACTGCAGTAGCGAGCATGTTGATTACATATACGTAATAAGCATTTGTTGATAAGAATGCTTTTCATCTTCCGTCAACATAATAAAACACATTGAGTTTCACCTCAAAGCCACATCATTTAACTGACATGAAGCTAAGTCTACAGATGGGAACAAAAAAACAAAGTTTAATACTACAACCAGAGGAAAGAACTGCAATAATCACAATGAAGACGCAGCTTCCCAGTGGTCAGAATACCAGGAAATGTACAATTTTAGTTACTTAAAAAAATCAAAATATTAAAAAAAATCTATCGTAGGAATAACCAAATTACGTTTACTGGAAAGTTCGTAAATTGATCTATTATCACATCAAAATAGGGGGCAAATCCATGGACAGTTTCATTATTTCTCCTCACTGCAAATATGATCACTAATTAGAGAAAAATGACACTTTTTGTGAATGATATCAAACTGCACATGGTCACCTATTTTTCCTTAGCCAAAGTCAGAGTCCATGAATTCTGCTTTTACAAACTATGTAACTGAATGACAAAACACACAGAGAGAAAAAAGTAACACAAATCTTTATATTTTACTCTTTACAGGGCTTGCTCAAGTATATTTTACTCTTTACAGGATTTCGTTTCACAGCCATTTTCACGTCTCATTGACACACATAGTACCTATCTAAAAACTGATTGCTACGCTCAAAGACCGTTCTCATGGTCGAAGGGAGGCAACATTATAAGAAAAACAACTGAACTTATCCATGATCAGTTAGTTCCCTTCCAGTATTTACTTTCTCTCTCTCTCTCTTTTTTGACATGAAATGTTTTTTATAATCTATCAAATCATAAGATACAATTCCTATTCAACATTTGCTTCAGGTATCTCATCTTAAGATGCAATCTGCCGCTATGGAGTTAAGTCAAGTTTAACATAAAAACAGGTAAAGTCAAGGTTAAGACAGAAAACACATCAGGGTTAGGATGGACAACAGGTTAAGTCAAGATTGAAAGGAAAAAAACCCAGGTTAAGTCACTCTTATGACAAAAAAGAAGTAAAAGTTAAAAAGATATCAGGATAAGTCAAGGTTAAGAGCAAAAACAGGTTAAGGACATAAGGTTCAGTCAAGGTGAGTGAGTAAAAGGATGAAGGTTAAGAAGCGGTTAAGTCAAGGGAAAAAAAAAAAAGGAAAACAAGTCAATGTTAGAACAACTGGGGAGAAAAAAGGTTCAGGGCAAACAGAAGCACAAGTTTTAAGTACATAAGAAACTACTGACTCTATCAAAAAAGATGAAAATATGATTTTTAAGTCACACTATCAATCTTCCTCTTTCAGCACATTTTGGCATTTGGGGGGCACAAATATGATTCTGAAAAGAGATAGGCGTATTTGACTGATCATGCCATGTGGAACTAATAGCTTTATGGTGCTGACCCACTGGCATCATGATATTCTCAGTCCCACATGGTACAAGTATATGAAGCTAAAAAAAAAATTCTGTCTACATGCACAACAACTCGCGCGCGGCGCACACACACACACACACACTCACTCACCTTCATGCAAAACCCTATTTGTTCCTCCACTTTAACAGGAGAGTAAAACATGAAGAACTGATGGGTAAAATGATATATGTCGGGGAAACACAGAGAACTGATGGAGGAAATGCTACATCAATGTCAGGGAAACATAGTGAAACTGATGGGGAAAAAATAATCCACAGGGAAACATGGAGAACAGATGGGAACAGTGACACATAAGTGTCAAGGAAACATGTAGAACAGACAGGCAAGATGATACATAAATGTCAAAGAAACACAGACAACAGACAGGAAACATAATACATGCCTGGGAAACGTGAAGAACTGATGGACAGAATGACACATAAATGTCAAGGAAACAAGGACAACTGATGGACAGAATGACACATAAATGTCAAGGAAACAAGGACAACTGATGGACAGAATGACACATAAATGTCAAGGAAACAAGGACAACTGATGGACAGAATGACACATAAATGTCAAGGAAACAAGGACAACTGAAAAATGTCAAGGAAACAAGGACAACTGATGGACAGAATGACACAAAAATGTCAAGGAAACAAGGACAACTGATGGACAGAATGACATAAAATGTCAAGGAAACATGGAGAAGTGGACAAAAATGATACACAAATTTCAGGGAAACATGAAAAACTGACGAGGGGAAAATATACATAAATGTCAAGGAAACATGGAGAAGTGAAGGGCAAAAATGAGACAAATGCCAGGAAAACATGGAGAACCGACATGGGGAAAATATACGTGAATGTCAAGGAAACATGGAGAAGTGAAGGGCAAAAATGAGACATAAATGCCAGGGAAACATGGAGAACGACATGGGAAAATATATATGAATGTCAAGGAAACATGGAGAACTAACGGAAACATGACACACGAATGTCAAGGAAACATGGAGAACTAATGGACAAGATGATACATACATGTCAAGGAAAAATGGAAAACGGACGGACAAAATGACAGGAATGTCAAGAAAACACAGGGAACTGATGGACAACATGGTACATGAATGTCAAAGAAACATGGAAAACTGACGGGACAACATGATACATGAATGTCAAAGAAACATGGAAAACTGACGGACAGCATGGTACATGAATGTCAAAGAAACATGGAAAACTGACGGACAACATGATACATGAATGTCAAGGAAAGATGGAGAACTGATGGACAAGATGACACATGAATGTCAAGGAAACTGGCGGACAAGATACAGGAATGTCAAGGAAACACAGAACTGATGGACAAGATGATACATGAATGTCAAGGAAACATGGAAAACTGATGGACAAGATGTTACAGGAACGTCAGAGAAACATGGAAAAACTGACGGACAAGATGATACATGAATATCTGGGAAACATGGAGAATGACAGACAAGATGACACATAAATATCTGGGAAACATGGAGAATGACAGACAAGATGACACATAAACATCTGGGAAACATGGAGAATGACAGACAAGATGACACATAAATATCTGGAAAACATGGAGAATGACAGACAAGATGACACATAAATATCTGGAAAACATGGAGAATGACAGACAAGATGACACATAAATATCTGGGAAACATGGAGAATGACAGACAAGATGACACATAAACATGTGGGAAACATGGAGAATGACAGACAAGATGAACATAAATATCTGGGAAACATGGAGAATGACAGACAAGATGACACATAAACATCTGGGAAACATGGAGAATGACAGACAAGATGACACATAAATATCTGGAAAACATGGAGAATGACAGACAAGATGACACATAAATATCTGGGAAACATGGAGAATGACAGACAAGATGACATAAATATCTGGAAACATGGAGAATGACAGACAAGATGACACATAAATATCTGGAAAACATGGAGAATGACAGACAAGATGACACATAAATATCTGGAAAACATGGAGAATGACAGACAAGATGACACATAAATATCTGGGAAACATGGAGAATGACAGACAAGATGATACAGGAATGTCAAAGAAAACAGAACTGATAGACACCATGATACATATCAGGAAAACATAAAGATCTGATGGACCAAATGGTACAATGAACGCCAGTATGACAGTAACCACAACCAAGGGACACACTGAAGAACAAACTGATCCACACAATCAGAGTACTTGGAAGAGCAATACTTCATCCTAGACAACCTGATAAGAGAAACAACTCTTCTCATCTAAAATCATATCAAAACCCTGAAACGCACATGAAAAAAAGAAAAATTCACTCTGAACTGTCTTGCTTTGTGAATAAAACAAGCGTCCTCTTTTTGTTTTGAATGTTTCTGGTGACGTAAGAGGACAAGCATTAATTCCTCAATTAAATACTGGTTAATCAAATTCAAGCACCAAAATTCAATTAACAACATATATTCTCATTTCTTCTTATGTGTTTCTGGTTTCTGTTTACTCCAACACTGGCAGTTCTTTTTGTTCAGGTTGAAGTCAAGTTCATGATAAAGAGGAGCAAATCTCAAGAGCTAGTGTTTTATTGACAACAGAGTCACATGAACGGATACATCATCCACAACAATATCATGATGGTGCATGGAAATAATTTTTGTTATAAATTCATGAAATAACTGAATATACAAATCCAAAGAAGGGGAGAAAATTAAAAACAAAACACACACACAAAAAAGAGGACTCAAGAAGACAGCTTTCTAAATATATGACCACACACAATAAAGCACCTACATATACACAAACACACACAAACCAGAGAAATATTGCCATTTTTCTCTCAGTATTGCTTTTTCCAGACAGCAGACCATTTTCCCACAAACTTTCTTAACCTGAGGGCAGATTTCCAAGTATTAACAGTGAATATTTGTTAGAAATGGACCACAGGTATTCTCTGCCTATCAGTTTTGTGAGACAACCGATAGTGCGTGCAATTAATCAAATGAGAAATCGCATGTCTGCGTGATGACACCACCAGGACCAGAAAAGTAGCAACCATGCATAATAACACCACCACACACAATAAACGTAAGTGTACTGAACCACAAGTGTGAGAAATGGGATGACGACAAGAATGAGGCAATGACTGATCTTAACAATGAAATGAGCAAATGACACCAAGCCTCAGACTTCTTGTATACAATGATAATGTTTCAATTCAGTTTCAATTTCTCAAGATGATGTCTCCGCGCTTGGAATGAATTCCATATGGCCCAACGTCACAGGTGCCATGTGAAGGAGAAGATCCAGAAAGATCACGGCACAAGTCTTTAAGCCTGCACATACACCCATGAGCTGGTCAGGTCCTGAGGTCCTACCCAGATAGTTCCATAACCCTATGGTTGTAGGGGAGTGAGGTGGCAGAGACCTCAACTTTTTCCGGGGCCAGCACCACGAGGACGGCGCCCATCCCCTCAAAGGACAGAAAACCTTGAGACCTCACCCTATCCGACAAGCATGGTAACCAAGGATGTCAGGCTTCCAACTGGAAGATCTGTGTTTTACTCCTCCAACCTATGGAGCGCCTGGTGGGTAAATGGAGGAGATTTTTCCAATCTCTCAGGTAAATGGATGTGTTAACCTGACCCATCGTGTGGAGCACCTGGTGGGTAAATGGAGGAGATTTTTCCAATCTCTCAGGTAAATGGATGTGTTAACCTGACCCATCCTGTGGAGCACCTGGTGGTAAATGGAGGAGATTTTTCCAATCTCTCAGGTAAATGGATGTGTTAACCTGACCCAACCCGTGGAACACCTGGTGGTAAATGGAGGAGATTTTTCCAATCTCTCAGGTCAATGGATGTGTAGACCTGACACAACCTGTGGAGTGCCTGGTGGGTAAATGGACATTTTTCCAATCTCTCAGGTCAATGGATGTGTAGACCTGACCCAACCTGTGGAGTGCCTGGTGGGTAAATGGACATTTTTCCAATCTCTCAGGTCAATGGATGTGTAGACCTGCCAGTGTTTGAGCCCCTTTTTGTGTATAATATTATATGTACGCAGAACAAACAACGCGTGCTTCAAAAGACTTGTACGCCTTATATGTTTACTGGCTTATGGCAACGATGAAAACACACAGCATGCTCCCCTCTCTGCCTCCTTAAAGGAACACGACTGCCTGTATGGCGGGATAACAAACTAAAGGAGGAGTATGCTAATTGTGCAGCAACAGAAACTGGCACGATATGGGCCAACATCTGCAACAACAAGCATACATGCATAAAAGACAAGGAAAACACTACTGTGAATGGGGAGGGTGGGACAGGAGCTGGGGGATGGAGAGATGCACACTTCAACTTGACAAACACGAAAACGACAAAACAAAACTTGAACACCAAAGACCTTTGACCTCGTGAAGGCCGACCTCACTGACCTGTTGTGGTTTCCTTCCTGCGCGGTCAGCAACAGCTCCTGGATCTTCTTCGTCACTTTCTCCGTCTTCTTCACCACCTCTTCCTGGGTGGGCATGGGTGGCTGGTCGCCCAAGTCCCCGACGGCACCCTGGGAAGACACAGAGTCTTGCCCTTCGCTCTCTGACGATTCCCGTATGGCCGACAGAACCTCTTGCACCTGTCGCTCCCTGCATTTTGACGGAAATTATTGATTTACGGTGATATATGCTGTATTGTCCTACAGGAGACTACATGATGCGGTACAAAAACACACTACACTGGCTTCCAACCAAAGCATGAATTGAGTACAAAGTTGCTTCACTTTGCTTTTAACCCTTTAACTCCCACACACTGTCCACCAGCATCCTGCATCGCCAACCATGCTAGTAAAGCAAAAACTTAACCCCCCGATTCCCTCACCCTATCCACCTGCTTCTTGCAGGAGGCTGGTGAATAGGGTGAGGGAGTCAAACAGTTAAAGTTTTTGCAGTTGGTGGACAGAGTGCTGGAGTCAAAGGACTAATGTCTAAATTAAATACTACACTAACATGTATGTCAGAACTCCTCCTGGTTCAGGTTGATATTGCTTATAGCCCAGCCGAATACTAAAGCCATATCAGGGCTCAGAACTTCTCCTGCCTTACTAACCTTCCAAATAACTGGCATCTCAAGAAGCTTCTGTCTTCGCAGTCCCTATGTTTTCATAATTTCTTGTGGAAAAAACAGAAAAAACACGAAAAAAGAATAAGAACGCGTATTCAATACAACAGGACAAGACAAGTGCAAATTTTCGGCCAACTGGCCTTTGCCAAACGTAAGATCACAAACAAACAAACACCAGATACAAAAATGAGGAGGAAAAAGACTGAAACTTCCTTGCTGGTAAGGGTAGAGATGCGACTTGCAGCGATAAGGGATAGATTCCTATGGAGGGCCATGATCGCTAACGCCATGCGGCAGGGCACATGATGATGATGATGAGCAGCATATGCATATCAGAGTGCTTTGATTCCAGAGAATCTGATCCTGCTGGGCTTTGTCGTTTGCTCTCATGTTCTGTTCTGAAATGTTCAGGCTGCCAACAGGGCTGCGTTCAGGCTGCCAACAGGGCTGCCTACACTGTGAATTGAGGTAACGTAACATGACTGTCAGGTCTTAAAACAGGGGGAGGAAAAAACCACTGAAACTAGGAGGATCCGGGGGCATGGTCCCCCGGGAAAATTTTTTAAAAACCGAGTGTAAATCTATGCCATTTTGCGCTTTCTGGACATAATTTCAAGAGATATTTAGTGCATAAAAATTGCTGTAAACACATAATTATTACAGGAAGATATATTTGGGAAAAGGGGAGAAGGGGTTAAAAACATAATAATAAAATGAACACTCACCCTTTAACTTGAGTGTTTTACATGTGTTCACCAATGACTTTGTGAAGAAAGTCTCCAATGACTTCTTTGTCCACTCCCATTTCCACTTGTTTTTCATTAAAGAGTCGTCAAAAGTCTGACCCGCTTGAACAATGTCTGCGCGCTCCGCCATTTTGTTTTTTCCAAGAAGTCCGCCCGGACACTTCTTCCAAGAAAAATCAGGGGCCATAACTTGCGTGCTGTTGCTATGAACGCTTGCAAGCCGATCACGGATGTCTTGCTCCTTTCGTGTTTTTTTGTTTTGTTGTTGTTGTTGTTTTTTGTTTTTTTGACAAACCGAAATTGCGGAATTCCGCCCAGACACGGAACGTTTTAAGCCCTGGACTGTAGGTAGTCATTGGCTATCAGGACATCTCAGCCCTGATTAAGACACTAAAATCAATGCATTACCCTCCCCCTCCTTACCTCTCCACACACTCAAACTTACCCATTGGAGCCTTGTGGAAGCACCAAATTAGGATTGTCGTAAATTCCTTCGTTGGCATTCAGTCGATCTTCCAGGTGAGAATTTGAAGATCCCTGAAGAGAACAAAATCATATCATCATCATTAACATCATCATCATAGTCAACTAGGAAAATCACACTCCTGCCAACACATTTTTGTACACTCACTTCAAAGCAAAAAAACATCACAGAAGCAGTGGAAATCATGGAAGGCAAACCCACCTTAACCCTTTGACTCCCGCACCCTGTCCACCAGCATGCTGTATTGTCAACCATGCTAGCAAAGCAAAAACTGAATCCTTTGATTCCCTCACCCTGTCCACCAGCTTCCTGCATGTAGCTGGTGGATAGGTTGATGGATGGAGTCAAAGAGTTTTTGCAGTTGGTAGATAGGGTGCAGGAGTCAAAGGGTTAAACAGAAAAAACAGTTCTGAGCTGCCAAGCATATACAAGAAAGTGCTTATAACTCGTGAATATCACCTAGCAAACAACGATAAGGCCTACCGCGCATCATCACTTTTGTGTTTAAAGCTTAGCTGAACATTCAGAGTCATATCTGGGCTATAGTATAACCACCTCACACAAAACAAACACATCTAAACATGTTGATGACTTGAGAAAAGGAAAACCTAGAAAAGAAATTTAAAGTACACATATCACTGCATTCTGGCAAATAATCCAAAGATACGCCCCTGGTGCTGGCGACTCTGCCCAATTTATCATTTGGGGGGGGGGGGGGGGGGATGAGGGGGGGTTGAAAAACCCTGAATACAAATGTAAACATAAGTACACAAAAATATATATCAAAACTGACCTATCATACCTTAAATTTCCACTAACGTCAAAAACAAGCAATCGCAGTAGGTATTAGCACTCAACGAGTTACAAATGTGTAATCAAAAATGCAATTAACGTATCTAAAGTTACAACATGTGTAATCAAAAATGCAATTAACGAATCTAATCATTAAAATATAATTAATACATATACCCAATTATATAAGTCTAACAGATAGAAAGTATGTAAGGCTTTATGGAAAACATACAGGTGAAAGGACCAAAAAAACAGAAAATGAAAAGGGAGAAATAACAGAATACGAAGAAGCATGGCAGCAACAAAGACAGCGACAGAAAAGAAGGCCGTAAGGTTGCAGTTCAAAACGGTGGGTCAACAAAGTGATTGATGAGGAGGGTGTGGAGGGGAAGGAACTCACAAGACAACACAAAGGAGGGGCTTACCTGTCCTGACCCTCCTGCCAACAGGATGTTGGAGACTGACGACGCCCCCGATATCTGACCACTGCTGGACCCCGGGCTCTGAAAAACAGGTTAAAATTTGAAGCCAGTGTGTTGTTAAATGCACACACACACACAAAGAGAAACACACACACCACACACACACACACACAGAGAAACACACACAGCTGCACGCACACACACATGCATGGGTGAAAGTGGAAAAATCTCCCAATCCTGAAACCTTAAATTTCCATGTCCTCTAAATGTTCCCATTCCTGAAAACCTGCGTCCATTCCTGAAGCAATGGAAACACTTCGAAACAATCGCCATCTTCTTCTTCTTCTAGCCAGAGCCACTTGTTTTTTACTGATTTGTCTATTGCAGAAACATCTGCATTAACAGGCACGTCCTTCATTGTTGCTATCGCATGTGTTAGGCCCAAATTTGCTGTCGATACAAATCTTCGCTCGCAAACTTCCCCCCCCCCCCGTTTAGACTCGGAATGCGCATGAGGAAGAATGAAAAGGAAGGGAAGTAACTTTAAACCCTTTCTGTGTTGCCAAGCACCAGTGAAGAATCGCCGTTCGATACAAAGACTAATGGAAAAATAATATAGATAATTGAATTATGCAGATAAGCCGAGCTGACAGTGTGAAAGACTCTCTCTCTCTCTCTCTCTGTTTTTTTTTTTTTTTTTGCATTGGCATTTTCCTGAAGTCAAGTTTGCCATTCCGGAAATGAACTTTTGTCAATCGGTTCATTCCGGAATTCCGGAACACTCCGGAACTACTTTCACCCATGCACATGTGCGCACACACACACATACATACACACACACACACATGTATAGATAATGATCACCACAAAGTGAGTCACTAACTAAACAAATTACAATGATGCACAAGCAGTCCTAAAATGACAAAATAAGACAAAATACATAACAACAACTTTAACGTTTTCATCAGGAGGGCCATATCTTCTATTTTTTCATTTGTTCTTATTTCTGGTTTCTATCCTGAGCAATTATGAGGTTTTTTTTTATGGGAATTACCACAAAATATTACAAATATGTAGTAATTTCATTAAGTCATGCCTAATGCACCATTCTGTGTAATTTGATGCATAGATTCCCATAAATATGGAAGCAACAGTTGTTTTAGTGTACATGGTGGTGAGCAACGTTTTTCCCTGGCACAGGGAAAACACCGGATGTCAAAAAACGTTGGCACTCAAGGGGTTAAAACAAAGTCTCTGTCTCAAACATACAATACTCAGTATGAAATGAGTTCCTAACCTTCAAACAAATGTATACATGCTGCACACATAAGCTGCTCACACACAAGATGCACACTCGTATTCTTGCATACACATACATACATACATAGACACACACGCGCACACACACACACACACATACAATCTCATACAAACACAAACGCATCTGAGTATGTGTATACACTTTCACAAATCCAAGCCATGGAAATGAAATGATATCACAAGACACAACAGAGTAATGCAGACTGCGCAGCAACATACAGCCTACATAGCGCAGCGTAGGCAAGACAATATGCATACACGCACACTTCTGAGAAAACATCAGAATTTTATTGCTATTTTTGTTTAAAGCCCAGCCGACTGTGTAGAACCATATTAAGGCTATAACTGTTTCAAAACATACACAATTCTTCAACAGGAAAAAAAGAAAAAGGAAAAGAAAATTAAGTACACATATCAATGCAGTTGTGCACATACTCTAAGGAGATGCCCCTGGCGCTGACCACTCCATCCAATTTAACCCTCAAAGTGCGATGGGTCCCGATCGGGACTTTCCTGTAGAGTGCGTTGGATCTGCGTTTATAACCATTACACCACCGCTTTCACCGCCCCCAAAACTTCCTGTCACATGATTTGTCTGCCATCCGTGCATCAGACGACTGTCGACGTGTGTCACCAAGCAGTTATTTCCAAGATTTTTGCGACGTTTGAGGCTTTCAACATGAGTGAACCTGAGAGTGAAGTTCAAGAGGAGTTGAGTGACGGTGGTACAAGTGGCGAATCGTTCGCTGCGAGTGAGAGTGATGAAACTGAGAGTGGTAAGCTGACAGCTATTTTATCGATTCGGAGAGTGTGTTGTGCTGCTGGGTTGTTCAGTTCGCATTTTTGGTCCCCGCCACATACCGGAAAGGGGGTGGGTTGACCACTGTACTTGTGGTTTGTTTTCACTCAAATCGAGTTTGAAGACTGGGTTTTTTTCATCGTGCAGCAATTCTTATGCTTCTGAAAGCTTTGTAGAGTAAAAAAAAAACTTGTAACAAACAATTGGTAACTGTTTTTGTTCTTATTTTTGTTTTTTAGCTGAAGGGTGTAGGGGGGCGTGGCACGGGTGGGCGTGTATGCAACCAAAGTATGATGTTTATATGGCTGTACACTATTTTTTTTCTATGCTATGATGCATTCTCTCATTTATAAACTTTCTTGGATCTTCACTGCTTGAATTAGTTGTTGTTGAGTTTCAAAACTATAGGTAAATTGTTTATACATTGGAAAGTCTATCTCTACTAAAGGGTGTAACAACAAACAAATCAGAGAAAATCATAGATAGGTGTACACCAATACTTAGTTGTTGCCTTCTTTTTTGTGATACAGATTCTGGCAGCGCGGGTGAGGATAGTGAGACTGAGAGCGAAGGAGATGAAGGTGGAGCAGGTGCCCCAGTGGGAGGTGTGTGGCTGCCCATCATCGGCAATGATGCTGGTCCGAACCCTGTGGCTTTTACAGCTGTCCCTGGACCCAAACATGCCCCCCCTCCTGATGCCAGGCCCATTGACTATGTGGATTTATTCTTCACACCACTCCTTTTAGACCACATTGCCACAGAGACCAATCGGTACGCCACCCAATGGATCACCGCTAATCAGCAACATCTCCGGGACAGTCCTCGTTCTCGGGTCCATGGTTGGATCAAACAAGGGAACACTAACCCTGAAGAACTCAGAGCTTTCCTTGGTATTATTCTCAACATGGGGTTGGTGAAGAAAGTGAACATTCCTGCCTATTGGGACTCCACCGACATGGGCCAAGAGACTCCTTGGTTCCCAAAGCATTTTAATCGGGACCGATTTCAGCTTCTGCTGAAATTCCTTCATTTTTCAGACAATGAACACATGCCAGATTGACAAGACCCTGCCTTCAAAACGTACAAAGTCCAGTACCTGGTGGACTATTTCAATGCCAAATTTCTGCACCATTACCATCCTGAAAAGGACATATGCATTGATGAAAGCATGATCGGCTACAAAGGCAAAACACCTCACCTCCGGAAATTTATGCCCAATAAACGCCATGCCCGCTTTGGAGTGAAGCTGTGGTGCTTGTCAGACAGCACCAATGGGTATTTGTGCAGGTTTGAAATCTGCAAAGGGGCACATGATCCTGCAGATCAAGCAAACGTGCACGGCGCAACCTATGCTCTCGTCATGCACTCATGCAGGGAGCCGATTTCCTGAACCGGGGACACCATTTGTGTCTGGACAATTATTTCTCCTCTCCTAAGCTGTTCCAGGATTTATTTCAACAAAGCACAACTGCCACAGGCACAGTGAGGTCAAACAGGAGAGGACTACCAAGAGAGGCCATCACAAGGCGGCTTATGAACCGGGAAGTGGCTGAACGACAGAAGGGGCCACTATTATGTGTGGTTTACCAAGATGGGAGGAGGAAACCCATTCTTTTGTCCACTTCAGCCAATGCAGGATTCACTGATGTGCAGAACAGAAGGGGAAACCAGGTGCAGAAACCCAATGTGGTTGTCCTGTACAACAAAACAATGGGAGGGGTAGACCTTGGCGACGCCCAGCTCTACATGTATCTGGCGGAGAGAAAGACTCTGAAATGGACCACCAAGGTTGCTTTCTCTTTGTTTGGCAGAGCTGTGCTGAACAGCTATTTGCTGTACAAGGGCAACACAACTGATGCACCCAAACTCTCCAGATATAAATTCATGACTTCTGTAGTGAATAGCCTTGCAGGCAATTATTACCCTCCACAGAAAGTTGTGAGGCGCAGGCGCACAGCAGCTGAGATGGAGGCAGCAAGGGCCAACCCCCAGGCTGCACAAGCTCCTGCACCTCAGGCAGGCCCAGCTCATCCCTTGGAAGGACATGACATCATCAGATTGCCAGTTGGAAGGAGGAGAAACTGTGTGGCTGGCCATGCTACACGTGTTCGCACTACATTTGAATGCAGCGGCTGTGATGTTGGGCTCTGCCCAGAGTGTTTTGCTGCCTATCATAGGAGGCCTAGGCAATAACTATTTTTGCCAGCTGTCAAGGACATATCTTCCTGCTTTTGTGTTGTTGTTTTATGTGTTTGGAATCTTTGGAACATGAACTATGGCAGTTTGAACATTGTGAAACACTTTTTGGATTAGCTGTTTGAAAATTTTATCTGACATATCTAGAAGATTATATTCATCTACACATCAGGTACAGTCTTTTTATTATTTTATTCAAATTCTACAGTGTCTGTCCTTTCCAAAAATGTATAGGTTTACATATCTGCTGTTACTAATAAGCCCACACAAGCCTGAAAACATGACAAGGGTAGTAACACTCCGTGGCCTTTAGATTTAAGTACATTTTCTTGAACTACTTTTAGATTTATGCAGCACTTTGAGGGTTAACGCACAAGAGATTTAAAAAAACATACCTGAACACGAATTTAAACATAACTAAGGACACTAAAACATATATGAAAACGGGCCTTAATTACCTAAAAATGCTTCTGCATATATCATTTCCGTAAAGCCAAAAATGCACTTAATACATCTACCCAATTATCAATCCTAAGAGAAAGTATGCAAAACTTTTTCGAACACATAGAGATGAATGGACCAACGAAGCAGAAAATGATAGGAAGAAATGACAGAAAACAAAGGAACAAGTCAGAGACAAAGAGAGTGATAGAAAAGAGGAAATTTCTAGCACAGAATTTTCAGAAGGTGGGAATACTATTTATACTGAAAAAGAGCCCCCGGCATCCCCCACAGGGGGAAACATCAGAATGTTTAAAAAAAAAACCCAAAAAATCCCCAACTCACAGTCTGCATCAGATGTCTGTTAGGATCCCTCATCTCTATCATCGAGGAGGGTCGGATCTGTGGCTTGATCTGCCGGATCTGGATCAGCTCCGTCTCAGAGTCAAGGGTCTCGTCATCCACGCCGTTGGTCAGGTGATCCACCATGGCGCTGTCCCGGTGCGTGCGTAACGTTTGGTTCTCCATTAGCAGACTCTCCATCTGTTAAGGAGGTAAGGGTATGGAGGTTCACCAAAAACAAGAGTACGCAGACTGCGCGGCAACATACAGCCTGCACAGCGTAAACAAGACAACATGCATACAGGCATCATCATCATCATCAACATGTGCCCTGCCGCATGGCATTGGCGATCATGGCCCTCCACATGTACATATCCCTTGTTGCCACAAGCACATCTTCCACCCTCTCTGTCCTCTATATTTTCTCTCCGGTCTACCTGGTGCTCTTTTCCTCCAGCTTTCCTGTTGTGACCAGGTGCTCTAATTCCCCTTTACTCATAAAATGGCCTATAAATGTTGCTTGTCTTTTCCTAATCTTCCTTATCAATAACCAGAAAAAAACACAAAAAAAGAATAAGAATGCGCATTTAATACAACAAGACAAGACAGACGCAAATTTTCTGCCGACTGGCCTTTGCCAAGCGTAAGATCACAAACAAACAAATACCAGACACAAAAATTAGGAGAAAAAGACTGAAACTTCCCTGCTGCTCCATCCAGTGTGAGAAAAGGAGAATGTGATCTTACGCTTGACAAAGGCCAACTGGCCGAAAATTTGCGCCTGTCTTGTCTTGTTGTATTAAATACGTGTTCTTAATCTTTTTTCATGTTTTTTCTGGTTCTTGTTTGCTTGAATGCGGGCAGTCACACTTGTTTTGGACTTCCTTATCAATGATCTTCTTGTGTCTGCCTCTATCAAGACCGTCTCGTTTGTTTTCTTGCTAAGGAACGCCACTAAAAAATCGGCCTGTTCAGCCCCAGTTCATACTGTTCCCCATCCTTAACCCTTTGACTCCCGCAAGTTGTCCAACAATTGCAAAAACTTGACCCTTTGATCCCCTCACCCTATCCACCAGCTTCCTGCTGGGTTGAGGGGATCAAAGGGTTAAGTTTTTGCTTTGCTAGCATGGTTGACAACGCAGGACGCTGGTGGACAGGGTGCGGGAGTCAAAGGGTGAACCAGGCATGCCTACTGTCTAATCAGATGGAGCATCGTTAAGTATCAGTTAACATTCTCAAATCATCGTCAACTATCATCATCGTCATCATCAATCATTGTTATCAATCATCATCATCAACTGTCATCATCAATCACTATCAATATCATCATCATCATCACCTTCCTCCACATCTTCATCCCCATCAACATCACCACTTCCATCATCATCATCACACCCCCTCTCTCTCTCTCTTTACCTTGTTGTGCATTTCTGACAGGTGTTTCTCCAGGTCGCACTTGACCTGCACCAGCTGTTGTATCTTGGCTTGAGATTCGGCAAGGGCACGACGCACAGACATGAACTCTTCCGTGGTCACCGGCCCTTCCACCTGCTCCGCTGTCATGCTCTGTGAAGAGACAGAAACTTAAAGAGTTATGTCATTTATCATATCCATCCACTAGAGTACGTTATTTGTTATGTGTTTATTTGGATTATGCCAGTCCCAAACACTGATTCAGTCCGGATTAGTCTGACTCCTCCTTCCACCTCATTTCATATACCGTTCTTAGGGTCATTTCATAACAAACAGCTCCAAGGTATTGACGAAAGCTATACATGTCCAGTTGCCACGTGGCCACCCACCAGACAAACCCTGCGCTGCTGGCATATTTCTGTTATTTATTATTTTGTTTTAAGCCCAGCTGACCGCATAGAGCCATATCGATCAGGGCTATAACCATTTCAAGACATACACAGTACTTCAACAGGGAAAACAAAGGAAAAGAAAATTAAGTACACATATCAATGCATTCATGCACATAATCTTAGGACATGCCCCTGGACTTGGTACTCCATCCAATTCATCACACAGGGGATTTAAAAAATATACCTGAATACAAATTTAAACAAAACTAAAGACAATAAAACATACATAAAAACGGACATAAATTCCCTAAAATTGCTTCTGCATATCTCACCTCCCTTGACCCCAAAATGCACATAATACATGTACCCAATTATCACTCCTACGAAAGTACTTAAAACTTTATCGAGCACATACAGGTGAATGGACCAGCAAGGCACAAAAAGATAGGACGATATGGCAGAAAGCAAAGGAGGAATGAAGAAACAAAGAGAGTGTCAGAAAAGAGGAAATTTCTATCACAGAATTTCCAGAAGGTGGGAATACTATTTATACTGAAAGAGCTCCTGGCACCCCACGGGGTTGCTGCCACGCCACTTTGGTGGAATTGAGTACTAACTCTTCTATGCTAACAAAACAGGGCACCCACATTTACTGTGCCTCCTGCTAGTGTGACAGGTAATAGGAGACCTTAATAACCTTTTACTATCATTATTATCATTATTATTATTACTATCATTATTATTATTATTATCATTACTATTATTATTATTATCATTATTATCATCCTTGTTGTTTACAGCCCAACGACTATGCAGACCCATATAGGACTATTATCATCTCAAGACACACACATCTCGCCTACCCTGGGAAAAATGTAACCAGAAAAAAAAAAAAAAAAAAAGAAAAATAGAAAAATTTAAAAAGAGAGAGAGAGAGAGAGAGAGAGAGAGAGAGAGAGAGAGAGAGAGAGAGAGAGAGAGAGAGAGAGAGAGAGAGAGAGAGAGAAGAGAAAAGAAAAAAGAAAATGAAGTACATATATCAATGCTTTCACGAACATAAACCAAGGATCTGCCCCTAGTGTTGGCCATTCCTGCTCAATTACAAATCTGAAAACGTAAGTACACTAAAACATAAAACTGATAAAACTGCTTCTGCACATGTTTCCTTTGAGCCAAAACTACAATTCACACATGTACCTAATTATCAATTGTAACAGAGAGAATCTACGGCTTTGTGGAACACATACAGGTGAACGGACCAGCAAGGCAGAAAGCAACAGGAACAGATCCATGTTCATACTGCTTATAGCCCAGCTGACTACTACAGCCATATCAGGGCTAACACCACGTCAAAAATGACGACCAGATTAAGATCAAAGAATACAGTTAAAAACCATGCTCACTAAAGGAAGAGATGACAGAAAGCAGAGAAGCGAGGCAGAAACAAAGACAGCGACAGAAAATGGGAAACCTGATACAGAGGCAGCCCCACAACAGACAGAAATGTAGAACCTTTGTTGCTGCCCTATATATGCCTCGGTCTGTCTCTCTGCTTGGATCTGACATTCCACTATCTTCCACCGTCCGCAATCTTGGAGTCACTCTTGATAACACCCTGTCCTTTGAAAAACACGTCCAGAATGTTTGCAGATTATGCTATCTTGAGATACGCAGAATTTCTTCTATTCGCAATATCCTCTCTGTCGAAGCCACCAAAACTCTCCTCTGTGCCTTTGTTCTCTCTCGTCTCAACTACTGCAACTCCCTCCTCTCGGGCTGTCCTTTCTCTCTCATTCAAAAGCTTCAAAAAGTTCAAAACAATGCTGCTAGGCTCATCTTCAGAAAATCTCGTTCCTCTCATGTCACTCCTCTTCTCAAATCTCTTCACTGGTTACCAGTTGAAAAGAGAATTCGCTACAAGATTGCTTTGCTATGTTTTAAGTCTCTCAATGGTCTTGCACCCCCTTACATCTCTGACCTCCTCCATCTGTACACCCCCTCTCGTCAACTTCGTTCCTCGGCTGATACTCGTACCTTCCGCATACCATCCTGTCGCACTAAAACCTATGGTCAACGCTCCTTTTCCTATCAGGCCCCTGTAATCTGGAATCAGCTCCCTGTCTCTGTTCGCCACTCTGCAACTCTCACTTCTTTCAAGTCCTCTCTGACAACCCATCTCTTCCAGTCCCTCTCATGATACTTATAAAGACTCTACCACCTAACTTCCCCAAATCCCCCTTGTTGTCTTTTGAGCCTTTTTTTTTGGGGGGGGTGTGTGTGTGTGTGTGTGTGTGTGTGTGTGTGTGTGTGTGTGTGTGTGTGTGTGTGTGTGTGTGTGTGTGTGTGTGTGTGTGTGTGTGTGTGTGTGTGTGTGTGTGAGATACCTGTAAGCGCTTAGGGCTCTTGTTTTCATCAGATTAGGCGCTATATAAATGCTCTTTATTATTATTATTTATTATTATGCCAATGCCATAATGGGCAGAAAGTTATTGTTATTGTTGTTGTTATTGTTATTGCTGTTGTTGCTTAAAGCCCAGCCAGCTGTGCAGATCCATATAAGAGATATAGCCGTTTCAAAACAAACACAACACTTCAACAGGAAAAAGAAAGAAAAAGAAAATTAAGTACATACATCATATGCACTCGCGCACATAATCTAAGGATATGCCCCTGGTGTTGATTGTTATCATTTTCTTTTAAAGCCCAGCCGACTGCAGAAAGCCACATCAGGGTTATAGTCATGTCAAAACATACCCAATACTTCAACAGGAAAAAGAAAGGAAAAGAAAATGAAGTACACTTATCATAAGCATTCGCGCACATAATATAAGGAGGTGCCCCTGGTGTTGATTGTTATTGTTATTGTTACTTTTTGTTTAGAGCCCAGCCGACTGCGTAGAGCCATATCAGGGCTACAGCCGTTTCAAAACAAACACAACACTTCAACAGGAAAAAGAAAGGAAAAGAAAACTAGATACACATATCAATGCATTCGCGCACATAATCTAAGGAGATGCCCCTGGTGTTGATCGTAACTGCTATTGTTGTTTAGAGCCCAGCCCACTGCACAGAGCCATATCAATTATAACCCCTTCAACAGGAAAATGAAAAGAAAAGAAAAGAAAATTTAGCACCGCCTCAAACATAAACCAAACATTAAAGAAAATCAAAGGACACAAGTTCAAAATTGCTAGATTATCTCAAAAAGCCCTCTTTTTTTAAAGTAACACTCCCCTATCTCAAAAAGCCCTCTTTTTTTTTTTAAAGTAACACTCCCCTATCTCAAAAAGCCCTCTTTTTTTTTTAAAGTAACACTCCCCTATCTCAAAAAGCCCTCTTTTTTTAAGTAACACTCCCCTATCTCAAAAAGCCCTCTTTTTTTAAAGTAACACTCCCCAATATCAAAAAGCCCTCTTTTATTTTTTTTTACCGTAACACTCCCCTATCTCAAAAAGCTCTCTTTTTCTAAGTAACACTCCCCTATCTCAAAAAGCTCTTTTTTAAGTAACACTCCCCTATCTCAAAAAGCTCTTTTTCTAAGTAACACTCCCCTATCTCAAAAAGCTCTCTTTTTTAAGTAACACTCCCCTATCTCAAAAAGCTCTTTTTAAAGTAACACTCCCCTATCTCAAAAAGCTCTCTTTTTTAAGTACCACTCCCCTATCTCAAAAAGCTCTTTTTTTAAGTACCACTCCCCTATCTCAAAAAGCTCTCTTTTTTAAGTAACACTCCCCTATCTCAAAAAGCTCTTTTTTAAGTAACACTCCCCTATCTCAAAAAGCCCTTTTTAAGTAACATTCCCCTATCTCGAAAAGCCTCTTTTTCTAAGCAACACTCCCCCATCTCAAAAAGCCCCCTTTTTCTAAGCAACACTCCCCTATCTCAAAAAGCCCCCCCCCCTTTCTTTTAACATTCCCCATATCAAAAAGCCCTCTTTTTCTAAGAAACACTCCCTATCTCAAAAAGCCCTTTTTTTCAAGTAACACTCCCCAATATCAAAAAGCCCTCTTGTATTTTTTTAATGTAACACTCCCCATCTCAAAAAGCTCTCTTTTCTAAGTAACACTCCCCTATCTCAAAAAGCTATCTTTTCTAAGTAACACTCCCCTATCTCAAAAAGCTCTTTTTTTAAGTAACACTCCCCTATCTCAAAAAGCTATCTTTTTTAAATAACACTCCCCTATCTCAAAAAGCTTTCTTTTTCTAAGTAACACTCCCCTATCTCAAAAAGCTCCTTTTTTAAGTAACACTCCCCTATCTCAAAAAGCTCCCTTTTTAAGTAACACTCCCCTATCTCAAAAAGCTCCCTTTTTTAAGTAACACTCCCCTATCTCAAAAAGCTCCCTTTTTTAAGTAACACTCCCCTATCTCAAAAAGCTCCCTTTTTAAGTAACACTCCCCTATCTCAAAAAGCCCTCTTTTTTAAGTAACACAACCCCCCTTTTTTCATTCAAAAGCACAACTCAATGTGTGTGTACGTGTGTGTGTGTGTGTGTTGTGTGTGTGTGTGTGTTGTGTGTGTGTGTGTGTGTGTGTGTGTGTGTGTGTGTGTGTGTTGTGTGTGTGTGTGTGTGTGTGTGTGTGTATGAGAGACAGACAGACAGACAGAGAGACAGACAGAGAGAGAGAGAGAGAGAGAGAGAGAGAGAGAGAGAGACAGACAGACAGACAGACAGAGAGAAAGAGTGAGAAAGAGAGAGAAAGAGAGAGGTAACATAAAAGAACCAACAAGTCAAAATAAAAACCAAACATGATCAATCAATCAAGCTCCCTACATCAACATGTGTGAGACAATATGACAAGTATGTCTGTGTATGTGTGTGTACGCGCATGTCTGTGATATGTACATGCGCACGAGAGCTCATCTGCATGAGGTCTTTTTTGCATGTTGTGTGTGTTTGTGCCCATGCATGTGTGTGCGCTCAAGCCCAAACCATTCCTAAACCAGCGAACCTGCGTGTGTGTGCAAGCAGACATGCACCTGTAAACACATGATCTCTTCACATGCATGGGCATGTATGCCTCATCACCTCTCTATCATTCCACTCTCCCTCCCCTCCCCTCCCCCAAATCCCCACACTCACATCATACATTGTTTATTCAAGTTCTTCAATAAACTGAAAATTACAAAGGCTGAAATTTGTGTGGCTGGTTGGTTCACTTGACTGAGCCATGGAATCGAGATCCGATATCTCCAGTTCAGTTCCAGCCCACAACATAAGCACATGCCATGTTTGCTGCCCATCTTAATGTTGCCACCATTCTGGCACTGTCAGCGTTTTTGTTTCAAGGATCCCTCCCCCACCCTCCTCCTCATTTCAAGACCCTGCCAGTGCTTAGGGTTTTCCACAGGATCAGGGAGTCTGCCAGACAACTGCTGGCAGATTTGGGTGGAGCGCATATGGAATTTTTTGAGTGCAATGAATAAATCTTTTGAACAAACCAAATAAACAACATTTTTAGATTTAAAAAAAAAAGTTATTTTAGTGCCTGCACTGCTTCTGTGTCATTAGCACAACACTCTTCATTTTGACTCTCCAACACACCTGCAAACAGAAACTTTAACCCTTTGACTCCTGCACTCTGTCCATCAGCATCCTGCATTGTCAACCACGCTAGCAAAGCAAAAACTTATACCTCAGACTTCCTCACCCTATCCACCAGCTTCACAGAGGATGCTGGTGGATAGGTTAAGGGAATCAAAGGTTTAAGTTTTTGCAGTTGGCAGACAGGGTATGGGAGTCAAAGGGTTAAACTTCCACACTCTTCATTACTCAAGGATAGTAGCATCAGGTCCCACTGGTCCTGTCTTACAGCTGGTCCCTTCTACTCTACTGATACAATATAAGCATTATAAATGAAAAAACAAACAAACAAACAAAAAGAAACAGATGAACTACAGCATATATGATGTGAAAAAAAAAATTCAAACGAATTAACTGAAAAACACTAATTTTTAAATGTTATCTGGTTAAGCCACTGAAAACGTGACCACCATGACAGCAAAGCATGATGGGTCACAGAAATGTGGGACAATTTTTCACAATGCCATCTCATTAGAATGGAAACGATAACAACAATGCTATAGATTTCTATTTTCAGACTAAAACTGTGTGACAGAGCTGAACTCAACATTTACTTTCATAACACATCCTATCATCAACCAGGCCCAAGAGATACAGACACCTGCAGTGTTGGTCAGGAAACGTGTAAGACTTGACTGCGTGGTCCCAGTCTTCCCAGCAAGCCCACAACGCACTATCCATCTCTTAGTAAACATTTTAAACATCAGTGCTGAGTGTACTCAGTGTCCAAAGGGTGCAGTAGTCAAGGGAACTAATGCCGGTGTTCCAATGGAACCTCCTGGGTTTGATTTGCCTGGGTACCTCTGCCTGGTGGATTAAGGGTAGAGATTTTGTTCCGATCTCCCAGGTCAACATGAAAATTTGATTTGACCTGTTTTAATGTACAGTTGTGAAGCCTGGATACTAAAAAAAGACGAAGAAAATACAATCAATGCAGCAGAAATGTGGCTCTAGAGACGACTTCTCAGTGTCAAAGAGACGACTTCTCACAGTCAAATGGACAGACAGAAGAACAAACGATACGTGTTAAAGGAACTGAATGTCAAGCGCCAACTGCTGACTGAGATCAACAAAAGAAAGCTGAAATATGTAGGCCATGTGATCAAAAACACCAAAATAGATTTGATATCAACAGTCCTGCAGGGGAAAGTCAAGACAAGGAGAAGACAGAGACAACCGCACACCTCCTATTTCAACAACATCGCTGAAGTCTGTGGTCTGGGGATCCATGAGGTCGCCCACAGATGTCTCAATCGTGTGACCTGGAGAAGACTTGTGATGTCGAGTGAGGCTTCAGTTTTGACGGCTTATGGAAACATAAAAACACCTGTCATGCGTGCCCATAAAAAATGCAGACTGTGCAACAACATACTGGAATGCAGTTCGCTCGCCTAACAGCTCGAGTTCTCTGGATTCCACTAAAAGGTCTGATCATGTGTAACGTGCTGAGGGACCAAACGAGTCTGGAGGATAGCGCTAAGCAAGAATAATCAATGATAATAATAATAATAATAATAATGATAATAATAATAATAAATATAACAGTATTGTTCATAATAATACTGATGACAATGATAATAAGAACAATAGTAATAACAACAACAATAATAACAATGATGATAATAATAATAACAATAACAACAATGATGATGATAATAGTAACAGCAATAATAACAATAACAACAAATAATAGTAATAGTAACAATGATGATAATAACAATAATAACCTATGAAAGGATGACCTCCTCCCCCCAAAAAAAAACCTACCTTAATCTCCATACACCCCTTACAACATACACTCAAAGAAATGATAAACTTTTAAGATAGTACAACTCACTGTCCAGTTTAAACACTTAAAAATGAACATTAAGTCTGTGTTAGTATGTTGTCAGAGTGCAAGAGCAAACAGCACCAAGGCATGTGCATCCCTCAAACCAGTAGTTGGTTAATTCAGCAAACCAAAATCAGCAAAGAGTCTCCAATAGTATCCTTTATTTTAGCCCTTTGTCTCTTGCACCTTATCCACCCACTGCAAAAACTTAACCCTTTGACTTCCAAACCTATCTACCTGCTTCCTGCTGGGAGTCAAAGGGTTAATTTGTTTTTGCTTTGCTAGTATGGTCGACAATGCTGGATGGCTGGTACACAGGGTGCGGGAGTCAAAGGGTTAAAAAACCATGCTGGGGAAAAAAAAAAACAGAGAAGAGAGAACCACAAATCAGCAGTCTAGGCAACCTCTGAGAGAGAGAGCGAGCGAGAGAGAGAGAGAGAGAGAGAGAGAGAGAGAGAGAGAGAGAGAGAGAGAGAAGAGAGAGAGAGAGAGACAGAGAGAATGACAGAGAGAGAATGACAGAGAAAGAGAGAAAGAGTGTGAGAGAAAGAGAGAGAGAGAAAGAGAGAGAGAGAATGACAGAGAAAGAGAGAAAGAGTGTGAGAGAAAGAGAGAAAGAGAGAGATAGAGAGAACCCCAAGAAAGAGAGAGAAAGAGAGTGAGAGACTGAGAGAGACAGAGAGGAGAAGAGAGAGAGAGAGAGAGAGAGAGAGAGAGAGAGGAGAGAGAGAGAGAGAGAGAGAGAGCGAGAGAGACAGACAAAGAGAGCGAGCGAGAGAGAGAGAGAGAAAAGAAAGAGACAGAGAGAGCAAGAGAGAGAGAAAGAAAGAGAGAGAGGGAGGAAGGGTAGAAGAGAGAGAGAGAGAGAGAGGGAGGGAGGGAAGGTGAGAAAGAGAGAGGGAAACAGAGGCAGTGGCAGCAGAAATCTCAGACAGAGATATAAGCCAGAAAGAGACTGATCTCTCAGTGCATTAATGCGAAAGCCATTATCAAAGAAAACCAAGAACCGCAAAGAAAAAAAAAGAAGAAACAATCCCACACAAAGAAGTGCCATTTTCGTCTCACCTCCGTAAAAGACATGATAGACGGAGTGTCAGACCGCTGAGCAGACAGCATGGCCTAACAGAAGGACAAGCACACACTCGTTCGTTTACACACCAACACACCCCCGGTCCTTTTTCTCCAACATTTAAAACCAAATCCACAACAGACTAACAACAGTAACACACCCAGCCCCCGTCAACTCAAGACATTTAACATCAACAGACCAAGTTTACGCTGCCCAGCACCTCACCATGCGCCACAGCGTTTAACCTTTTGACTCCCGCACCCTGTCAGCCAGCATCCTGCATCACCAACCACGCTAGCCAAGCAAAAACTTAACTCATTGATTCCCTCACCCTATCCACCAGCTTCCTGCAAGAAGCTGGTGGATAGGGTGAGGGAGTCAAAGGGTTAAGTTTTCGCAGTTGGTGGACAGGTCGCAGGAGTCAACGGGTTAGAAGGAGTAGAAGTGCGTCAAAACCAAAAACACATTAAAAAGAGCAAGCTAAAATTCAAATTCAAGAATGAAACTGCATAAAAACCAAACACATACTGTGACTGTGTAAGAGAAACAAGAACAAATTAAAACCAAAAAATACAAAATGAAAAACTAGAACATAATGAAGTAAAGATGTATTAACCCTTTGACTCTCATGCCTTCTCCACCAGCATGCCGCAACGTCAACTGTGCCAGGAAAGCAAAAACTTAACCCTTTGATTCCCTCACCATATCCATCAGCTTCCTGCAAGAAGCTGGTGGATAGAGTGAGGGAGGCAAAAGGTTAAGTTTTCGCAATTGGTGGATAGGGTGAGGGAGTCAAAGAGTTAAATAGACACGCAAGCCCAAGAAACATTTAACCCTTTCAATCCGGCGATTTAACAGTTTCCTGCAATCATCTAGCAGGCAGGATGAGGGAATGAAAGAGTTAAATAAAAAGACAAGCACACCGACTGTTATCACACTAACACAATTTAACATCAATAGTCTCTGACACGCATCCATAAAGCCTCTGCCCAAGGGAAGAAAAAAAAATAGTACAGAAGAAGGGGAAAAAAAATAGAGAACATAAAATCAACAAAAAGACAGAAATACATTATGATGACAGACAAACACGATCAGAAACATTAAATCTAACAACATACCAAAAACAGCATTTATTTGTTATTTTTGTTTAACCCTGCCAGACCCAGTTCCCGCTATTGCGGGAATGACGAAAATGACTATATACCGAGTGAATAGCACACTCACATGATCGTCACTTTATCAAGAGCTAAAAATAGCCACCCAACCGTTGCTAAGCGTCGCGTGAGCGTGTGTTCAGCCTATTGCAAATGTCTGCCTTTGTGTTGATGGTATTTTGAGGTGATTTGGGTGCAAAATTGACCATGAAGCGAGCTAGTGATGAACCAAGCACTTCAACAGGTAAACGGGCGAGGCCAACTCGCTTCACAGTTCAACAAGTGGTGGACATTTTGCAGATTGGAGAATTTGATCAGGAATACGTTTCCGATTCAAGTGACGATGATTACGTTGATGAAGCATTGAGTGAAAGTGATGATTCTGACAATGAAAGAAGTAGGTCGAGACAGAGTGTTGGAAGAAGGGGCGTGCCCGTACCCCCCAACCAAGTGATAGGGGAGATGCTTGTGTGATTGAGGGTTGGACTGGCGTTAGATGAAAGGTAGGCCTATTTTCTACAATCTCTCCACGTTTCATATAATTCTAACCATTGGTGTGCATGATATGAACAGTTTTCTAACGTATATAATTTTTTTCAAAATTTTGCTCAGGAGGCCAGGCAGGGGGCACAATTACGCTCAGGGGCTAAGGTCTGGTAGGGTTAAAGCCCAGACGACTGCTTACAGCCATATCAGGGTTATAACCATCTCAAAACATACACACTTCTTCAACAGGAAAAAGAATGTCAAAGAAAACTAAGTATACATATCACTGCATTTGCACACATAAGGAGATGCCCATGGCATTGACCACTCCGTCCAATTTATCATACAGGGGATTTATAAAACATACCTGAATACAAATTTAAATATAATTAAGGACACTAAAACACATATACAAAAACAGGCCTAAATTATCTAAAATTGCTTCCACATATCTCATTTCCCTAGAGCCAAAAATGGACTTAGTACATGTACCCAATTATCAACCCTAAGAAAAAGCATGCAAGACTTTATCAAACACATACAGATCAATGGACCAACAAAGCAAAAAATTATGAAAAGAAATGACAGAAGCAAAGAAACAAGGCAGAAACAAAGAGAGGGAGAGAAAAGAGGAAATTTCTAGCACAGAATTTCCAGAAGGTGGGGATACTATTCATACTGAAAGAGCCCCCAACATCCCCATGGAGGCAAAAAGAACAACATCCCCATGGAGGCAAAAAGAACATACTACAATCTGACACCTTACAAGAAACAGAAATACATTAACCCGCTCACAGCCTACAGGACATTCAGCTGACATCCCATGTACTGTGTTTTTCCTACGTCATTAGGATATTAGTGATGCCTTTACTTTATCTAAACTTTTCTCTGTCCCTCCTCAAAGCATATGTTAAGAGCTATTCTCGAATGGGTTGTTCAAACATTGCAGCCACCTCAATTTAAACAGAAATCCTATATATCACATAGAATACAAATTTGTCCAAGTTGCTGGTTCGTTGACAGACTTCCTTTCTTTTTTTCTTTGCTCACAGTCTCACACATGCTGCAAAAAATGGCGTCTCGCAAATCAACTTAACCAACTAGTCATCTTCAAAGCAAACATATTTGACCCTGAAGGCTGTGAGAATGATAATTAAAAGTAAGTCAATTACAATAAATCATCTTTTGTCAGCTCAAAATTCCCTGGCATTGAGAATGTATGTCCACGTTTATTCTATTGGACTGAAAGGGTTAAATCAATGACATACAGTGGCCCCCTCCCTCCAACTACAACAGACAAAATAAAATACAAAATGGAGCAGAAATACATCCAAAGATACAGTAGAGAGAAAGAAAAACCCAACTCAAAACACAAAGCAGAATGGACACATTAATTTCAAATGACACGTTTATACAAGAAGTAGAAATGCATGACTTCAGTTCTATTTCTACGCCAACAGAGTCCTTACCTCTGCAGTGATGTCGCCTTTCATTTCGGCCTGCATGCTGCGTATGCTTTGGGAGTCAATACTGCTGTAGTCTTCGTCCGACGCCACACTGTCGTACAGTGGCTCTTCGTCACTCAATGCACTGATTGTCTTGGATTCTGGTCGTTTCAACAGCTTTATACCACCAAACTTGTCTGGGGGATTAACATATGATGCATCAATTAAAGCCTCTCCACCTTATGCCTTACTCACACACGCACACACACACAAGGGGTGAAATAAGATGTACTGATTACATATTCATTTTTTTACATGGACTTCGTTTTGACAGTTTTTACAAGAATCCCAACAAAATTGTTTGCCATGAAACACTAACCAGCAGTATTTTCATTTGGCAAAATTTTGTGGGGTCATCCAATAAAGTGTGAGAATACATCTACATGTATGTAAAAAAAAAATTAAGAATATGATCAGTACCTTTCACCAGTTGCTGTGGTGCAGTGGTTAATGCAACGGACTACCGACTGGAACGTTGTGGGTTCGAATCCCCATCAGTCCCTTCAAAACTTTATCATTGTGCGATTTTTCGGCTCTAACCGGCTCCTACCCAGAGTTGGGCGTGCTATGGACTCACTGGGAAGACTGGGACCACACAGTCGAGTCTCATCCACTTCACGGAGGGGATGCGTCATTGAGGGTGTCTGTATCTCTCGTGCCTGGTTGACACCAGGATATATTAAGTTAGCATAGAGTACAGCTCTGTCATGCAGTCTCAATCCTAGATGGAACTTCATAGCGTCATGATTATCCTCATTGACATCCTTATCATCAGATTGTAAAAAAAACAAAAAAACTGTGCCAGTTTTTCTAGTCATTAAAGATGGTGCAGAAAATGGGACAAAAAAACCTCCCTGAGTTTGATGATCCTTTAACTCTTTCACCGCCAAGTTTCCCAGAAACAGCACTCCTCAGTGCCAAGTATATTTTGGGCAGCCAATTTTCAAGTGCAGTATGCATTTTTAAAAGCTTATATCTCAAAGACTATTAAAGATTTTCACTTACTTCTTTTTTTGCTGTGTAAAGGGCAGATGTTGTATTTATGTATGAATGCTTGCTTATGTTTATGTGCTTGATTGATTATTCCACAGATAATCTTATTATAAAGAAAAACATTTTTTTTTCATACGGTTTATTAGTTGTACTACTGACCTTATTTCATGAGTTGTGTGCCTGATATCATTATAATAAATGAGGAAAAGCAATGGAAAATCTACACACAAAGTCAGCTGTCTGCTTATTCTACTAGGAGTGGTACACAATGCGTGTCGATTTGCAGCCATTTTGGAGAAAACGCTTCAGAGAAAATGTGAGGTAAATTCCGACAGTTAACAGAGCCACACTTCGACCTTACTGCTGAAAAACTAGTCGCCTGCATTCACCAGTGGAGCTGGCAGAAGCTTTGTACCCGCGTGAAAAGTTATCGTTTAGCATGACCCCTTCAAGTTGCACAAATGCGACCATGGCAGTCGTATGGGAAGTCGCTCGATTTCGACCACAGTGGGAAGAGTTAAAAAAAAAACCAAAACCCCCCCCCCCCAAAAACAGTACCTTTTTATTTTCCTTCAATGTAACACCCCTTCTTTCAACCCACTGATTCCAACTGGAACTCCAATGCTTACTTACCTATCTATTATGTAATGACAAATGCAAAGATGAATCCAGATTATATATACATGTACATAAAAGCCACAGTTATATGATCACACTGGTTTTTTTTTCTACCTGGTTCTTTAGGTGTCTGTGCAATGCCAGTCTGCCTCAACCGTGCGTCGTTCAAAATGTCCATGACTAGGGTCGCGAACTCGCGCGCATTGAATCGCGCCAGCTTCTGTCGTCCCTGCAAACATACATGCACACATATATAGGGGAAAAGTGCCTACACATACACAAATCATGTGGAAAAACCAAACCAAACCAAACCAAACTCCAAAATAAAACTCTCACACACCCACAGTTGTACAAATTGGTCTAAATCGTTCATAAAACACTTTCCTCACAAAAAAACATTTAAAGAATTCACACTATTAATAAAGATAAAAAGAAAAGTTCAACGTTTTTTAACGATCTCCCTCTACGTACATAAATTATGACAGCAAATCCAAATCATGACAATCATAAATCATTTTCGCATGCATTATTTTTAGACATCATTTAAACTTGCAGTGCACAACACTGCATAATCGGACTTACAGTACCTTTTCAAAGTCAAAGTGATCTTGAAGAAGCATCTGATAATGTTACTGTTATTGTTGTCTAAAACCCCGCCAACTGCATAGAGCCATATCAGGGCTATAACCATTTCAAAACACAAAATATTTCAATAGGAAAAAAGGAAAAGAAAATTAACTATACATATCAATGCATTCATGCACATTATCTAAGGAGATGCCCCTGGCGTTGACCACTTCGTCCAAATTTATCACACACCAAAAATGCACTTAATACATGTACCCAATTATCAATCCTAAGAGAAAGTATGTAAGACTTCATCGAACACATACAGGTGAATGGACCAGCAAGGCAGAAAATAATAGGAAGAAAAGACAGAAAGCAAAGGAGAAAGAAAGAAACAAAGTCAGTAACAGAGAAGAGGAAATTTCTAGCATGGAATTTCCAGAAGGAGTGGATATGGAGGTTTCTACCCAGCTGTAACAGGCACTTGTCCCTCTTGAACAAAAGGTGGAAAAAGGTAAACCAACAACAGAGAGTGGACAATAATGGTAACAAATGTGACACAATCTTCCTGAAATGCCAGGCTTCTTTTATCAATATTTCTCTCTCTCTCTTGTGCACATCCACCCACCAACATAAACACACACTCACAGACACACAAAGGGTCAGGAGGAATAAAAATAAAACTGGACCAGAATGTGTCTCCCCCCCCCCCCCCCCCCCCCCCCCATTTTCATTCACCCTTCTCCTCACACCCCCCTCACACTGTGACACACCACACCACTCAGTATGCCGTACAACTTAAGAAAAAAAAAAGCTGTCAGGAGAGTTAAATCTTGTAAATTGGCAATCACTGTTTGAACGAAACAGCATCACTAATTCATCTGACGAAGTATAACATCAACACCACACTGACAATCATAAAACTGAGACCCAAACCCTACGTCAACAGCACAGTGAAGACACCAGTTCTTTCTTGGTGCATAACACTGGAAGCTCCCAGCTGCTGAGTTGCCAATCTTTTTGACATGTTTACATCAGTGGTGACCCACCATTTTTGCTTTTTTTTTTTTTTTATAACTTCATTTTACAGACACTAGTAAATGGTTAGAGAAGAAGAATCTAGTATCACTAGAAAGTTCAAAACATGATCTTTGCAAGCAGACCATTTTCAATTAAGAAGTTTCAAAATTAACAAACACACACTGCTTTTTTTTTTTTATCACACTATTACTATATTCACTGTATCTAAAGAAATCCAGTGCTGTCCCTGTTTCCCACCCATACTACTCAAGTCTATCCATGCAGGTAAAAATCTCATGGCAATGCTTCTCTAGTGTGTGACTGGGCTTGTATTTTGGCTGATGAAGATTTCAATTTGACTGGTAAAATTTTTAAAGATCCAGCCAAAGGCTAGTAGGCAAAAAAAACAACAACAAAAAAACAACTTTCAGGGCTGAAATGTACATTACAACAGAACTGGGCCTCACCTGGTTGCGTGTGGTGGAGAGTTCAGGGTTGACAGGTAGATGGGGAACAGTGAGTCGCTCGCTGACTATAGATGTGTGATCATGTGTCGACAGCCAGACTGCACAAAGCAAGCACAGAACAGTTTATAAAACTCCTACTGCACAAACAGAAAGAAAGCACAGTTTATAAGAAAGCACAAAACAGTCGATAAAACTCCTACTGTACAAACATAAAGAAAGCACAAAACAGTCGATAAAACTCCTACTGTACAAACATAAAGAAAGCACAAAACAGTCGATAAAACTCCTACTGCACAAACATAATGAAAGCACAAAACAGTCGATAAAACTCCTACTGCACAAACATAAAGAACACAAAACAGTTTATAAAACTCCTACTGCACAAACATAAAGAAAGCACAAAACAGTTTATAAAACTCCTACTGCACAAACATAAAGAAAGCACAAAACAGTCGATAAAACTCCCACTGCACAAACAAAGCACAAAAACAGTTTATAAAACTCCCACTGCACAAACAAAGAAAGCACAAAACAGTTGATAAAACTCCTACTGCACAAACATAAAGAAAGCACAAAACAGTCGATAAAACTCCTACTGCACAAACAAAGAAAGCACAAAACAGTCGATAAAACTCCTACTGTACAAACATAAAGAAAGCACAAAACAGTCGATAAAACTACTGTACAAACATAAAGAAAGCACAAAACAGTCGATAAAACTCCTACTGTACAAACATAAAGAAAGCACAAAACAGTCGATAAAACTCCTACTGCACAAACAAAGAAAGCACAAAACAGTCGATAAAACTCCTACTGCACAAACATAAAGAAAGCACAAAACAGTTGATAAAACTCCTACTGTACAAACATAAAGAAAGCACAAAACAGTCGATAAAACTCCTACTGTACAAACATAAAGAAAGCACAAAACAGTTTATAAAACTCCACTGCACAAACATAAAGAAAGCACAAAACAGTCGATAAAACTCCTACTGCACAAACATAAAGAAAGCACAAAACAGTTTATAAAACTCCTACTGTACAAACATAAAGAAAGCACAAAACAGTTTATAAAACTCCACTGCACAAACATAAAGAAAGCACAAAACAGTTGATAAAACTCCTACTGCACAAACATAAAGAAAGCACAAAACAGTCGATAAAACTCCTACTGTACAAACATAAAGAAAGCACAAAACAGTCGATAAAACTCCTACTGTACAAACATAAAGAAAGCACAAAACAGTCGATAAAACTCCTACTGTACAAACATAAAGAAAGCACAAAACAGTCGATAAAACTCCTACTGTACAAACATAAAGAAAGCACAAAACAGTTGATAAAACTCCTACTGTACAAACATAAAGAAAGCACAAAACAGTTGATAAAACTCCTACTGTACAAACATAAAGAAAGCACAAAACAGTCGATAAAACTCCTACTGTACAAACATAAAGAAAGCAGAAAACAGTTGATAAAACTCCTACTGTACACATACAAAGAAAGCACAAACAGCTGATAAAACTCCTACTGTACACATACAAAGAAAGCACAAAACAGTTGATAAAACTCCTACTGTACACATACAAAGAAAGCACAAAACAGCTGATAAAACTCCTACTGCACAAACACAAAGAAAGCACAAAACAGCTGATAAAACTCCTACTGTACAAACATAAAGAAAGCACAAAACAGTTGATAAAACTCCTACTGCACAAACACAAAGAAAGCACAAAACAGCTGATAAAACTCCTACTGTACACATACAAAGAAAGCACAAAACAGCTGATAAAACTCCTACTGTACATATACAAAGAAAGCACAAAACAGTTGATAAAACTCCTACTGTACACATACAAAGAAAGCACAAAACAGTTGATAAAACTCCTACTGTACACACACAAAGAAAGCACAAAACAGTTGATAAAACTCCTACTGTACACACACAAAGAAAGCACAAAACAGTTGATAAAACTCCTACTGTACATATACAAAGAAAGCACAAAACAGTTGATAAAACTCCTACTGTACACATACAAAGAAAGCACAAAACAGTCGATAAAACTCCTACTGTACATATACAAAGAAAGCACAAAACAGTTGATAAAACTCCTACTGTACATATACAAAGAAAGCACAAAACAGTTGATAAAACTCCTACTGTACATATACAAAGAAAGCACAAAACAGTTGATAAAACTCCTACTGTACACATACAAAGAAAGCACAAAACAGTCGATAAAACTCCTACTGTACATATACAAAGAAAGCACAAAACAGTTGATAAAACTCCTACTGTACACATACAAAGAAAGCACAAAACAGTTGATAAAACTCCTACTGTACACATACAAAGAAAGCACAAAACAGTTGATAAAACTCTTCGGTTCACTTTTCAATGCTTTAATTCTACAAAGCTGTTGACTTCACTCTAGAACAACTCAACCCTAAAGCTCAACCTTAAAGTTCACTCCAGGATTCCTTTCAACTCTACAAAGCTCCAGAATTTGTTCTGGAATGTTTTAACTCTACAAAGCTCCAGAGTTCACTCCAGGATTCCTTTTAACCCTACAAAGCTCCAGACTTCATTCTGGAATGTTTAACCTGCTCGGCACGATGAGCCATGATCATGGCTTCATTCGCATCTCCTGCTGAATACTGTCGGATCTATAAAGCAAATACAAATTGACCAATCAGAAGGCTTCTTTTGCACTGCCTCTACCTTCTTCCTTTCACACGGTCTAGTTTGCTGTTCTCTGACTGATTTCTACAATTTTTTTGCACAAAAACGAGTTAGATTGGGACTGACTGTGAGGTTGACAAGTTGGGACTCGTGTCAACAGTAACTCTGGCGATGATTATATATGGCTTTGTTTTCGGTTCTAAACGAACAAGAGAGGTTCGATCACATGATGAAGGGTATTTTAGCACATCAGTCATTGATGGAATGTGGGTTGTTGTTCAGTTTGGTTTGTTTATATAATCAGGGGGAATAGGAGAATGCTATTAACGTAATTAAGGAAAAGCAACAGCAGGAGAACAAGAAAGGAAAAAAAAAAAAGAGGATGAGGAGAATCATGAGTAGGAGCAGTAGAAGGAAAAACAGAGACCAAGGAGCAGGAGGAGGAGAAGAAACAGAAGCAGGAGAATAAAGAGATGCAGAAGCAAGAGAAAGGGAGAAGGGGGGAAGAAGAAGCAGGAGAAGGAGAAGGAGTAGAAGAAGCCGCAGAAGACAGAAAAGAAGCAGGACAAGAAGAAATAGCAAAAGCAAGAGAAGGAGCAGAAGATGCAGAACAATGAGAAGAAAGAGAAGCAGGAGAAGAAGGAGACGCAGAGGAAGGAGAAAGCAGATACAGGAGGACTAGGAGAAGCAAAAGTAGGAGCAGCAGGGAAAGGAGAAACAGGAGAGACAGAAGCAGACACAGGAAAATGAGGTGGAACAACTGCAACCAAGGAAACAACAACCAAAAACAAACAAGAGAAAGACAAGAAAGAGGACAAAAAAGAGGAATAAGCAAAAAAAGAAGTGACAAAGAAAAAGACCAAAACGAAAGAGCACACAAACACACACACACAAGCACACACACAGACAGAGACACACAGACAGACACAGACAGAGCGGACTTCACCCCAAACTCACTTGAATCATTCTCCCTCCTGTCCACCTCGTCATACACATCCATGGCCAGCTCTTCAAACAGGTGGTTTGGAAGCTGTTTAAAATATAAATGAAATTCAATTCAAAAAGCAAAAACAAACAGCAAAATTCGCATTGACCACAAGCTTACCAAATCATCACAATAAACTTTGAATACAAACTGAATGAAAACACTTGCGACACAAGAATAAAACAATAAAAGAAAAAAATCTTTCTGCTTGAATGTTAGGAGGGTGGGGTGGCAGGGTATAGATTACTTCTTGAATCAATGCACAAGAGAAACCTATACCTTTCAAGTTCAAACCCAGCTGTAAAATTAAATCTGGCCCGCTCATAATTTGTCTTATGAATACACCAATCATTCTAGAGAGAGAGCGAGTGTGTGTGTGTGTTGAATCATACATTCGTATATGTTTATGCATTGACAAATTTATACTACTGTCCATTTCAAATCAGACAAATTCGTACTACTGTCCATTTCAAATGACACAAATTTGTACTACTGTCCATTTCAAATGACACAAATTTGTATTACTGCCCATTTCAAATCAGACAAATTTGTATTACTGTCCATTTCAAATGACACAAATTTGTACTACTGTCCATTTCAAATGACACAAATTTGTACTACTGTCCATTTCAAATGACACAAATTTGTACTACTGTCCATTTCAAATGACACAAATTTGTACTACTGTCCATTTCAAATGACACAAATTTGTATTACTGTCCATTTCAAATCAGACAAATTTGTACTACTGTCCATTTCAAATGACACAAATTTATACTACTGTCCATTTCAAATCAGACAAATTTGTACTACTGTCCATTTCAAATGACACAAATTTGTATTACTGTCCATTTCAAATGACAAATTTGTACTACTGTCCATTTCAAATCAGACAAATTTGTACTACTGTCTATTTCAAATGACACAAATTTATTCTACTGTCCATTTCAAATCAGACAAATTTGTACTACTGTCCATTTCAAATCAGACAAATTTGTACTACTGTCCATTTCAAATCAGACAAATTTGTACTACTGTCCATTTCAAATCAGACAAATTTGTACTACTGTCCATTTCAAATCAGACAAATTTGTACTACTGTCCATTTCAAATGACACAAATTTGTACTACTGTCCATTTCAAATCAGACAAATTTATACTACTGTCCATTTCAAATCAGACAAATTTATACTACTGTCCATTTCAAATCAGACAAATTTATACTACTGTCCATTTCAAATCAGACAAATTTATACTACTGTCCATTTCAAATCAGACAAATTTGTACTACTGTCCATTTTAAGTCAGACAAATTTGTACTACTGTCCATTTTAAATCAGACAAATTTGTACTACTGTCCATTTTAAATCAGACAAATTTGTACTACTGTCCATTTTAAATCAGACAAATTTATACTACTGTCCATTTTAAATCAGACAAATTTATACTACTGTCCATTTTAAATCAGACAAATTTGTACTACTGTCCATTTTAAATCAGACAATTTATACTACTGTCCATTTTAAATCAGACAAATTTGTACTACTGTCCATTTCAAATCAGACAAATTTGTACTACTGTCCATTTCAAATCAGACAAAAGTGTATTCCAGTCACATATTGGTCACAAGCTAAGTACTCACATCTTGCAACTTTTTCTTGGCTTGTCTTGCAAGATCTGACAAATCAGCAGTACTGAAACAAAATGCATCTTTTTATTTTTTCTTCTCTTAAAAAATCCATTTCAATAAAAAAAAAATCATTTTCAATAATAATAATGATGATTTCACTTAGTTAGCACAGACAGTCTGTTGTTATTGTTATTACTGATTAACTCTCTCGCTACGAGCATCAGGATTTCCTGATCATGTCTCAACAACACTTGTCTATGAGCGTCGGAGAAATCCAACTTGAGTTTTGAAAATTCACGGGGCTTTCACTAGTATTTCCATTAACCGAAACTAATAGCCAGAAAAAGATTCTTTGGTCATTCTTAGCCTTGTTTCAGGCCATGAGGTCACTGTACTACGCAGTTGGTGTGTGGACAGTGCAAAGTTCACGACCCACTATCTCCGCAGCGAAGCAGACGACGGAAAAGCAAATGGCTGAACAATACTCAACAACTCAGCGCTGTTCAACATGATCTCTTCCTTCAGTGCATGTGGAGTGTAAGCACGTTGGATTTTATGAAATTTCATTCAAAATGTGACTGTAGGAACGTATTGACCTGACTGTATTTTGTAAGACATTTTTCACCTGAAAATTTCAGTAATTTTACTTGTACCATTACTCAGCAACCATGAGGGTTAGACAGTTGAAATTTTAGCATTTTATACACCTATCTTTTAATATATGACCCGCCAAATTTCAAAACTCCCTGTTTTAATTTGTTTGTATGAGAATTTTTCTCATGACCTATACAAATGGTGCGTATCAGGGAACGGCAAGGGGCATAATCATACGTAGCTAGTGAGTTAAAGCTCAGCTGACTGCATACAGCCATATCACAACTGCAATGATCTCAAAACATATATACACTTTGCTAACCCTGAAATAAAAACACCTGGAAAAGAAAGTGCACAAATCAATGCATTTTCACACATAATCTAAGAATTTGTTCCCAGCGCTGACAATTCCACCCAATTTATCACCAGAGGGTAAAAAAACAACAACAAACAAACAAAACAAAAACCTGAATACAAATGTATAAACAATAAGTATCCTAACACATACATCAAAACTAGCCTAAAGTACCTAAAACTGATTCTGCATATCACATTTGCTTACAGCCCAAAATGCAGTTAATACATATATATACACAATTATCAATCCTAATAGAAAGTATGAATGGCTTTGTAGAACACTTGCAGGTGAATGGACCCAGCAAGGCAGAAAAATGATAGGAAGAGATGACAGAAAGTAAAGGAACAAGGCAGAAACAAAGAGATCAACAGAAATAAGGAAATTTCCAGCATAAAATTTCCAGAAGGCAGGGATACTATTTATACGTGACAAAAGCCCTGGCATTCCCATGGGGGTGGGAGTGGGAGGGTGGGGTGCCATACAATCCACATCAAAATCATTTTGTATTGCTTATAACCTAACTGACAACTAGTCATGCACATAGACATACATGCACACACATACACATGCTCTATCACATATTTAACACAGTAACAGAGTAAAGTCAGTTCAGTATAAACAACAACAGACAATAACATAAAATCAGAAATAGGTATTAGAACCAGTAATTGTAAAGAACACAATACAAAAGGCAGGGAAAAATCATCAGATGAACATACACTTTTCGTACACAAACATACAAACACATGTTCTGTCACTTTCCCATACTCAGACCTGTTTACCCCACTCAGAAGCAATGTGTAGTCAGATAACTAAAATGTGTAGTCAGTGATGCAAATGTGTTAAGATAATGATGATGATGATGATATCTTAAAGTCCATTTCACACCTACTTCCAGAAGTTCCACTACTGGCACTAGTTCAAGTCATGATAAAATGTCACAATTCAGGATATATATACACTATTTACATGTTCTGCACAAGGTAATTAGTTACTGAGTTTCTTGCTGTAAACACTCTTCAGTGCAGCAAGATCCTTTGCTGTCAGGTTCTGAACAGCTTCTGCAGGCTCATGGGGCACTGACTTCAGGACCAGAAGGCTTTCCAATGTGGTGTCTGCCAAGCTGGATCTCTGATCTGTGCGGTCCTTCCTGACACAGGAAAAGATGCGCTCACAGTGAGCACTGCTATGAGGGATGGTGACAATGCCCCTCATGACCAGGGACACTTCTTTGAACTGGCCACCCTCCAGCTCCCCAATGGCTTTCCAGGTTGGAAGAATCAGCCATTTTGATAGCCTAGGGCGATAACGAGGCCAAACTGTGTTTAACACGATAGACGCGCAGTAGGCCTAGTCGCGGACGCACGCAGGCAGTGAACTAAACTAGGTCGCTAACTTCTATGGGCGGTAACTCTAGTGAATGCAGTAAGCTTTCACAGCTGCCTGCGCGGCACCTCAAGTGTGTCAAACGATGAGCGCAAGGGAAAATGAGCGCATGACGAAGATGTGTAGTCGCAAAAAGTTTAATGCGTAGTGAGGTTTTGAAATGTGTAGTTGCGTAGTAGGGGCCTAAATGCGTAGATTTCTACGCATAATGCGTAGGGTAAACAGGTCTGCATACTCATTGTCTCATTATTTCATATCCATTTCTCAATCACAAAGAGGGATCAAAATAAACTTACTGATCGCCCAGCTCTGGAATTTTAAAATGCTGTCCAATTCTGTGATCTGAAAGGGAAAAAGATTTCAACATCAGTACATGTACAGACATATTGTTAAAAGGTCCTTTCCTTTAGAAGTAGGTGGCATCTGCAGAAGTGAGGTGTGTGTGTGTGTGTGTGTGTATGAGAGCAAGAGTGTGTGTGTTGTGTGTGTGTGTGTGTGTGTGTGTGTGTGTGTGTGTGTGTGTGTATGTGTGTGTGTGAGAGAGCAAGTGTGTGTGTGTGTGTGTGAGAGAGCAAGTGTGTGTGTGTGTGTGTGTGTGTGTGTGTGTGTGTGTGTGTGTGTGTGTGTGTGTGTGTGTGTGTGTGTGTGTGTGTGTGTGTGTGTGTGTGTGTGTGTGAGAGAGAGCATGTGTGTGTATATGTGAGTGCATGCACAAAAATTGTTGCTTTGAGGTCTGTGTTCTTGCTACATGACACATGGCCAATGCAATTTAGTGTTCTCTTGTTGATGTCTCTTAGTGATTTTCTAGTGGTATCAAGTTCTTCCAGGACACTTTCATTAGTTCTTCTATCTGTCCATTTGACATGTAGTAGTCTCCGATAAAACCGCACTTCTGCTCCTTCAATTCCTTTGCAATGAGCTTTTCTAGACTCCAGGTTTTGCAGCCATAAATCATGATCGGCTAGATCAAACATTATAAAACGCTTTTAAAGTTTAAAACTGCAAAATTAAACTACCGCAACAGTTGTACTTAACTTCTCTTTTCGACATAATGAAGTATTTCGAAGTGAAGTGAACTGAAAACTTGAACAAAATGTGATGAAACTGTATAAGCAATAGAAATGATGAAAAGTGGACAAAAGTTACCTGGCTTTCTGCCACAGATGTAGAAAGTGAGTCGGTCGGTCAGCTCATATTGTAGCTCTACCAGCCGGTTAGCCAAGTCCGCATTACCCTCCGTTCTGTACACACAGACACACACATAAATGACAGGCAAGCTAGAAGTAAATACGAGTTAGGATCTTGGGCATCTGTGGTTCATGGGGGTTGTCAATGGAGGAACATGGTGATGGTCTCCTTACTGTTAAATCTCGGTCTCACTGAGTCTGTCATCATTATAAGACTACTATCATTATAATCACTTTAAGCTGAGCCCAGCATGCAGAGCAACATTAGGGTTATAACCATCTTAAAACACACAAACACCTCGCTGACCCTGGGAGAAAAAAAGACCTTGAAGAGAAAACTATGTAAGCATACACCCGTGTAATGCCAGGATACGCCCCTGGCGCTGATCGTTCCAAGGAAATTTCTGGCACAGAATTTCCAGATGGTGGGGAATAGCATTTATTCTAAAAGAGCCCCCAGCATCCCCATAGGGGTCACTTGGTCTGGCTTGGGGACTGAGCAACTACTGTCAATAAGTAGAAGGCTTAGTAGGCAGTGTTCTTAGTAATGTTAAAACAGAACAGGCACTGTTCACTCCATCAAAGTGACCCTGCAGCAGTGCTGGTTCTCCTCTGGTGAGTGACCCCCTGGCAGCTAGACACTGCTGGCTCCTACGGCTTTCCTGGCACTCTAACTGAATGAATTTAATGTTATTTTTATCTAACGTCCAGCTGACTTCATAGAGCCATATCAGGGCTATAACCATTTCAAAACATAAAAAAACTTCAACAGGAAAAATAACAAAAGAAAATTAAGTACACAGATCAATGCATTCGCACATATAATCTAAAGACATGCCTCTGGTATTGACCAACTCCGTCCACAGGGGATTTAAAAAAAGTGACCCTGCAGCAGTGCTGGTTCTCCTTCCGTAAGTGACCCTCTGGCAGTTCAGCACTGCTGGCTCCTATGACCTTCCTGGCACTTTGATTGAACGAATGAGGGGTTGGTTGGTGATAAGTTGGGGGAGGTGGAATGAACAGTGTGGGGTCAACACTACTGAAGTGGCCCAAAAGTTAGGGGGAAAAAAAAAGACAAGTCACAAATGCGGTTGGCCACTACAGTAAAGCATACAACACCACATTACAGGACAGTCAAGTATGTCAACACTCCTACACACCGCAGTGGTCACATCCTTGACTGGGTCATACACCGTGAAGAGGAGGCCCTTCTCCAGTCAGCCACTGTAGACTACAGCTTGCCATCTGACCACTACTGCGTGGTCACCCACTTGTCTATCCCCAAGCCTGTGACGCAGCCCAAGTACGTTGAGAGGAGGAACTTGGCTTCCATTGACCTAGCTGCCTTCAAAGAGGACCTGCAGACCAGCCTCTACTTAACACCTCAACCATCTGCTGAGCAACTGGATCGATGTCCTAGACACCCACGCCCCTGCCAGACGACGCAAGGTCACCTCCCGGCCATCGTGCCCATGGTACAGTGCTATGGCTGACCAGCTGAAGAAGACGAAGCAGGAACGACGGAGAGCAGAGCGCCAGTGGCTCAAGTCTGGGCTTCATGTATTCAAAGACATTATGAATGCTGCCAAACACCAAGTGACTAAACTTCTAACAGACGCTAAAACAGCATTCTACTCATCAAAAATTGCCCAATGTGCCACATCCAAAGAACTGTTTGGTGTTTTAAATACTCTTTTAGGAAAAAAACAGACCACCACTCTACCATCTGTTATATCACCAACTGAACTACCACTCCATTTTTCTGATTTCTTTAGTGCAAAGATAAGAACTATTCGTGACAATCTTGACGTGTCTACAACTTGTGGCTCCCCTCACTCAAGTGACAAATCTTTCTGTGGTGAACCCCTTGTTTCATTTCAAAGTGTAACTACTGAAGCAGTACGGAAAATCATGCTTGCTTCTCCACAGAAATCTTGTGAACTTGATTCAGTCCCAGCCCACCTTTTGTTTGATTGTCTTGATGTCCTTTTGTCGTGTATAACTCATATTATTAATGACTCTCTTTCAAGTGGTATTTTCCCCAGTACATACAAATCAGCCATCATCCGCCCTTTGATAAAGAAGCCCTCCCTTGATCCCAACATCTTGAAAAACTATAGACCTGTCTCAAATTTGAAATTTTTGGCCAAACTGATTGAACGAGTTGTACTGGCTCAGCTTCTTGACCATCTTAAGACCCATAATCTCCTCGACCCACATCAATCAGCCTATAGAGCAGGTCACAGCACAGAAACTGCCCTCTTAACTCTTAGAGCCCGAACGTACCGATATCGGTACCCTGCTCGCACAACGTTTCAGCCCGAACGTACCGAGTTCGGTACTTTTGCTTTCTGCATTTTTCATTCGCCGGAGCTGGACTGTGTACGAAACTAAGCACTACAGGCCTCTAGTTCATTCATTTATGAGTGCATCTGCACCATTCCCGCGAGCAACAAGGCTTCATTGTCTGTGCTGTATGCGAATGTGTAAGGGTAGTAGCTCCGTGTCAGCCTGCTGCGTGTTATCAAAATGGCGGCGCCTTCGACGTCAACAAAGCGAAGCAGACAAACTCGTGGCTACACGGCACCAGAAGTGCTTGAACGAATCGAACAGCTTCAGACTGAAGGCTCAGACGTTGAAGAAGAAGATGACTCGATGTGTAGTGAGTTTGTTGCGATAGACTCGGATGTCGGCCCTCAACTCAGTGACACTTCCAGTGACCAAGACTCGGTCTTTCGACTCAGTACCGAGTATGACACAGAGTCGGACAAAGCGATGCCTGCTGACGACGACAGTGCTGAGGAGATGGAAGTGGGTGGTGAAGAGAACACTGAAGCGTTCTGGACATTATTCTAAAACCATGGAACGAGAACTTCACATTCTTCCCTGTGATCAGCAATTTCACTGAGGACAAAGAGAGTGGTCTGCATGTCGAGCATGTGCAGAACCACGCCCCCCACCCCCCTTGTTGGATTCAGGACTGATGTTGGATTCAGGAACAGGAGTAAATCTGTGTTACAAAACATGTGCAGAGAATACTGCATGGACCAGAATATATAATGACTGTCTGATAACTTGATTTAAGCTCAAACTACCCCCCAAAAACGTTTGTTTTCTTATTTTCAATTCAGAATGAATCACTGGAACATGATTTCAAGCTTGCTTATTTGCTCTTGTACACTTTTATTGTGTACATGATTGCAAACTTTCTAGTCTCAATATTTCCTGTGATTATGTATGATTTTTTTTCTTTACCTAATGCAAATGACCATTGTAATTTGTTGTCAGTGTGTGTGTGTTTGTAAAGTATAACATATACTACACATTGCCTCTTGACAAAGAAAGAGTTACTGCTAGGTTCTTATACTTGGTACACATAATGCCCAGTTATATATCAACTGTGTAGAAGTGTTTTTGATTTCAAAAAGCTAACTTTTTTTTTATTATTATTATTCTTTGGATAGATTGGTACCCCCTGCGCAAACTTTTGAAACAAAATAATTTGCTTCAAAATTTAAAAAAAATAGTAGAAGGCATATGAACACTTTCATACTTGCTCAAAAGTTTATAACTATGTTAGTATCACCAGAAACTTTCAAGTCTATCTGTCTTTCCTATGATTTTTTTTTTATGATGTAGTCTGAATTGCTGTTGTTGTCTTTGGGCATGTGTGTACGTTACAACATTGACCTAATAATCATTGCTTGTTTTCATTGAAAGACTTACAGCTGGTTTCTGAAACTTGGTACACATTATGCCCAATCATATTGCAACTGTCTAGAAGTGTTTTGATATCATAGAGCTAAAATTGTGGGGTTTTTTTTATTCTTTGCATATATTGGTACCCCCCAGCACAAACTTTTGACAAAATAATTTACAGTAAAATTTCTAAAATCTGTATCAAACATGTCAACTGTTTCATTCTTGCACAAAATTCAGTTTGTAACCATGTAAGTATCACTAGAAACTTTCAAGTCTGTCTGTCTTTCCTATGATTTTTTATGATTTCTTTTTGTTCATGAAGTGTGAATGGCCATAGCTGTGTCTGTGCGTGTGTGTATATAACATTGACATAAGGAACATTGCTTGTTTACATAGAAAGACTTGCAGCTGGATTCTGAAACTTTGTTCACATAATACTGAATCATATTACAACTGTCTTGAAGTGTTTTTGATATCAAAAAGCTAAATGTAGGGTTTTTTTATTTTTTGCATGTATTGGTACCCCCCTGCGCAAACTTTAAAAACAAAATAATTTATTTCAAAATTTAAAAAAAATAGTACCAAACAAGTGAACAATTTCATTCTTGCTCAGAAGTCAGTTTATAACCATGTTAGTATCATCAGGAACTTTCAAGTCTGTCTGTTTTTCCTATGATTTTTTTTTGTTTATGTGTCTGAATTGCCATTATCGTCCGTGGGTGTGTGTGTACATTATAATATTGATATAATGAACATTGCTTGTTTACATAGAAAGACTTACAGCTGGTTTCTGAAACTTGGTGCCCATAATATCCAATCATATTACAACTGTCTAGATGTGTTTTTGATTTCAATAATCTTAAATTGTGGGTTTTATATTCTTTTCATATATGGTATCCCCCACCCCCCTGCCGCGCAATTAAAAAAAAAATCAATAAATAAAAAAAAAATGGCAGGAGACAACTCAACACCTTCATACTTGCACAAACCCGTCTCACCCGTCGGCGTCACCGGGAACAGTGTTGGCCGCTGCACATGATGTCCTCACAAGCTGCCTCCAGCACTCTCGATCTTGGCTAAGTCTGACCACCTCCTGGAGTTTCTTGCCACTGATGTTTGTGATGTTTCTAGCAAGTGATGCAGGTGGCCGTCCTCTGTTTCTCTTTCCTTCCACTTTACCTTGGAGGACAGTGGACATCAAGTCTGTTCTCTCATTGGTTTGTAATTATGTTAGTATCTCCAGAAACTTTCAACTTTAATATCTTTCCTATGATTTTTTATGATTTTTTTTGTTTATGTAATGTGAATGGCTATTATTGTCTCTGTGCGTGTGTGCACATTATGATATTGACATAATAAACATTGCTTGATCACAAAGAAAGAGTTGGTGTTTTGTTTCTGATACTTAATAATACATAATAAACTGCTTGATCAGAAATGATTGGGTTTTTATCTTGCATATACCTGCAACTAAACAAGCTAAGTTTTTTTGATATCAGAAAGCTGAATTTGTGAGTTTTTTATTCTTTGCATATTGGTTACTCCCCTCCCGGGAAACTTTTAAAAAAATAATTCATCTCAAAATTTAAAAAAATAGTACCAAACAAGTCAACTCTTTCATACTTACACAAAAGCTGGTTTGTAACCATGTTAGTATCATCAGAAACTTTCAAATCTGTCTATCTTTCCTCTGATTTTTATGATTTTTTTGTATATTTAGTATGAATGGCCATTGTTGTCTTGTGTGTGTGTACAATTTAAAATTTGCATACTTCAAATTGTTTGTTGACAAAGAAAGACTTGCATGTATTTTTCATGATACTTGGTAAACAAAATGCCCAGTCATATTGCAACTGTCTAGAAGTGTTTTTGATATCAAAAGTCTAAATTTGTGGGTTTTTATTTCTTAGCATGTATTGGTACCCCCCCCGTGCAAACTTTTGAAAAAGTGTCATTTTTTTCAAAATTCAATTAAAATAAAAATCAACAAAAGATCACCTTTATACTTGCACAAAAGTTAGTTTGTTCTTATGTTAGCAATACCAGAAAGTTTCAAGTCTTTAACTCCAAAACTTTTTTTTTTACAATTTTATTAGTAACCCTTCCAAACAGCCAGGGCGGAAAGGTTGTTGACTGACACAATCGCCCAGGGCAGAATGAGTTAAAAGTTGCAAATGATCTTCTCACATCGCTTGATGATGATAGAATTTCTGTTCTTTCTCTTCTTGATCTATCAGCAGCATTTGATACGATTGACCATGAAATTCTTCTGTTTAGACTGCAATACTCTTTTGGCATTCAGGGTACCGTCCTTGCTTGGATAAAGTCTTATCTTAGTGAGCGTACACAAAAAGTCTTAGTAAATGGCCTCTGCTCACCTGCTACGCGATTGGAATACGGAGTTCCACAGGGTTCTGTGCTGGGACCTGTGTTGTTTATCATGTACACAACACCTATCTCTGGGATAGTTAACCGTCACTCTCTATCACATGAAAGCTTTGCTGACGACACACAGCTCTATCAGTCCAGCCCAATTACTCAAATCCATCAAGTGATTGAAAGTACTCAAAACTGCATATATGATTTAAAGGCTTGGATGACACTCAACAAACTGCAGTTCAATGAAGAAAAAACAGAAGTTTTGTTAACTGTTCCTCCAAAATTTGAAAAACATCCCTCACTTCCAGACGCGATTTGTATTGATGGTGCTGACATTCAGATTTCTCCCCATGTTCGTAACCTTGGTGTCATTTCTGATCAGACCCTTTCTTTTAAATCTCACATATCAAATGTCTGCAGGATAGCATACCTGGAACTTAGGAGAATAAGCACCATCCGCCACTATCTGTCTGTAGATGCAACCAAAACTCTGGTTTGTTCCTTTGTTTTATCCAGGCTTGATTATGGTAATGCTCTTCTTGCAGGCGTGCCAAAGTATCTGCTTCAAAAGCTCCAAAAAGTACAAAACAATGCTGCAAGGCTGATTCTCAAGTCACCCAAACATGAACATATCACACCTCTTCTGAAATCCTTGCACTGGCTACCTGTACAATCTAGAATCTCATATAAACTCTCTTCAATCTGTTTCTCATCTGTCTCTGGCACAGGCCCTGATTATCTGTCTGACATTCTTCGCCTCTACGTCCCTTCTCGAAATCTCCGTTCCTCATCTGATGATCGCATTCTCTGTCTCCCTACTGTTAGAACAAAATCCTTTGGTCAGCGTTGTTTCTCCTATCAGGGTCCAACCATCTGGAATACCCTCCCCCTCACCAATAGACATTCTACTTCCACAGCCTCTTTCAAGTCCTCTCTGAAGACCTATCTGTTTAAGCAATACTGACCCGGCCCTATCTTACGCCGCCTCCCCCCCCCCCCCCCCCCCTAGAATCCCCTCAGTGCCCCGCCCCCCTCCCGCTGCCCCCAATCCACTGCATCTCTCCTGTTTATTTAAGCAACACTGATCCCGGTTCTATCTTACGCCGCCTCCCACCCTCCTCTGGAATCCCCTCAGTGCCCCCCCCCCCCCCCTTCCGCTGCCCCCAATCCACTTTACCTCTAGTGTTTATATTTTCCATGTGTCTTTGGAGCGGTGTGTGTGTGTGTGTGTGTGTGTGTGTGTGTTGTGTGTGTGTGTGTGTGTAGGTGGGTGTGTGTGTGTGCATGCATGCGCGTGCGCGCGTGCGGCACGCCAGTATGTGCAGGTGGGGTGGGGTGTGTGTGTGCGGGGGAGGGGGGGAGGGGGCATTGCGAGCATGTCTTTTTGAGTTTTATTCATTTGTTGATTCATTTGTTTGTTTGATTTAGTGATTGTTTGATTTGCTCTAGTCATTATCATAATTTGTATCGATGTAAAGCGCTTAGAGCTCAGTCGAGAAAAGGCGCTCAACAAATCTTCGTTATTATTATTATTATTATTAATTGGACGGATGAATTAGGATGCGAAGACAGAGTACTGCACAACAATCAGCTTCTACTTCACAGTCGTGGGCAGAGGATTTCCAAGGAAACAATGGCCAGGACACCTGCACGTGCACTGCGCTTGAGGAAGGTAATGGCAACCCACCTCAAGTATTTTTGCCAGAAAGTGCACATGATGACATCAAGAAAAGAAAAAAGTCAAGAGTGGCCTGGAGGGAGATGATGGTGTCTAAGTGTGCAGCAGCCAACACGGAACCCGACAGGTGAGACAAGTACAATCAGACACAATGCTACTGTCAATCACAGGGTCAAGACTGTCCTTTAACTCTTTCTTTACAAAGAGACACTATAATGTACCTCATTAATACTTCTGTTACTGAAGTGTGCTATAGCACACTTGGATTTTAACAATGATTGGCGCACGATTCACACAAAACTAAGTGGTACAGCTTTGTTCGACAATCACCCTAAAATGCAAATGTATCCTTTGACAAGATGTGAATGTCTTTGAGTACTATGTACATGAATGCTATACCAATACCAGATACAGCTTGTGCATGTGTGTTAGTGTGTGTGTTCAGTGTTAGTTCTAGTGTGTGTGTGTGTGTGTGTGTGTGTGTGTGTGTGTGTGTGTGTGTGTGTGTGTGTGTGTGTGTGTGTGTGTGTGTGTTTTGTGTGTGTGTGTGTGTGTGTGTGTGTGTGTGTGTGTGTGTGTGTGTGTGTGTGTGTGGTGTGTGTGTGTGCGCGTGTGCGTTGTGTGTTGTGTGTTGTGTGTGTGTGTGTGTGTGTGTATGAAAATTTATATACATGGCCTACTGACAATGATATTGATTCCATTTTTCTGCACTTTGGAAATGTCTATGTATACAAAAGATCACATTAGAAATTTTTTTCTACAATAGGAGATTCAAGTTACTCCCTTTCAACAGTTGTGACAAAAAGAAAACCAAAAAAAAACTTTTTTTTTTCAACAAGTGATAAACCAGTCAACAATGAAGTGAGTGTATTTAAACTTTGCCACTTATTAGTCCATTCTGTTGTCCACATTACTACAAAGTTCAAAGATTGTATGTGCTTACGTTCTTTCTCAGGAATTTTTTAAAACCTGCACAAATGGCCAAAATAGAAAGTATAGTGAAGGAAGCAGCCAACCAGTACATAATGAGATAACTCTAAGGTCACTTAGGACTAAAGGTGGTCAGAAACAACTTGTCTCAGCAAGTACTGCAAGAGACAACAATAACAAAACAACCAAACAACACAGATAGTCAAGCCATTTTAAACATCTCTCCTTCTATACAAAAATCAGTACAGAATATCCACAGCTTTACACATCTTAAGATCACTGTGATCTTGAATAAGCATCCACTGAAATAAATCTCAATTTGCAACATGGACGGCAGACTGTGGCAACTGTGAAAATGGAATGTAACTGTGATCAGAAAGTGCTATTCACACACATTCCTTAAAAAAATACAAGCGCTGATTACACACACTTCTTTGGTCCATGTTACTATGAACTTCCAAACCTACGTATTTGTGACTCCTCAATGGTCTACAAGTATGGCAAAAATCCATCCCAAAACAGCTGAAAAAATCTTGTTAACACAGTTCCTTCTCACACACAACACACACACACACACACACACACACACACACACACACACAGAGAGAGAGGAAACACCACACCCACCCATCTTCTCTCTTTCTCTAGACCATATGAAACAATATCCCTTTTCAGCAAAAAAAAACAAACAAAAAAACCCACAATGAAATATTCTCATACACAACACTGTTGTCACTCACTTTGCATAATCGATAGGGGTACGGCCATTAGCATCCCTAGCTCCTGGGTCCGCTCCATACACCGCCAGCAGCTCCACCTGGGCTGTCTGACCCGCCTGGGCCGCCACATGCATCGGGCAGTTGCCTTTCTCCTGGTGACAACCACAACAGTCAAAATGTGTATTCCCTCATTCTATCGTTATTATTGCTGTTGTTATTGTTATTGTTGTTTAAAGCCCAACCGACTGCATATAGCCATATCAGGGCTATAACTGCTTCAAAACATTAAAAAACTTCAACAGGAAAAAAAAAAGAAAGGAAAATTATGTACACATATCAATGCATTCATGCACATAATCTAAGGACATGCCCCTGGTGTTGACCACTCCATCCAATTTATCGCACAGGGGATCTAAAAAACACACCTGACTACAAATTTAAGCATACCTAAGGACACCAAAACATATATAAAACAGGCATAAATTACCTAAAATTGCTTCTGCATATCTCACCTTCCTAAAGCCAAAAATGCACTCAATAGATGTGCCCAATTATCAATCCTATGAAAAAGTATGTAAGACTTTATCGAACACATACAGGTGAATGGGCCATTAAGGCAGAAAATGACAGATAGAAATGACAGAAAGCAAAGGAACAAGGCAGAAACAAAGAGAGTGACAGAAAAGAGGAAATTTCTAGCTCAGAATTTCCACAAGGTGGGGGGGGATACTATTTATACTGAAAGAGACTCTGCATCCCTGGGGGTCTCATTCTATCCCCCAACATCCTGCATTGTCAGCCATGACAAGGCAGAAACTTAACCCTTTGACTCCCTCAATCTGTCTGCCAGCATCCTGCATTGTCAGCCATGACAAGGCAACTTAACCCTTTGACTCCCTCACCCTGTCTGCCAGCATCCCGCATTGTCAGCCATGACAACAAGGCAGAAACTTAACCCTTTCACTCCTTCACCCTGTCTGCCAACATCCTGCATTGTCAGCCATGACAACAAGGCAGAAACTTAACCCTTTCACTCCTTCACCCTGTCTGCCAACATCCTGCATTGTCAGCCATGACAATGAAACAAAAACTTAACCCTTTGACTCCCTCACCCAGTCTGCCAGCATCATGCATTGTTAGCCACGACAAGGCAGAAACTTAACCCTTTGACTCTCTCAACCTGTCTGCCAGCATCCCGCATTGTAAGCCATGACAACAAGGCAGAAACTTAACCCTTTGACTCTCTCGCCCTGTCTACCAGCATTCCGCGCTGTCAGCCATGACAACAAGGCAGAAACTTAACTCTTTGGAGACGTGCCCTAAAATGGCTGCTGAAACTCTCAAGATGTACAGTTTTTGATACTTTTTAAAAAATTAAGGAAAATAACCAACGATAGTACACCTATCACGTTATATATGTTTACAAAGGTCATTATGTCTACTTTGTAACTGTGCAGACCACTTGTTATGCATGCTTTCATTTTTTTCTGGTTTACCATTGAAAAGGGCATGCAAATAGCTAAAAAAAAAAAAAAAAAAAACGAAAAAAGTTCCGGCTGTACACATGACTTATCAAACTGCCACTTGTAATCCATTAAATATCCAAACCTTAATACAAATGTATAAACAAAAACAAAGTACACTAATGCATATAAAAACTGACCTGGCTTACCTAGAACAGCTTCTACACATCACATTTCCTTCCAGCCAAAAATGCAGCTAATACATGTAGCAATGCCGCATGAAAAACTGAAATTGGGTTTGGAGTTAAAAGATGTATATGGTTTTGAAGATATTGTTGTTCTGAGTAAAAAGCAGTTTAAATTTTTCAAATCGGACCAATAGTTCACGAGATATTCCAATTTGAAGCGTCAAAAATTTCTTAAATTTTGGTACCACGTTTTAGTGGGACAAAGAAGAGATGTGTGGGATAGCTGTCACAGAACAAACCCATCAAATGGCATGGTATGCTGATTTTGCTGGAAATGACATTCATTTTGTAATTGTGAGAGACAGACAGGATCAAATGTCATGAAATTTTGATCGTTGGTGTATTTTTGTATGCCAAATTGAATGAAACCATTATCGTAACTCTGCGACGAGCCATTTTTGTCTTATTACAGGAAACATGTGATATTTGGCATGTTTTATCAGTTTTTCATTAATAATTGCCCATATTGTATTTATAACAGACAAAAATGAAGCTAGAAACAAAACAAGGACATATATAATCATTTCATGAGATAGATATAAAATCATTTTGCTCATCGTTCAAGTGTCTTATTACTGCAAATCAAACCAAAAAAGTCATGACTTGCTACTTCAGTATCTTATGAATAATTTGTAATATTTCATCAGTTTCTGTACATATAAAAAGAAATCTGAGAATCAATGACTTCTGGAATCACTTCAATAATTGAAATATTAAAAATTACTGCATGCTTTTATGCTGTAGTCTATCCAAAAATATCATCCGATCAAAATTCTTCTAAAAACTAAACACACACATAACACACACATACACACAAAGGAAAACATTACAGACAAGATTTTTGTACATTACATTTGATTTTTATTTTATACATCAGTGTTTAGAGAAAAAAAATTCAGTAGACTGTGGATGAGTCAAGTCCCTGAACATTTAGCACAGCCTGAGTCCAAAGAAAACTTCAGGAAGGATATGGGACCACTTGCCATTCAGGAATAGGTCACTTAACTCCTGCAGTAGAGAAATATATGAATCTCTGCATAATATATGCTATTCATTGAGAGACTGGAAAGGAAAGGAAACCATGATGCATAGTCTAAACATCAATATTACTTTAACATTAAGCCCAAACTTGCGACTTTAATTTTTAGCATATTACTTGTAAAAATCTACCAAAGCTGAGCAATCCTGCTAAGTATTTCCAGTGTAATCTTGCCCTTTAATACAAATCAATAACAATAGGCTACTACTAAACAAGATGCAATCTTTCCTTTAAAACAAACTGATGACAATAGGCCTATCCTTTTCAGATACTGACAACAAACTGAAACAACTATGTAAGCTAATGGATGGCCTACTTTACAAATAATACAACTCATAGCCTTCTATTCAGCTGCAAAACCTAAATAAAGATTATTATAACAATGACAGAAGATTTTGTTTTGTGACATTCTAAATCTCTGTGTGTGTTAGTGTGTGTGTGTGTTGTCTCAGAGAGAGAGATAGAGAGAGAGGATCATGCCTGTTAACAATGACTTGGATATAAATGTATTGGGGCCTATTTATTTATTTATTCATTTCTTGATCTCTGAGAGAGAGTACAATGACTTGCACAGAATTGTTTGTTAATTTGAAAATTTTTTTATTTAGACCTATTTATTCATTCATTTATTTATTAGAGAGAGAGAGAGAGAGAGAGAGAGAGAGAGTTGGGGAGGCAGGTATGCGCACCCCTCTGTTTGGGCAAACCCATTTTCCACGGCTCGGCGAAGCACGTCGAGCACATAGTATTTTTAGTAGTAAGCTCGCCCGTCGTGGGGTGAGCAGATCTACACCGCGACATGCAAATTAGCATGACCTCGGGGAGGAAATGGTTGACGAACCTAGCTTCGGCTGACAACTCCGAATCGAGTTCAAACGCAGTTGTCCTTTTCTTGAAAAATACAATGTTACAGATAAAACAGAACTTGATCTGTTGGTTGCTAGTTTTTGTCTGACAACGCGAAACTTGCTGAGCTGAAACTTGCACACTGTTCTGTTCCGCGCAGTAGGCCTATGGCATCGGCACATTGCGACGTTGTTTTGCTACTGATCTGGTATAGATCCTCGTGTAAAAAGTTGCCGTACGGCCGTATTTTACTTCAAATTGATTTCATATTACACCTGCATATAGAAAAAAGCATGTGAAATCGAATCCCGCCGACGAGAAGTTCCAAAAATGGCGACTTACTTGCAAACTTTTCCGATGAAAAAAAGCAAAACTTCGGAAGTGTCGATCTCGGTTCGAAACTAGCACACATAGCTCTCGTCGGGATATATCATTCTGTTACATTAATTCTCATTGGCTGCAAAATTACAATGTGATTGGTTCACAAATATAGCCGTACCGACCGAAATAGTGAAGCACCCCGAACAAACTTCGATTCTGAACGCATACCGTCGCCGCGAGTGCGCTCGAAACGTGGATTTTCGACTTTCTCATCAAATAACTAATTCTATTTTCGCTCTAAGTATATAAAAAGACAATCATTCAAATCTTTATTCATTTCTAATTCACATAAGACAAAAAATAAGAACGAAACACCGATTAAAGAGGCAGTAATACTTGAGTGAACTGAAGACCCCCCCAATTTTGCAGCCGGCCCCAGTTTTTTGTACCACAAATTTGACGTCGCGTTTCGGTTCGTGCGGCATTGCTAATACATGTACCCAATTATCAGTTCTAAGAGACATTTGGAAGGCTTTATAGAAAGCATACAAGTGAATGGATCAGCAAGGCAGAAAATGGCAGGAAAAGATGACAGAAAGCAAAGGAGTAAGGCAGAAACAAAAGTGAGTGACAGAAAACAGCAAATTTCTAGCACATAATTTCTAGAAGGTGGAGACACTATACTTAAAGAGCCCCTGGCATCCCCATGGGGATAGCTGAGTTCAGCAGATGGAATATATTTCATAACATCTCATGTTAATGTCTGGGGGCTGAATTCCACCTTTTGAGGAACTCAGTCCTGCCTTGTGTGTCCAAGGATGGACTCGTGTATGCAGAGAAGATGGAACTTAACCCTCTGTCTCCTATACCCTATCCGCCAACTGCAAAAACCTAACCCTTTGACTCCATCACCCTATCCACCAGCTTCCTACAGGAAGGGTGGATGAATCAAAGGGTTAAGTGAATGAATCAAAGGGTTAAGTATCTGCTTTGCTAGCAAGGTTGACAATGCAGGATGCTGGTGGACAGAGTGCAGGAGTCAAAGGATTAAAGAAAAATCAACCAAGCTGTGATCAGACCCATGATGAAAGACACATCAACCTTCAGCCAAGCGTTTCCAAGATGTCATATGCAGCCTGATGAGGCCGAATACTTTCAGACAATAAACCAGAAGAACAAGAAAACCAATGTAACAATTAAAATAACAAAGACTAATATAGAACACACACACACACACAAACATCTATTACTACAAGTAGGTTTACATTAATGTCACCACTTCAGAAGAGAGAGTTCGGCAAATATGCTGCTGAAATAATAATAATAATCAAAATAACACACACACACACGCACACACGCACGCACGCGCACACAACACACACACACACACACACACACAACACACACACACACACACACACACACACAATGTAAAGAAAAATATCAAAAGTAAAACAAATTATAATGCTACCAATTTTGAAGAACAAGGTCTCCCAACAGTGTAAAAATCGCTACTCACAGTTCCGTAGCTTTCGATGGCGTTCTCGCCATCTTCGTCAGCGCTCTAATGCTGTCTGCGTGAATCTCTACTCAGATCTCGCGAACATGGGATGAACCCAGTTCACGAGATCGAATCAGAGAATGGTACACCGGGGGCAGGGTATAACGGCCCCGGTCCCTGTTGAGCGGGGGGTTGGTGGCTGCGATGTAGATGGCCTCCTTGACTCCTCGCTGGAACCACTTATTTTCTCTGTCCAGGATGTTGACATTGTCCGCACTGAATTGATGTTTTTCGGCGTGTAGGTGAGCTCCTACTGGAGAAGAGTCCCTCTTGTGTTCTGTTAGTCTCTTCTGAAGGGGGCGTTCAGTTTCACCGACATAATGTTGGTTACAGTCCTGGCAGTCTATTCTGTATATAATGCCAGCTTTGTCGAGTTTGCTGGTTTTGTCCTTGGGGGTGACCAGCTGGCTGCGTATGGTGTTGGAAGGTTTGGAATGTACAGCCACCCCCAGTTTTCTGATCTTTCTGGACAGAGCGTCACTCACACCTCCTACGTATGGGATGGTGATGTGTCCCTTGCGCTGGTGTTGTTTCACTGGCTGTTGGGATGCGGTGTTGGATTTCCTGCCTCCCGGGCTGTTCCAGGCCCACTTTTTGTAGCCCGAGATGGTGAGCACTTTTTTCAGGTGGTTTGTCTCCTTGTCTTTTGCCTCTTGGGTACTGCATATGGTGTTAGCTCTGTGGGTAAGGGTTCGAATCACTCCCAGTTTGTGTTCAAGGGGCTGGTGGCTGTCGAACTGTAAATATTGGTCCGTATGAGTTGGTTTACGGTAGACCGAGAAGGATAGAATGCCATCAGTTCTGGTGATGAGGGTGTCCAGCATGGCTATGGAGTTGTTCTGTTCCACTTCCCTCGTGAATTTGATGGCTGGGTGTTGGTTGTTCAGATGTTCTGTGAACTGTTCGACCAGTTGCTGGGGGAGGATAGTCATGGTGTCGTCTACGTAGCGCCCCCAGTATCGTGGTGGGGAGTGGAAAGAAGCCAATGCTTTCTCTTCAAAATCCAAATTGTCATTCCACTGAGATTTTGCACTCTGCGTCAAGACAGAAAGTAAACCTTCCTAAATAAAAACTCAAAAAACATAAGGCCACTCACTCTGTGAAAGTAGTTGGGGTCGGCTCCCTTGGAGAGCAGACGGAGACAGGTTTCCACATTGTTTGTTCGAACGCTAGAGTGAAGTTCCTGGCAATGTAAATACTCAGATATAATACAAGAAAAGTTTTCTTTAAATAAAAATAAACAAATAAAATCATCAATGATACCAGCAATTGCCCACACATACAGACACAACCACACACACTCCCCAAACTAAAAATGCACATACACACAAATACACTATTACTACTAAATTAATACTGCTATTTTAAGAAGAAGAGAAGGCATTGGACAAATATGCAGGTAAAATAATAACAACAATTAAAATAACAAAGACTAACATAGAACACACACACACACAAAAACATCTATTACTACAAGTAGGTTTACATCAATGTCACTTCAGAAGAGAGAGTTCGGCAAATATGCTGTTGAAATAATAATAATAATCAAAATAACACACACATACACACACACACACACATACACACACACGCGCACACACATACACACACCCCACACACACACACACACACACACACACAACACACACATATACACACACACACACAAACAATCTATTAATCTATTACCATGAGCAGATTTAAATTGATATCGCTGCTTAACAGAATAGGAGTTTGCCAAATATGCTGCTAAAATAATGCTAATGCTGCTACGCTAAAATAATATCAACAATCAAAATAACGTCACACACACACACACACACACACACACACACACACACAAATTCCATTCCATTCACACATACAAACATACCCCCACCATCCTTCACTCACAATGTAGGCCTACATACAACCATCCATGTACCACAAAACACATACACACACACACATTTCATCCCATTCACACATACAAATATACCCCCACCATCCTTTACCCAATGTATACACACAACCATCCATGCAACCAAACACACACACACACTCTCTCTCTCTCCCACACACACACATAAACACACACACACACACACACACACACACACACACACACACACACAAACACACAAAGTGTTAATAACAGCTGAAAATATTACCTTGCTAACATCATCCAAGGAACTGGCGTCACTGTCCTTTTGCTTGTTGACAAAGGACAGGAACTGGTATTTGGCACGGATAAAGTCGGACTTGTTGGGACTGTCAACAGAAACACAGAAAAGATACACCTGATAATCATCCGAGTCTGCACTGTTATTATCTTTTTTCAAAGGATCATCACACCCAGTGACTTTACCTTTGTGCTCACCCTTTTTTTTTACAAAGCGATGATGATGATGTCAATGATGATAATCATGATGTTATGGAGTTCCATCTAGGACTGAGACTGGGTGACAGGGCTGTACTCTATGCTTACTATAATAATATATCCTGGTGCTAACCAGGCCCAAGAGATACAGACACCTGCTGTGCTGGTCAGTAGATTTGAGCAACACCGTCAATGACACATCTGTGAAGTGGATGAGACTTGACTGTGTGGTCCCAGTCTTCCCAATGAGCCCATAGCACACCCAAACTCTGGGTAGGAGCCGGTTAGAGCTGAAAAATCCTCCCACGATATAGTTTTGAAGGGACAGATAGGAATTTGAACCCACAACCTTCCAGTTGGTAGTCCGTTGCATTGACCACTTCACCACCTGCAATGTTAATATTGTTTAAAGCCCAGCTGACTGAGCACAGCTATCCAAGTACGCATTAAAAAAAAAAAAAGAAAAAAAGAAAACATTCCAATTTCTCTCAGATGCATGTATGCAGGCTATTTTGCCCCACACTGTGCAGGGACTATGTTGCTATACAGTCTGCTTACTGTTTTTCGTAGGCATGCATACTGGGTGTGTTGTTGTTGCTATAGGCCACTGCACGCTGACATGATTTACCGGATCTTTAACATGCAAATTTCACATTCTTCATGGCTGAACACATGCAGGATATTAGACACTAGCAGGTCTGCATACATGTTGATCCGCAAGTTCAGAAAAATCGTCACTCTTTCCCCACCACTGGCACCAGATAGGGCTGAACCCTGTCACTATTACTGTTATTTCTGAGTAAAGCCCAGCCGACTGTGCAGAGCCACATCAGGGCTATAACCTGTTTCAAAACATAAACAATACTTCAACAGGAAAAAACACAAAAACAAAAGAAAATTTAAGTACACATATCAATGCATTTGCGCACATGATCTAAGGAGATGTCCCTGACATTGACCGCTCCATCCAATTCATCACACAGGAGATTTAAAAAACACCTGAATACAAATTTAAACATAGCTAAGGACAATCAAACAAAACCAGGCCTGAATTTCCTAAAATTGCTTCTGCATATCTCATTTCGCTAAAGCCAAAAATACACTTAATACATGTACCCAATTATTAATCCTTAGAGAAAGTACGTAAGACTTCATCGAACACATACAGGTGAACGGACCAGCAAGGCAGAAAATGATAGGGAGAAATGACAGAAACAGACCTGCCAACCCTGACTTTTAAGTTGGAGTATTTGTCCAGGAAAAATGGAGTATTTTTGAAAATATTGGTGTATTCTGAGTGCGCAGCGCCGAAGGCGCAAGCTAACTAGGGGGGTCCGGGGGCATGCTCCCCCGGAAAATTATTAAAGAATTGGTGCAAATCTGTGCAATCTAGAGCATTCTGAGCCCAAAAATTCACTTTCTAATGGTACTTGATTTTTTTTTCGTCGTATTTTTTATTAAGTCGGCGTATTGGTCGTATTTTGAGTAAACTGGCGTACTAAATACGCCAAAATCGTATGGGTTGGCAGGTCTGCAGAAAGCAAAGGAACAAGGCAGAAACGAAGACAGTGACAGAAAAGGGAATTTCCAGCACAGTATTTCCAGAAGGTGGGGATACTATTTGTATTGAAAGAGCCCCAGGCATCCCCATAAGGGCCAGATGACTGCACACAGACACTAGTTTATGGGATCTTTCATCATCATCATCATCATCATCATCAGGTGCCCTGCCGCATGGTGTTGGCGACCATGGACTTCCAACCATCTCTATCTCTCGTTGCCCCCAGCAGCTCCCCCACCCTCCTCATCCCCAGCCACTCTGCAAGTCCGTCCAGCATTCTCTCCCTGGATCTACTTGGTGCTCTCTTTCCCTCCAGCTTTCCTGTTGTGACCAGGTGCTCCAAATCCCCCTTCCTCATAAAATGGCCTATAAATGTTGCTTGTCTTTTCCTAATCTTCGTTATGAGTGATCTACTTGTGTCTGCTTCCATCAAGACTGTCTCGTTTGTTTTCTTTGCTGTCCATGGAACTCTCAACATTCTTCTGAGAAACCACATCTTGGCTGCCTCGATCCTGCTCTGGCTTTGGTTGTTGACTGTCCATGCCTCGCATCCGTACAACAGTGTTGGTTCTATATAACATTCAAGGACTCTCTTTCTGATGTTAATTGATAGGCATTTGTTGGTAAGAATGCTTGTCATCTTCTTGAATGCTGTTTTGGCTTGGCCGATTCTGCCAGCTATTTCCGATGTGCATCTGCCGTCTGATGAAATGACCGTTCCCAGGTATTTGAACTTATTATTAACCTGTGTCAAGGTTGTGCCATTTGCTGTTATTTTGCATGAGGGGATTTCATGTATTTTACTGATCACCATGGGATCTTTAATATGCAAATTTGACATTCTGCATGCCCAGACACATGAAGGGTGTTCGGTACTAGCAAGGCTGCACACATGTTAATTAATCAGAGAGTGGGAGATCAGAAAAAATCTACACTCTTTACCCACCAGGCAGAATTGAACCCAGACCTTTTGATCATGGAAAAGAATCAAAACAGAAATAGCAGAACAATGTGGATCTGTTGAAGGGACAGGAACTATTGATGATATAAATATCGTTAAAACTCTCAAAGAAAGATCAAACGAGTTGTTGGTCAGGAGATTTGAGCAACACCCTCAGTGTTTCATCAGTGAAGCGGATGAGACTTGATTGTGTAGTCCCAGTTTCCCCAATAAGCCCATAGCACCCTCAAATTTGGGTAAGAAGTGGCTGGAGTCGAAAAATCCCATACTGACTCAGAAAGCACCCATGGGGATTCAAACCCACAACCTTCCAGCTGGATGTCCGTTGAACTAACCACCACACCACATTAACTGTAGGTGTATGATTGGTTGTGTAAAATAATGTTATTTGTGTATGCTTCATCAACTTGTTTTCAAGTCTTGCATCAGTGTATGTCCATTCGCCTGCATGAATCCCTGTGTAGGCATTTGTGTGCCTCTTGAAGTCTTGTCTCTCGCGTCATCTACAGTACAAACGATGAAGAGGAAAAAAAACCATCTACAGTACAAACAATGAAGAGGGAAAAAAACAGAGGATGACGTAGATAGAGAAAAATGGGATGACGGAAGGGGAAGGTTATGGACAAACAGAAGGAGAGGAGAGTATCTCCCCACACTCACTGCAGGGGATCTCGGGGTCCAGGTTTTTTGCGGCCATGTCTGTTCTGGGACGGGTCCAGCATGGTGTGTTCCCAGATGTTGTTGGCGCCGTTTGTCGCCAGCTGGTATACCAGCTGCACACCCACAAACAGACCGATAAGCATACATGCATGCACACACACACACACACACACCACACACACAAAGAGCTTCATTCAACTTGAAGTAAATTCATTTTTTGAGACAGATGCACGTATACTACTAACCATAACCCTGACATCAATTACACTGATTAACCCTTTGATTCCCACACCCTATCCATCAACTGCAAAAACTTAACCCTTTGACTCCCCTCACCCTATTCACCAGCCTCCTACAGGAAACTGGTGGATAGGGTGAGTGAGTCAAAAGGTCAAGTTTTTGCTTTACTAGCAGTGCAGTGCAGATGCTGGCAGACAGGGTGTGGGAATCAAAGGGTTAAATCAGAATAATTTGAAAGCATAACACACACACATGCACACAAATAAAATAAACACACACACACCACCACCACCAACACACCACACACACACACACACACACACAACACCACACACACATAAATAAATAGGAATGTTATTCAGCTTTAAAGATTGCTTTTATTTCTAAAAAACTGTAGATGATGCAGAAATTAGTCCAGCAAACTGATAAAAAAAAAGTCCACACACAACACAACACACACACAACACACACAACACACACACACACAAGAACCAAACCACACCAAACACACACACACTACGAACTTTTGTCAACTTGAAGAGGCATTCATTTTCTAAATGGCGCCTGCGGGTTAAACAAACAATGAATGATAAAACCAGAACATAAGGAACCGAAACAACTCTTTGACTCCCACACCCTGTCCACCAGCATCCCACAATGTCAACCATGATAGCGAAGCAAAAACTTGACCCTTTGACTCTTTCAACCTATCCACTAGCTTCCTGCAGGATGCTAGTGAATATGGTGAGGAAGTCAAAGGGTTAAGGTTTCGCAGTTGGTAGATAGGGTGCGGGAGTCAAAGGGATACATTACATCAAACACACATGAATTCCTGACTCCAAAGTGCTAAACCCAAGATGGCCTGCCAACAACAGTTAGCTATACTATGTCTATATCTATGACATGATGAACTGTTCACTATATCTATGACATGAACTGTTCACTATATCTATGACATGAACTGTTCACTATATCTATGACATGAACTGTTCATACATCAGAACTGATTCTACAGGGATTCACAACACTTGCATAATTCTATATTTTATGTGTTCCGTCCCAATCTGCCAGTGACGATCTGCCAGACCCCTTGACCTCTTATGCACTGGCAAGGTCTTGAAATGGAAGGGGGCAACAATAAAACACTAACGCAGTAACTGAGTAAGCAAGCTGACATCACCAGAATGAATGAAGCATTACTGTGGGCAGGAAACAGGACGATTTCTATGTTACAAGTAGGAAGACACTGAACACAAGATCTGTATCAAATGCTGAATACAAGGCCCTATTCATTTTATCAAGCCATCTAACTAGGGGGAAGAAAAAGGCCATCTGATATGACATCTACAGCTAAACCATAACAAAGGCTTGACTTTTCTGATTTCAGTGCCTGTTAACCCTTTGACTCCTGCACCCTGTCCACCAGCATCCTGCATTGTCAATCATGCTAGCAAAGTAAAAACTTAACCCTTTGACTCCCCCACCCTTTCCATCAGCTTCCTGCAGGATGCTTGGTGGATAGGATGAGGGAGTCAAAGCTTTTTTTTTGCAGCTGGTGAATAAGGTGCAGGAGTCAAACTGACTCAAAGGGTTAATCTCAAAATATACACTTATGTCATATATACGTGTATACATAAAATATATACATATATATAGATATATGATACATATATATGTGTGTGTACGCGTGTGTGTGTGTGTGTGTGTGTGTGTGTGTGTGTGTGTATACATATAGATGTATATATACAGCTGTCTACTTACATTGTTATAATGTACCATTCATTCACTTGTATCTTCCAAAAGAACCTGGGATGGACCTTTCAACACCTCACAGAGGCATTATTAACTTCTGGTTAATGATTTTTACCAAATACAAATGAGTACTTATATGGGTGCCCCTCCCCCCACTCCCAATCCTCTCTCTCAATCTACCTGACCATAAAAAAGTTTAAACGGGAAATGTTGGACATCCCATTAACTCTAAAAGTTGTAGGGAAGTGAGGAGGTAGATACCTCAACTTTTCTCAGGCAAGCATTGTGAGGATGATGCTCATCTCCTGTTTCTCATGGCTTTACCTTTTCTAAGTTTAAAGAAAGCCACACACCCATGCACAGCTGGATAAAATGGAGGCTGCATGCACAAAGTTTTGCTACAGCAATGGACTTAAAACCATGGCGGACTTAAAACCATGGCAGGACTTTATAAAGCGCAGTGTGCCCGAGATTTCAGCTTCATTTCCAACCCTTGAAACAGTAAACATTACATCTCTCTTTCTCAAAATGTTCGATGCAGAAGCAATAACACAACTTAGTATTCAGGAGAAAGATAGCTTAAATTATTACATCCAAATACTTTGTTAGATGTAATATTGCATTAATGGAAATGCCATGACAAATCAATACAAACATTTCAAATCGGGGCAGGTCTGAACTATGACGGGTGGAGCTAGTGCCTGGCGCGCGTGTCCAGTCTGGCACCACGACCTTAAATATTATAAATGTTTAGATCTGTGGCATCGTTTCTGGGCAGCAATAGAGCTGCATGCGTATCACTTTCAGTTTCAGCTTGACCAAACTATAATTGTAGGGCCTGCCTATGTATGTGTGTGAATACATGAGGAACCCTTATACTAAGTTATAGTGCCCTGCTCTGCAATAACATGAGCACAGCATGCATGCAGGGATCAAAATCTGTGAACTAGCTCTTCTCACCTGATCCGTTGGATCGACTGCCAGGCCTTTAATAGATCCCTCAAAAACCCTGGACTGGTCTGTACAAACAAGAGGTACCCCTTGTCTCAACCCTCACCCTCCTAACCCACACCCTTCTCTACTACACTCCATGTGCTACTTACAGCATGCTGGCTGGGGTTCCACTGTCCTTTCTTCAAGGATTTCACCATGGAGATGTGGCGACCCAGGCTTCTGTGAACGCTGCAGCACTCGTCGCAGATCAACACCCCACGGTTGATGGATGCCCATGTCGGATCTGCAAAACGCATCTCAGCTGAGCTCAGCTTTCTGGCTTCACATCGGAAAAAAAAATCTGATGAACTGGTAATGTGGATCAGAAATATCTGACTTCACCATGTCTTTCTGGTTTTTGTTTGTTTTTTCTTTGTTGTTTGTCACCTCACATTCAGCACCTCTCAGGACTATGTCACTACTTCCTCACTACTTCAGTACTTGCTTCAGCCCTCTAGCACATCTCCAAATGGAAAGAAAGTTGGATCACCATAACAGTAGGGTATGAAGCCATGGGCCATGGAACTGGGACAGTTTTACTTTTAGATTTGTTTCACAATACTGTGATGATAAGAACAGGGATGATAGTGATAATGCTATGGTGTTCCATTTCAGATTGAGACCGTGTGACAGTACAAATGTGTACTTTTATGGGAGCTCCCCTCCGTACTCCCAATCCTCGACACTTAGTAACTCACTTTCATAATACTATCCCGCTGTCAACTAGGCTGAGAGATATTATATGGTGTTAATAAGGAAGTTTAAACAACACCTATGGTGTTAATATTAATAATAAGGAAGTTTAAACAACACCTATGGTGTTAACAAGGAAGTTGAACTTGAAGCAACACTCTTAACCCTTTAACTCCCGCATCCTATCCATCAACTGCAAAAACTTGACCCTCTGACTCCCTCACCCTATCCACCAGCTTCCTGCAGGCAGCTGGTTGATTGAGTGAGGGAGTCAAAGGGTTAAATTCTTGCTTTGCTAGCATGGTTGACAATGCAGAATGCTGATGGACAGGGTGTGGGAGTCAAAGGGTTTTAATCAATGACACATTCATAAGTGGATGAGACTTGACTGTGTGGTCTACCTTACTTATGAGACCACAGCACAATGAACTTTGGGTAGGAGCCAGCAAGGTCTGAAAAATTCCACCAACAATCTACCATAATTTATGAAATAAGATGATCTTTACAGAACCGCTTATTAGTACAAATCATCTCATATTTTGAACAAATTTCCAGTTAACTTCTATCAATCTTGATGAACAAGTACATCAAACATTCAGTTTATATATTTCAATAAACAAGTACGTTAACCTTTCGACTCCCACACCCTGTTCACCAGCATCCTGCATGTTCAACCATGCTAGCAAAAGCAAAAACTTAAGCCGCTGACTCCCTCACCCTATCCACCAGCTTCCTGCAGGGAAGCTGATGGACAGGGTGAAGGAGTCAACGAATTAAGTTTTTGCAGTTGGAGAACAGAGTGCAGGAGTCAAAGGGTAAGATAATCTGAAAAGTCTATGGTTTATAAATACTGGTCAAAGAAGATGTGATCATGTACAAATAGGTTAATATTGTAATAAAGGATGGGGTAAAACCTAAAACAAAAAACAATACAAAACCAAAACCAGAAATACGCAAAATCCAAATGAGAACAGGTACAGTTTAAATTACAGAAGTGAGAAGAAGACCTCAATCAAACTCAGACAAATGCAATTTTTCCACTAACTAGCCTTTGTCCATTTAAAAAAAGAAAAGAAGAGAAAAGAAAAGAAAACAAAAAACAAAACAATAACAACCAATTATACACAAAACTTTAACAACAAAACAACCGAATTTACATGAAGTCTGGCACAAATGGAGAAACTAAATGATATGAAATGATGAAGTGTTTGTGATTTGTGGTAATTGGGAAAAAGGGGAGAGAAATGTGACGAATCAAGGCTAATGGACAGATTGCAGAATCTGTTCATGTAAAATGGTTGTACCACATTACTGTTGTTTTACAATGAGGAAAGTCCAGGGCTGATAATCAACAAACTATAAATGCATTTGTGGTGCATCTTTTCTCAAAATTGAGTAAACACTTACACAGAAATTATACACACATTAATAATACAATGATACAATTATAAATTATAAACGCATAAATGTATCCACAGGTCATTTCTTGAGTGAGAGTGATACAAGAAACGTGCACACATATAATCATTATGCATTCATACATATGACACTTAAAATTAAATATAAATCACAGCTATCTGTAGTGTATGATGACGAAATGAATACACGAAATAAAATGAAGTAAATCACACAAACGTGAAAAAGAATGAATTTAAACAACATAACAAATATATAGAGAATTAAGTAAATGAAAAAGGAAAGAGAGGTAGGGATGGGAGACGTTGTATAAACAGAGCAGGAAGCAAACTAAGGTGGTCAAAAACAGATAAATGAAACAGAGATAAAAAAACAATAATAAATCACTAATCAGTCAACATAATATATTATCAGTCATGAGTCAACAGATCAGCTACTGAGCAAGATCTACAAAAATATATATATATATGAAGAGTTGCACTATACAGGGTTGTGATACATGGAAGATGGAGGCTGAATGAATGAAAAAAAATACGAACATGAGAAATATCATTAATATGACATAAGGTACTGTGTCCAAACCCTTCCTGCAACAAATCCAGTCTGACCTTGAAAATGGATGAAAAAACATCCTAGATCAATTGCCATGGGGCTGAAGGTTGATTTTATGTAACCATTGCAGCCTGTTTGTTTCTTTTGATACTGATAGTGCCATGGATTTGATGACAGACAGTTCTGAGTTCTATCCCAGCTGGCAGCATTAAAAATTGACCTGTTACTGCCAATCTTTATGCTTCAATCATTCTGATGGTGTAAACTTGATGTTCCACAGGTTTCTTCTCTTCTCCACCATTCTTATTTCAAGACCTTGTCTGTGAATAAGATATTTCATAGGCTAAAAGAGTCTGTTAGACAACAGGCAAGTCTAAAGAATCTCTCTTGAACAAACTCCAAACAATTATATTTATAAACAAAACAAAACAAAGAAAAAACAGTAAATAAATCATTAAATGCATACTGTACATATCTATACATGCACACAGAGTGACTCTTACACACAACTTACAACTGGAACAAGCATTAGACCAAAGAAAAGAGACTCCAGTCTAAGAACCATAAGATACACACATGTGACATATATATCAGTATCACTAACATCAGACATCATCTTCTCTTTATTTTTCAGAAGGTCAAACCAGCCTAATATAAGGCTATGTCTTTAATAATAATAATGTTTATTTATATAGCGCATATTCCATGCAAACATGCTCACCAGCGCTTTACATTTCGCAAAACAAAAAATGTTCACAACTACGTATACAATGAGAAAACAACCACCATCAAAGCTACACAAGTAAGAAGATACATCAAAAACCACAGAATATTCAAGTTCAAACACTGACTTACGCAATGAAACAACAACAGACCTTTCGTAATAATAATAATAATAATAATAATGAGCATTCATATAGCGCACAGTCCAAAAAATTGCTTCTGGCGCTCTACAAGTACACACACACACACACACACACAGACACACACACACACACACACACACACACACACGCACGCACGCGCGCGCGCACGCACACACACACACAAACACACACACACACAACATACACGATCGCAGGTTGTCAATATCATAAGCATAAAGAAGAAGCACCACGAAGAGGAGAAGTCAGCACGAGAACAGATGTGTTTTGAGTGAGGTTTTGAAAGAGGTAATAGACTCTGCGTGCCTGAGAGGAGTTGGTAGGGTATTCCACGTAGTGGGAGCCTGGTAAGAGAAAGATCGTTGGCCATAAGTTTTTGTCCTCACAGAGGGAATGCGGAGAAGTCTAGTGTCAGATGAAGAGCGGAGAGAGCGAGAAGGAGTGTAAATGTGAACAAGTTCAGAGAGGTATTCAGGGCCAGTGCCAGAGACAGCATGGTAGGTCAGTGAAGAAATTTTGTAATCTATCCTGTCTGAGATGGGAAGCCAGTGAAGTGAGTGAAGCAAAGGAGAGACATGTTCAAATTTAGAGGACCTACAAACCAGACGGGCGGCATTATTCTGTATTCGTTGAAGTCTATGTAAGAGATGTTTAGGAAGTCCAACCAAAAGAGAGTTGCAATAGTCAAGTTTAGAGAAGATGAAAGCACAGACTAGAGTTTTAGTAGCGTCAGCAGACAGGAGGTGGCAGACAGAGCTAATCTTCCGAAGTTCAAAGTAAGCACTTCTACAAACATTTGAGATGTGTTGTCTTTCATGCAGATACACACAAAACACACAGATCATACTTTAAAACTACCCAGAAATGTTTCTGTTTACATTTATAGGACACAGAAAATAGTCTCTTGGCTCAAAAATAATAAACTACGCTTATAGTTATACTAGGCCTATAGAAAATAAATTAACAAACGATGCTAAAAACTTATCCTCTTCCCGAGGACTGTCAGGGACTGGAACAGTCTGCCCCCCTCCGAGGTTATCTCCTCAACCTTGGTGGAGTGCTTAAAGTCCCGAATCTGACCAGCCAGCCCTCCTCCCCCATCCTCTACCACCACCACCCCACCCCAAAAGCCCCCTACTGCCAGTTCTACATACCAACAACCTAGCTAGTGGAAACCCCCAGTTCTATACACATCAGAACCATCAAAATGATGATGGGGGAAGTTTAAAGAAAGAAGAAGAACTTGCAAGAACAAAAGAATCACAACAACAATAAAACAACAAGTGATTTTTGGAGTTCGTGTAGACCTAAATATATTGTATAAAAGTACAGGCCTATGTGTATTTTATTGTCTGTTTTTTAAGGCCATGTTACACAACAGAATCAACAAGGTAGATGGGCAACTCACTATGGCAATGCCCCAGGTCCACTCTTAACACCAAGTGCAGCACCATCAATGATCAAATGATCATGATAAAACATTCAAGGGTAAGATTTTATCACCGAGTTCCAGAACAATTATCTAAACAAGCTAAACTAAGATTAATTAAAGTCTTATGACGCAATTTACAACAAAACAAACCTGGAGCAGAGCAATCTGCACACACTGGCGGGGGACGCACCCCTCCTCCCCTTGGCATGGTCATTTGGGGCGTCTGCTCTTCTTGGAGCTGGCAGCAGACAGTAGCGGTTCCAAGTCGGCCGAAGCCCTCAACTTTTCATGCAGCTGCTCAGCTCAAGTAGCACAGCAGGCAGCTACAAAGTTCAGACGCTGAAGTTTTTATCGCTGGGACCGCTCGGTAATTTGATCCCCGACAGTATGGGAAGTCTGTGGGGTGCTGGTGTGGTGGCGAGCCGCCCAACTCCGTTTCGACACAATCACTGAGTCAGCCGAGAAAGAATTCGAGGTGGGAAAAAATCCACTTTCAGCACACAAAGCGAGTCCACACTGTCAATGAGAATGAGCACGAGGTACTTTTTGGTTCCCGCCAGAGCTCTGAGCTATGTATAGCGCTCCGACGGATGAATATCTTGTTTTTCCATCATCTGTTTTGTATCACATTTTCATCCAATTTTTGACAAGTTCCTGGACCTCGATTATCGTAAAGTAGTTTTACCAGCGTCGCTAAAAGGAAATAGATGTTAAGTGCAAGGACAAATCTATATCTTATTGAGTGAACGATATTTAGTTTGCTGTTTTTAAATCATGTTTTGACATATATTCATCCTTTTAATGATTTAATGATTTGTAACGAAACAAAGAAACAAATTACGACGTATGCCCCAAGGGTGTTAATGTTGTAGGGGAGACAATACATAACAGGTAACACTTCTTGTCGATACATAGTTGCTTCCCATATTTTGTTGGCCAGGCTTGAGGACAAGTATTTATTTTCTTCGTGTATACTTCAGCATATAATTGTAGCTTAGTGATTATTCATTATCTATATTTGTTGCTCCAAATACAAAATAATAAAGTCAAAAACATCAGTTTACAAAAGGCCGATATATAATGTAAAATTAGTTTGTGTTTGAATAAATAAAATTACTTCTACTTGGTACATTGTTTCCGTAGTGTAGTGGTTATCACATCCGCCTAACACGCGGAAGGTCCTGGGTTCGAGCCCCAGCGGAAACATTTTTTCTTTTTCGTCATGAAATTGATATTATCATATTATCATTCATCTAACTAAAATTTCTCTCGCGCTAATTTTAATAACAACAACAATAATAATAATGACTCCCCGCGTTCAAGCAAATAGGAACCAGAAAAAAAAACAAAAAAAAACGGAAAAAAGAATAAGAACGCGTATTTAATGCAAGACAAGACAGGCAAAATTTTCGGCCAACTGGTCTTTGTCGAGCGTAAGATCACAAACACACACCAGATACAAAAAAGGAGGAGAAAAAGACCGAAACTTCCCTGCTGCTCCTTTCTCACATTGGATGTATTTGGAACCAAGTCTTGGTTTAATAGAGAGAGAGAGAGGAGAGAGAGAGAGAGAGAGAGGAGAGTGATGGAGAGAGAGGATGAGAGAAGAGGGGGGGAGAGAGAGAGAGAGAGAGAGAGAGAGAGAGACTTTGTCACGTACGCATGTGTGTGTGTGTGTGTGTGTGTTGTGTGTGTGTGTGTGTGTGTGTGCGCTGTGTGTTTCGAGCTTTGGCATAATCGTGAAGTTTTGAAATATGTGTGCATA
>JAPXFY010000025.1:14286696-14316696 GCA_030674185.1 Monoplex corrugatus | reverse complement strand
TTCTAAGAAGAATGTTGAGAGTTCCATGGACAGCAAAGAAAACAAACGAGACAGTCTTGATGGAGGAGACAGAAGAAGACCATTCGTAAGGAAGATTAGGAAAAGACAGGCAACATTTATAGGCCATTTTATGAGGAAGGAGAATTAGAGCACCTGGTCACAACATGAAAGCTGGAGGGAAAGAGAGCACCAGGTAGACCCAGGGAGAAAATATTGGACGGACTTCCAGGGTGGCTGAGGACAGAGAGGGTGGAAGATGTGCTTGCGGCAACAAGGGATAGATACATATGGAGGGCCATGATCGCCAACACCTTGCGGCAGGGCACTTGATGCTGATGATGAAATGTATGCCTTTTGCTACTACTCAGCAGTCCACACCTTTGAATAAAATCCAGTACTTATCCACCCATAGCGAACTAAGAAAATCTTGTTCACATATCTTTCTTGTCACAGGCAGATACACGCAAACACACACCTCTTTTGGTTGATACGAAATAATCCCCCCACCCCGATCTTTTTACAGAGGTGAAAAAAAAAGAACGAAAAGAAAAGAAAGAAAAGAAAAGAAAAGAAAAGAAAAAAAAAGAAAAGAAAAGAAAAAGGGTGTGTGGGTGGGTGCAAGCTAATGTAATGACAATATTTATTGACGATAACTAAATGTGTGGGTGGGTGCAAAACAACGACGCTGTCTTTTAATCAGATAACTAAAAATAAAAAGAAGAGAGAGAAAAAAAAAGAAACAATTTATAAATATTGATAAGTTCAAAGCACACCACCCACTACTTTATACATATATCTGTTGGCTGGTTTGCACACAATCAAAGACACACAAGACAATAAACACACATTTCATTTTCCTTCCAAATTCACCATATCTGAGTAAGGTCCTCTCCTCACAAGACTTTAACGGCAATGAAATAGACACACACACACACACACACACACACACACACACACACACACACACACACACACACACACACACACACACACACACACACACACACACACACACACCACACACACACACACACCACACACACACACACACACACACACACACACACACACACACACACACACACACACACACACACACACACACACACACACACACACACACACACACACACCACACACACACACACACACACACACACACACACACACACACACACACACACACACACACACACACACACACACACACACACACACACACACACACACACACACACACACACACACACACACCCTAATCCTTTCTTTCTCTTTCACTTTATGCGATTTCTTTGGGTAGAAAAAAAATTATTAACAGAGTTTATCATTCACATTGGAATATATCTCAAAAGGTATCACACAAGAGATTACACACACACACACCACACACACACACACACACACACACCCTGTGCGCTCCACCACACACACACACACACACACACACACACACACACACACACACACACACACACACTTGTGCGCTCACACCACACACAAGACATAACACGTATGTCCATTCCCTTCTCCACACACACGTGTATATATATATACACACAGCCCTATATATATATATACATATACACACATACACATACCACTGCTTTGTCATGTATAAACATACCATTTGATAAAATCATGATGAAATAAACAGCAATAAGTTCAAACAGACACACTGCTAAGTCATAGATGAATACATATGATACAAGGGAAGCAATTGGTAACAAAAGATTCAGACACACTCGTGCGCTTTCATGCATGCACATACACACACACACACACACACACACACACACAGACAGACAGACACACACACACAGAGACAGATAGACAGACAGACAGACACACACACACACACGCACGCACGCACACACACACTGCTATTTCATGGATAAATTTCACACATCACTTTGTGCTCCATTTGAATTGAAACTATAGTAGTTTGTCACACACACACACACACACACACACACACACACACACACACACACACACACACACACACACATATATATAATATATATATATATATATATATATATATATATATATACACACACACACTGCTATTTCATGTATAACATTTCAACATCACTTTATGAGATCATTGAATTGAAGCTATAGTAGTTTGTCACACACACACACACACACACACACACACACACACACACACACACACACACACACACACACACACCACACATACACACACACACACACACACACACACACACACGCCCCGCGCGCACACACACACACACACACACACACACCACACAGATCCCAAACACACACAGAGACAGATAGACAGACAGACAGACACACACACACACACGCACGCACGCACACACACACATGCTATTTCATGGTATAATTTCACACATCACTTTGTGCTCCATTTGAATTGAAACTATAGTAGTTTGTCACACACACACACACACACACACACACACACACACACACACACACACACACACACACACACATTATATATATATATATATATATATATATATATATATAATATATACACACACACACTGCTATTTCATGTATAAATTTCACACATCACTTTATGAGATCCATTTGAATTGAAGCTATAGTAGTTTGTCACACACACACACACACACACACACACACACACACACACACACACACACACACACACACACCACACATACACACACACACACACACACACACACACACACACACACACACACACACACACGCGCGCGCGCGCACACACACACAGAGCCGCTCTGGGGCTGACTACCTGTAAGTTTGCGCAATGATGTCCATCCGGAAGCGCATGTAGGCGGCTGCCTGCTGACGTTCTCTCTTAAGCCGGACCCGCTTTTCCTCGTCCGTTTCCCTTGGCGGTAAGGTGTCTCGGAAATTCATGGCGTCTGACTTTGCCTTTTGGTTTCAATTCTTTCTTTCTCTCAGTTGTAGTTTCCTTTCTCCCTCTGTCTTGCTCAGTGATATCTCCTCTCTTTCTTTTGAATTCTCTCTCTACCAGACAACCCTGAGTTTTCAATAAGCTCTTATTCTAATTCTCTCTTAGTTGTAGTGTAACCTCTCTCAGAAAGTCCTCATGTATTTGAATTCTCTCGAAGACGAAGGAAATCGAATGAAGAAGTCCTTGAAAATTCCAGAAAATGTCCACTGAAGCACTCTGTCGTTGTTATTGTTATTGGTGCTGCTGATTTAAGTTGGTTGCTATTGTTGTTATCGTCGTTATGAAAATGTCAGATCTCTTCTGTCTGCAGTTGTTGTTCTGATGGTTATTACTGTTGTTGCTGCTGTTGATTGTGGAACCTCTGCTACTACTGCTGCTGCTATGCTATTCTAGGGCGAAGACATCAAGTAGCACCTTATATGGATAACGAAAAATATATTCTGGGGATTCTGTAGATTGCTAGGCTCCCTGACTCTGCAACAGACCACTTGGCCAAGGGAAGACTTTGAGAAGTTGATATGTTACTTTCGGATGATGACAGACTCCGGTGAGTAACTTTCATTTAATGAAAATGCTTCTAAAACGATGACGAATTTATTTTCTGCACTGAGATACTGATAAGCATGTGATATTATTGAAATCGTAACCCCAAGCTATTTCAGCACTGGCAACGTGGTCAGTAGGTAATGTTACCACAGAGAGATCAGATATAATAACACAGTTGCAGAGATATAAAGTACATACGATGATTAGTTACATGTACACAATAGGACGCGCTTGTCTTCAAAACTTGAAATGCTTCTGCTGTTAATATTTCTGTTTGCAAATGAAAACGTTATCACGAAACTTAAGGGTAATATATTAACACTCCACACTGTTGAAATTCTTCTGTTTGTACGTTCCAAAATAAAAAATTGACGCCTATTCAAAAATTATAATTATTGTAGCGTCCTTAGAAAAACGTTCTCCAACCATACCCTGAAATTCAATGTGCGCTTTACGTTTTTGGCCTATAACTGCTGCTGCTGCTGCCTCTATATTCCTGAATACATGTATACTGTTCTCACTCAAAATCAGAACGGTAAGCTAAAGCTGAATGCAAGATGTTTTTCTGCAGTATTCTTGAAATAGTTCTGACTTTGACAACGCAATGGAAACCGATTAGCCTATGTGTTGAAGAATTTTTGAAAATAGTGTTTATTGTTCTCGGATACTACTTGCAAGATTGAAAGTTATATTCTCATGCAAAGACGAGAAGATAACCACAACTGAAAACTGACCTTGTAGTAGCCTTCGCGATATTGTTTTCACTTAAATACTGGGACACATTAAATTCTTTTGAAAATAGCTGCAGCGTTCCTGAATCACTGTTCTTATTCATTTGTCTCTGTGTTCTCGAATTGTTGTTTGTTTTGACACTGCACAGAAAATAAACTAGATTTCAGTTTCTAAATCACTCTTTCACACACTACTCTCAGATATGTTATCCTATTACAGCTATTTTTTGATACTCTTAAAAAAAACTCTTTACGTTCAAGTGCATGATATTGTCACAAAGTTTTATAGTGTGTCTGGAATGTTCTTAAAATACTTCTTCAGAATCCGTCAGACAATTTCTAGCATAAATGTAGTTGAAAACAGTTGATATCCTGAAATTAGATCACTTCCCCAAATGCTCTGAAGACACTGTTCGAAGTAAGGAAACAAACAAAAACACTTCTTCAAGTCAGCAAACAAACTCTTAGTTTAACTGGCCATTTTAAGCTGCGCACTTTCTCTCTTTGAAAGGAACTTTCAGTAGTTGACAGAATGGTTGAAATTTATCAGGCTGTCAATTTATGGAATATTCTTCAACCTGTCTTTCCAGTCAGTTATTCCACAAACACTTGAAAACTCTAACTCAGTGTATGTGTTCGTAGGTGTCACGGCTGACCTTCCACCATCAGAAGAGGCTACTGATATAATCCAGAGAAACTGCTGGTAAGAACGTAAGTCGTCAGCTCCAGCGGGTATTTTCAATTAACTTGACTTCAATAATATGAACAGTAAATTTGCTGACGAACAAACAAAACAAGAATAACAGTATCTTGTTATTATAATATGACACTAAGCACTTCTTTAAAACTGGCTTCAATTATTTCAGGATTGACTTTAACTGTTGTCAAAATATGATGCTGCATGCATACTAAAGGCTAACGTTAACAGGATCTGCCAAATATACCCTCAATATGTGAAGTAGCCTTTAGAGAGCTTTTACGTGTGGAAATTTACGCCCAATAGTTTGTGCCTGTTGCATCTACCTGGATGGTGATTATGAAGACTTGGCTTTGACGTGGTATTGGATGTCTTCAACGACGTCTGGAACTTACACATGCGACGTTGTCAGACGGTACTCAAAACTAAGATGGCGTATGTAAATTACGCATGTAATACAGTACTCAAAACGGTGTGTCCGATGTTGTCACCAAACAAAGCTATTGTTTAAAAAAAAAAAAATCTGCATTCAGTCCCAGCTGACGTTCTGCGGTCTCATTGTTGCTTCAAACTGATGTTGTTTTCTTTTTCAGTGGAGTTGGCCGACTCGTATCTGACGTTATACTGATGACGTGATGATGAAAGTTGTGACGCCGTTCTGCTCGAGATCTGTTGCCTTCAGGCCTGGGCTTCAAAATGATAACGAAGCTCAGCTCCCTCTTCTTGGCAAAATCCTATGAAAATCAAAAACAAAAAATACAAGTGTGCAAATTGTATATATTTGTGTATTATGCGAACTGTATATATATTTGTGTATTATGCGAACTGTATATATATTTGTGTATTATGCGAACTGTATATATATTTGTGTGTTATGCGAACTGTATACATTTGTGTACTATGTAAACTGTATATATTTGTGTATTAAGCGAACTGTACATGTGTATTATGCGAACTGCACATATTTGTGTATTATGCGAACCGTATATAGTTGTGTATTGTGCGAATTGTACATATTTGTGTATTAAGCGAACCGTTCACATTTGTGTATTATGCGAACTATATTTGTGTATTATGCGAATTGTATATATTTGTGTATTACGCGAACCGTACATATTTGTGTATTATGCGAATTGTCTATATTTGTGTATTATGCGAACTGTATATGCGTATTATGTGAACTGTACATTAATTATGCGAACTGTATATATTCGTATATTATGCAAACTGTATACATCTGTGTACTGAAGCGTGCTATTAACATGAATCTGTTGGGGTATTAGTACAGTACAGTCCGTAATTCTTTACAGAAAGCAACTTCCACGTACAGCAGAACCCAAAGACCTTTTTAGCGAGTAAAAGTTAGATGCACAAGGCTGATAATAATAATAATAATTACAATATTTATATAGCGCAAAATCTTGATAAAATCAAATCTAAGCGCTGAAACAGACACACACACACGCACGCACGCACACACACGCACGCACGCACGCACACACACGCACGCACGCACACACACACACACACACACACACACACACACACACGCACACGGCTATAAATGGGGAGAAAGAATAAAAGCAAATGAAAATTATAGAGAGCGTATTATATACAAATATATATTACAATGTGATTCCCCTCCGAATGGAGACAGGCTGCAGAGGGGATTGAGTGAGGTCAGGATTTTATGCAGAGGAGAAAAGGTGAGTTTTGAGAGCGGACTTGAAGGAGACAAAAGTAGGTTGCTGACGGACTGAGAGAGGAAGTTTGTTCCAGGAGAGTGGACCAGAAACAGAGAAGGCTCGTGGACCATAGGTATTGAGCTTAGTGCGTGGAAAGCGAAAAGTCAGAGGATCGGAGGCAGAGCGGAGGGTACGTGAGGGAACATAGATCTCAAGTAGCTTGACAGGTAATCGGAGGCTGCGTTATTGAGGCTTTTGTAGCACATGGTGTCTAGTTTGTACTGTATGCGCTTTGATACAGGGAGCCAGTGAAGTTGTGCCAGGAGAGGAGATATGTGGTCAGCTTTTTTCTTTTTGAGTACAAGGCGTGCAGCATTGTTTTGAATGCGCTGTAGGATGTGAATGGTGGAGGCAGGAAGACCGGACAGGAGTGAATTGCAATAGTCAATGCGAGACATTATGAAGGAGAGAACGAGTTTTGCAGTTGTTTCCACAGAGAGATACTTCCTGATCAGGCTTATACGATGGAGGTGATAGTAGCAAGATCTGGCAGTTTGAGAAACAAAGTTGTTCATGGAGAGGATAGAGTCAATGCAGACACCAAGGTTTTTAGCTGAATCAGAAATTGGGACTGATGTGTTACATAATGGGAGAGAAAGAGGAGGCAGCTGAGAAAGTTTCTGACGGGTGCCAATGAGGATAGCTTCTGTCTTGTCATCATTTAGCTGAAGTTTGTTGTATGTCATCCAATTTTTAATGTCCGAGTAACACTCAGTGATGCGAGTCAGGAGGCGCTGTATATTGTCAGGTGAGTCACTGTCTTGAAGTTGGGTGTCATCAGCATAGAAGTGGTGTTTTATAGAGTGGGAGTTGATGATGGTGGACAGGGGGGAGGTGTAAAGAGTGAAAAGAACAGGGCCAAGGACAGATCCTTGTGGAACACCACAGGTCAGGTATGCAGGTTGAGAGTAAGTGCCATTGATGAGAACAGTTTGTTTTCTGTTTGATAGATATGAAGTGAACCAGGAGAGAGCAATGTCAGAGATGCCAAAAATATGATGAAGTCTAGAAAGGAGAATACCATGATGAATGGTATCAAAGGCTGCAGACAGATCAAGGAGTGTGAGGAGAGAGACTTTGCCAGTATCAGTTGCAAGGAGGAGATTGTTGAGAATGTGTAGTAAGGCAGTTTCAGTGCTATGGCATTGGCGGTAGGCTGACTGGAAAGGATTGAGGAGATTGTTGCAGACAGGTGAGAGTTCAGTTGGTTGAGGACAACTTTTTCAAGCAGTTTTGACAAGAAAGAGAGATTAGAGATAGGCCGGTAATTTTTCAGTTCATTTGGGTCTAAATTGTATTTCTTGAGGAGAGGGTGAACAATAGCAGACTTGAAAGAATCTGGGACAGTTCCAGTTTGGAGAGAAGTGTTGATGATGTCAGTGATGAATGGGAGGAGCGTAGGGAGACAGTCAGAGTAGAGAGAACCTGGAAGAGGATCCAGTTCGCAGTTTTGAACGACATGGATCTGATTGTGTTGAGAATTTCTTCTTGTGAGACTGGGGTAAAAGTAGTGAGAGGTGTGCCAGAGAAGGAAGGGTCAGGTGGGCATGGGTGTCCTGTCAAGCCTGTCACGAAGAGTTTGTATTTTGGTGGTGAAATACTTGGAGAATACAGATGGGAGTTCTTCATTTGTGTGTTTTGTTGGGAGAGGTAAATCTTTTCGAGAGCTAATGCCATGGTCATTTTGAATCTTATCCGTCACATGGCATCAGTGGTGTCAGTGCGTTTGGAATCTATTGCAAACGTGGAGACAACATTTTTGAAAAGAAAAAGAAACTAAGACTGAAACAAAAGGGCACGCGCGCGCCGCACACAACACCACACACGCACACACACATACACTCACTCACACATACATAACAACACACACACACACACACACACACACACACACACACACACACACTCACTCACCACACACACGTACATAACACACACAAACACACACACACACACCCCACACACGCACAACCACACACACACACACACACACACACACACACACACACACACACACACACACACACACACACACACACACACACACACACACACACACGTACACAGTTTTAATTTTTAACAGATCTTAAGTCTAACTGGGGCATGGAGGATAACAACACATAAACGAAAACCACAATGGAATCAATAGATAATATCAGTAGAAGAATTTGAGAATTCATAACGGTCTAACAGAAAAAAATCCATTTGAAATCGTCTTTCGACAGGATTCTCAAATATGAATTAATATAATTATACAGTTTTAGAACATTTTATACATTTTGCTGATTTTATTGATCTTGTTTCCATCCAGAAAAAAAAAATTACGTACTGAGAACACTGATTTCACCTGACAGATATTTTTGTGGAATAAACTTCAATCGGTCTCCATGGAATATAGGACATTGAAATAATAACAGCAAACAAACAAACAAGCAAAAAACCCACCTGAAACTCATTGCCTAGGGTAAAGACAGCACGAAACATATATAATCTGCTTCACACACACACACACGCACACACACACACCACACACACACACACACACACACACACAACACACACACAATCTATCTATCTATCTATCTATCAATCTATCTATCTATCTATCAATCTATCAATCTATCTATCTATCTCTCTATCTATCTGTGTGTCTGTCTATCTCTCTACCTATCTATCTGTCTGTATCTATACACACACATACACACATATATATAGATGCATACACACACACACACACACACACACACACACACACACACACACACACACACATATATATATATATATGTAAAACACGCTCGCGCGCACGCACGCACACAACAACAACAACAACAATAACAACAAGAACACACACACATACATACACACACATACAGAGAGAGAGAGAGAGAGAGAGAGAGAGAGAGAGAGAGAGAGAGAGAGAGAGAGAGAGAGAGAGAAGAGAAAGAGAGAGAGAAAGAGAGAGAGAGAGAGAGAGAGAGAGAGAGAGAGAGAGAGAGAGAGAGAGAGATCCCTTCAAGGTAATATGAAATAAGCTCCTCTTATCCTCTTTTCTAATTTGAGATTATATAAGAAGAAAAATCTAAATGTACCGTTTATGTGCTTGTCATATTGGCAGATGTGATGCGTCTAGTGTGTCGGCTTCAGCCTGCACCTCTGGCTAGCACTGCTGTGCGAAAAGAAGAGCAGAAGGCGTAAGTCTCTTCCTGTCAGTACATAGCCTCTCCATCAGCAAGCCCTACGCTGTGCCTCCTCGTGGCGACAGGCGGTAACTGAGCACCTCACGGACTCAGGCTGAATCTCGTAGGACTCGGAGGAGGTCTGGCCCCCAGACGTGAGGCATGCAGGCCCACCGGCGTGTGGATACGCCCTGGTGCCCACGAACCAGACCCCCAAGCTATGGGTGAATAGCTCCACTGCCTTGTGGACATCTCGGGAGAGAGTAAGGCTAGCGGCACAAACCGATGGAAGGCAACGGGAAACCACCATCGTAATTTTTCCCAGGATATCATGGACAGAAACAAAAAGATCAAAGACAACGACGTAAATAGGTGCTCCTATGGAGCAGCTTCGTCCGGTAGGGACCGTCATGCGGCGCAGGTGACACCAGACCGTCAGCAAGTTACTGCGAACCCTAAACTCAGATTTAAAAACATCAAAGTTGCAGCATTGAATATAAGAACATTGTTACAAAAGGGTAAATTAGAAAATATCAAGACAGAGATGGAAAGACTTAACATTGGTATTTTAGGACTAGGGGAAGTGAGATGGAAGGGGGCAGGCATGATAACATCAGGAGAATACACAATGATATACTCTGGTGGTAACTCACATGAAAGAGGAGTAGGCATCATGATGGACAAAGACAAATCAAAAGCAGTTAAGGGATACTGGGCTGTGTCCGACAGAGTTTTGCTGGTCAAATTCGGAGGCAAACCAATTGATATCAACATCATTCAGGTGTATGCACCAACATCCGCAAGTTCTCAGGAAGACATCGACAACTTCTACGAAGTATTAGAGATGGCCAAAGTCCAATGTAATTCACAAGAAGTTACTGTAATAATGGGAGATTTTAATGCTAAAGTGGGACAGGATAGGGTGGAGGATATAGCTGGACCTCATAGCCTTGGTACGCAAAATGAAAGGGGTGAGAAACTTGTAGAATGGGCACAGATGAATGAGTTCATAGTAGGAAACACCTGGTTTGAGCAGCCTAATAGAAGAAAATGGACTTGGATGAGTCCAGGAGATAATACCAAAAATCAGATTGACTACATCCTGATCAACAAAAGATTTAGAAATTCTTTACTGTCAGCAAAAACACTACCAGGCGCAGACTGCAACAGTGACCACAATCCTGTAGTGGGAAAATTTAGACTGAAATTGAGGAAAAGGAAACAGACCAAAAACAATATCAAATTAAATCTTGGACTCTCAAAGACAGATGAAGGGATACGTAAAAAATTTAATGTGCATGTTCAAAACAAATTCTGGAAGACGTTGGTGACAGTGAGGAGCAATGGACAAAGTTGAGGAATTCGATAAATGAAGCTTATGAAGAAATCCCTAAAGCAGATAGAAAAGCAAAAAAGAACTGGATGACTAATGAAATTTTGGGCTTGATGGAGGAAAGGAGGAAGTCAAAGAGAAATGAGGAGATCTACAGGAAGATAGACAAGGAGATCAGGAATAGGTGCAATGAAGCTAAGGAAGCTTGGCTGAAATTAAAGTGCAAAGAAATGGAAGACCGACACAAAACGGATCGTCAGGGTATGTACAGACGAATTGAAGAAATTGTCCACAGAAAAACTACATGCACATCAACTGGTTGCTTGAAATCGAAAGATGGCACGCTTATCACGGAAAAAGACAAAATATTAGACAGATGGGGAGAGTACATTAAAGACCTTTTTGAAGATGACAGAAACGAAGAACACATTATAAAAAAGAACTTTGAACGACCACCCATAATGAAAGATGAAGTTAGAGCAGCACTGAAAAAGATGAAACCGGGAAAAGCCCCAGGACCAGACAACATTACTACAGATATGATTGAAGCCCTGGAGGAATTTGGCATAGAAAAAATAACAGTCCTCCTAAATGAAATTTACGACACTGGAAAAATCCCCAAAGATATGTCAAAATCAATTTTCATTGCACTTCCAAAGAAGACAGGGCTATAGAATGCGAACTCCATCGCACAATCAGTCTGATGAGCCATGTAACAAAAATCCTGTTAAGAATAGTCATGATGAGGACAAGGAATAGAATCAAAAGAGAAATAGCAGAAGAACACTGTGGATTTGTGGAAGGGAAAGGAACTATTAATGCCATATACATCCTAAGAACTATCATAGAGAGGTCAAATGAGATGAATTAGGATTTATATTTATGCTTTGTTGACTACATCAAGGCTTTCGATCGGGTAAGACATGATGAATTGATCAACCAACTGGAGTGACTCAATGTTGATGGAAAAGATCTACGAAAAATCAGAAATATGTACTGGGAACAAACAGCTGCAATGAGAATAGAAAACAATGTAAGCTCTTTCCAAAATATCAAAAGAGGAGTCAGACAGGGTTGTGTTTTGTCACCAGATCTGTTTTCACTTTACAGGGAAAACATCATGAGAAACCTAGAAGAAGACCCTGGATTAAAGGTTGGAGGGAAACTGATAAACAACATTCGATATGCAGATGACACCGTGCTAATTGCAGAAAGTGAAAGAGACCTACAAAACCTTGTGAATATACTAGAAATAGAAAGCAAAGGTAAGGGGTTGGAACTAAACAGCAGGAAGACTGAAGTCATGGTGATCAGTAAAAAACATGAAATCCCCTCATGCAAAATAACAGCAAATGGCACAACCTTGACACAGATTGAGAAATTCAAATACCTGGGAACGATCATTTCATCAGATGGCAGATGCACATCAGAAATAGCCGGCGGAATCAGCCAAGCCAAAACAGCATTCAAGAAGATGACAAGCATTCTTACCAACAAATGCCTATCAATTAACATCAGGAAGAGAGTTCTTGAATGTTATATAGAACCAATACTGTTGTACGGATGCGAGGCGTGGACAGTCAACAAACAAAGCCAGAACAAGATTGAGGCAGCCGAGATGTGGTTTCTAAGAAGAATGTTGAGGGTTCCATGGACAGCAAAGAAAACAAACGAGACAGTCTTAATGGAGGCAGACACAAGTAGATCACTCATAAGGAAGATCAGGAAAAGACAGGCAACATTTATAGGCCATTTTATGAGGAAGGGGGATTTGGAGCACCTGGTCATGGTGGGAAAGCTGGAGGGAAAGAGAGCACCAGGTAGACCCAGGGAGAAAATGCTGGATGGACTTGCAGAATGGCTGGGGACGGGGAGGGTGGGGAGATGCTAGGGGCAACGAGAGAGTGGAGGAATAAAACACAGGGTGGGGAATAGGGAGGGGGTGAGACTGACAGGGGTGGAATAGGTAGGGGTGGATTAGGTGAGGGATGGGACAGACTGGGGGGTAGGACAGACAGGGGTGGAACAGGTGAGGGATGGGACAGATGGGGGGGGGGTAGGACAGACAGGGGTGGAACAGGTGAGGGATGGGACAGACTGGGGGGTAGGACAGACAGGGGTGAACAGGTGAGGGATGGGACAGACTGGGGGGTAGGACAGACAGGGGTGGAACAGGTGAGGGATGGGACAGACTGGGGGGGGGTAGGACAGACTGAGGGGGGGGTAGGACAGACAGGGGTGGACAGGTGAGGGATGGGACAGATGGGGGGGGATAGGTGAGGGATGGCACAGATGGGGGGGGGATAGGTGAGGGATGGGACAGACAGGGGTGGAATAGGTGAGGGATGGGACATACTGGGGGTGGGATAGGTGGGGGATAGGACAGACAGGGGGTGGGATAGGTGGGGGATGGGACAGACAGGGGATAGTGGATGGGTCAAGAGGTGGAATAGGTGGGGAATGGGTCAGACAGGAGATGGAATAGGTGGGGGATGGGTCAGACAGGAGGTGGAATAGGTGGAGGATGGGTCAGACAGGGGGTGGAATAGGTGGGGGATGGGTCAGACAGGAGGTGGAATAGGTGGGGGATGGGTCAGACAGGAGGTGGAATAGGTGGGGGATGGGACAGACAGGGGGTGGAATAGGTGGGGGATGGGACAGACAGGGGGTGGAATAGGTGGGGGATGGGACAGACAGGGGGTGGAATAGGTGGGGGATGGGACAGACAGGGGGTGGAATAGGTGGGGGATGGGACAGACAGGAGGTGGAATAGGTGGGGGATGGGACAGACAGGGGGTGGAATAGGTGGGGGATGGGACAGACAGGGGGTGGAATAGGTGGGGGATGGATCAAACAGGGGGTGGAATAGGTGAGGGATGGGACAGACAGGGGGTGGATGGGACAGATAGGAAGGTGGTAGGGGTGGGGAGACAGGAGGATGGAGAAGGGGATGGACCCCAAAAAAGGGGATGGGACAGACAGGGGGTGGAGTAGGTATGAGATGTGAGAGAGAGCGTTCAGATTTCAGATGGCCTATAATAAGCTGTGGCCTTTATGTTCTAAGACAGAGCCATAGGGCAGGTAAGGGCCACCTGAAAAAAAGCCTTAGCCCCTTTCACTTCCACCCCCCCCCCCCCATCAGCTAAGGATGAGGTAGCCCCAGCACAAAGTTTAGAGTGTCGAAGTTAGAGGTACCAGGCCTGCAGGCGCCTTCAAACAGACCATGGTACCATGCAAGACAAACTTCGGATATGTGATGGCGAATTCTCGAGAAGAAGAAAGAAGAAGCAACGGCACCGGCATTATGAAAGGGAACAGAACGATAGGATTCTACTTACTGTTTTGCATACGAGAACGAAGAAACGTGCAGCAAAGAAGTTCAGAAAAAAAAACAAATAAAAAACAGTTGCTGTGGTGTAGTGTTAGTACAGTACAATCTCTCTGTCTTGGGTTACTGGAACCATGTTCTTTTTCTGAAGAAAATGGCTGTTAGAAAATAATTTGGTGCAAATGCTGTCCCATCCCTTCTGTGTAAAATTCGCTATCGAAGACAAAAGTTTTGCTTCTTGCAGTGAGAAAATAAGTTTCTCTGCGTGTGATTTTCGTGTCTATGTATTTACACGACGACTTTAGCGTTGGACGCAGAAGACAAATATTCGTGCCAGTTTTGCCCCTTGATGTTTTGCTTTGCCATCGCATCTATGGAATTACAGCTTGAATTTTTCAATTTCTTTTAATAATAGACATAGTTCAAAACAGTATGTCGTTGTTATTGTTATTTTTGTTTAAAGCCCAGCCAACTGCATAGGCCATATCAGGGCTATAACCATTTACAACACACAATACCTCAACAGGTAAAAAAGGAAAAGAAAATGCAGTACACAATGAATGCATTCGCGCACATCTAAGCAGATGCCCCTGGCGTTGACCACTCCATCCAATTTATCACACAAGGGATTTATAAAAAAACAAACCTGAATACAAAGTTAAACATAACTAAGAACACTAAAACATATAAAAACGGGCATAAATTACCTGAAATTGCTTCTGCATATCTCATTTGTCTAGAGCCAAAAATGCACTTAATACATGCACCCAATTATCAATCCTAAGAATTAGTACGTAAGACTTTATCGAACACATACAGATGAATGGACCAGCAAGGCAGAAAATGATAGGTAGAAATGACAGAAATCAAAGGAACAAGGCAGAAGCAAAGACAGTGACAGAAAAGAGGACGTTTCTAGCACAGGTGGACATAATATTTATACTGAAACTAGTGAAAGAGCCTAGGGCATCCCCACAGAGGAAAACAAGTTTAATTGTTACACACAGATAAATGTTTGTGAAATTAACGCATAGATAATGAAGACAGACAGCGATTGTAATCTTCTGATTTTTTCTGTTATCTTCAGTGTACGCTTGACAAAGGCTCGTTGGCTGAAATTTTGCAGCTGTCTTCCTTCGTTAACTAAATACTCGTTCTGGCTCATTCTAGATATATCTTGATACATTTTCGTGTGTTTCTGGTTTCTACTCGCCAAAACAAAGAAAACAAACGAGACAGTCTTGAAAGAAGCAAACACAAAAAGAGCATGAAAGAAGATTAGGCAAAGACAAACAACATGTATAGGGCATTTTATGAAGCAAGAGAAATTAGAGCATCTAGTCACAACAGGAAAGCTGGAAGGAATAAAAACCAGCACCAGTTAGACCTAGGGAGAAAATATTGGATGGAGTTGCGGTGTGGATGAAGACAGAGAGGATGGGAGATGTACTTGCAGTGACAAAAGATAAGAGTCTTATGGAGGGCCATGATCGCCAACGCCATGCGGCAGGGCACATAATCTGATAATGATGATGATTCGATTAACTTTACCTACTCACCTAGCAGTCACTTTGTGTATGGATTCAGATAAACCAGGGTTACCAATTTTCCAACTACTCACCAGACAGTTTTTTCTCCTACAGGCACATCATCAGCCAGCAACAGAAAACAAAGAAGTGCTGTCCTCTTCTTCGTGAGCAGGCGTCTGGTACTGGTAAAACTATCGACTTATTTATCGCCGCCGGGTTTGACAGAAGAAAATGACATCATGGAGCATGACGTCACACACTAAAACACGTCATTTTTCAAACATTGAATTGAATAACACCATATCACACACACACACTACACTACGCATATGCATGAAATTCACACAAGTCATAATACTTTTATTGTTGCATTTATGGCCAGTTATCTTTATTTCCAAACCCAAGTTAGTTTCAAGCAAGTGATAGGTTTTTAGGTCTAGTAGACGAAGGCCACCTTTTCTGACATATTTCACTGTAGTGCTGTGGATTTGTGGAAGGGAAGGGAACTATTAATGCCATAGACATCCTAAGAACTATCATAGAGAGGTCAATTGAGATGAATAAGGATTTGTATTTATGCTTTGTTGATTATACCAAGGCTTTCGATCGGATAAGACATGAAGAATTGATCAACCAACTGGAGAGACTCAATGTTGATGGAAAAGATCTACCAATAATCAGGAATATGTACTGGGAACAAACAGCTGCAATGAGAATAGAAAACAATATAAGCTCTTTTCAAAACATCAAAAGATGAGTCAGACAGGGTTGTGTTTTGTCACCAGATCTGTTTTCACTTTACAGCGAAAACATCATGAGAAACCTAGAAGAAGACCCTGGATTAAAGGTTGGAGGGAAACTGATAAACAACATTTGATACGCAGATGACACCGGGCTAATTGCAGAAAATGAAAGGGACCTACAAAACCTTGTGAATATACTAGAAATAGAAAGCAAAGGTAAGGGGTTGGAACTAAACAGCAGGAAGACTGAAGTCATGGCGATCAGTAAAAAACATGAAATCCTCTCATGCAAAATAACAGCAATTGGCACAACCTTGACACAGCTTAATTAGTTCAAATACCTGGGAACGGTCATTTCATCAGACAGCAGATGCACATCGGAAATAGCCGGCAGAATCGGCCAAGCCAAAACAGCATTCAAGAAGATGACAAGCATTCTTACCAACAAATGCCAATCAATTAACATCAGGAAGAAAGTCCTTGAATGTTATATAGAACCAATACTGTTGTGCAGATGTGAGGCATGGACAGTCAGCAAGAACAATATTGAGGCAGCCGAGATGTGGCTTCTAAGAAGAATATTGAGAGTTCCATGGACAGCAAAGAAAACAAACGAGACAGTCTTGATGGAGGCAGACACAAGTAGATCCTCATAAGGAAGATTAGGAAAAGACAGGCAACATACATAGACCATTTTATGAGGCAGGGGAATTTGGAGCACCTGGTCACAACGGGAAAGCTGGAGGGAAAGAGAGCACCAGGTAGACCCAGGGAGAAAATGCTAGACGGACTTGCGGAGTGGCTGAAGACGAGGAGGGTGGAGGAGATGCTTGGGGCAACAAGAGATAGAGACAGATGGAAGTCCATGATCGTCAACGCCATGCGGCAAGGCACCTGATGATAATGATGATGATGACAGGTTTTTAGGTCTACTAGACGAAGGCCACCTTTTCTGACATATTTCACTGTAGTGCTGTCTCACTTTTACTTTTGTCTGGTTCATCCTTCCATACAAATGGATAACAGGTTTTATGAAGATTTTTTTTTACAAGTCATCGAGGTAGTTTATGGCAAAATCCAAATATGTGTGGGTTTTAATGGCGTAAGGGATTTAAGCATAGCAGCAATGCCTAGTTGTATAATATTTGTTTTCAATAAGATTCGAACAGAACCTGGAAATCCAGCAATCTTTCAGAATGAATTATTTGTATTCCTTCAAAACCTGCGTAAACCATATTACGCCCATTTATCTAATTGAATTTTTTTATCACTTCGTTTCCTTTTCCTTTTCTGACACTAGACGGAGCAGCAGGGAAGTTTCAGTCTTTTTCTCCTAATTTTTATTATCTGGTGTTTATTTGTTTGTGATCTTACGCTTGACAAAGGCCAGTTGGCCGAAAGTTTGCGCCTGTCTTGTCTGATCGTATTAAATACGTGTTCTTGTTCTTTTTTCGTTTTTTTTTCTTCTGTTTCCTGTTTGTTTGAACGCGGGCAGTCACTTGTTTTGGATAATTTTTTTTTGGTTGGGATTTCATTCTAGTTTCAAATTTGGCATATACTTGGTCTGACGTGCGTCCCAACATAGACGGTTCTGTTTTTGTTTGTTTTTCAGCATTCATACATGATCGAAACTTCACCAAATTTGGTGACAATCTCGATTGACTTTCCAAAAGATATTTCATCTCCTTTTCTTATTAACAGCGTATCGTCAGCTGTGTTCAACACTGCCAATGTAGATTTCTTTATTATCTTTATCTTTTCTTATCATGACTGCCAATACTTCTAGTGTTTATATAATAGGATAAAGGGAGACTGGATCATCCTGTCTACATCCTCGTTCCACATCAACCCTTTGACTCTCGTACCCTGCCCACCAGCATCCTGCATCGTCGACCATGCAGGAAGCTGGTAGATAGGTTGAGGGAGTCAAAGGGTTAAGTTTTTGCAGTTGGTGGATTGGTTGCGGGAGGTAAAAGGTTAAATCACGATGTGCTCTGATCATTACCTACAGCCGCTAATTTGATATTTCTATAATTTTTTTTCCACCTGCAAATATCATTCCCCAAACCATAGGTTCTCAGAAATTAAAACGTGAAACCTGTCTAGAGCGTCAAAAGCGTTTTCAAAATCTAAACATAGTGACACGCCTTTTGAATTATTTTAGTCTAAACAATGCATAAAATGATATAATTGTCTTATGTTGTCGCCATTATGTCTGTAAACAAACCCAGTGTGGGCTGCCCGAAAGAGAGATGAAGACCAGAGTGGGGCGAGAGAGGGGTCTTGCATTCTCTCTTTGTCCAGATGCTGGGCTGGACCTGGTTGGTGCACGTTGTGTGGCTATGTCTCGGGGTTTGTCATCTCCCCACCTTGCCATTCGGTTTGTAAACAAGGTAACTGATGACTGGGTCCAAATGGGTCATGCAACGCATGTGCAGCCCCACTTTGCTTGAAGAAATGACTGTCGGTTGGTGTCGGGAGCATGGGAGGTGAGTGTCCCGAGAGTGGCGAGGTATTGGTGTTTTGGGTTCCATCCGCACCCTCGTGGTGTGTCTTGTTAACTAAAATGTAACAAACCCAGTGTGAACTTCGCCAGTTAGTATTGTCAACGTTTTCGCATTCTATTCGCAAAAAAAAAAAAAAAAAAAAAAAAAAAAAAAAAAAGAACCTATTTTGTAGGTTACATTTCAAAGCGATATTGGTCTCCAGTTCTTTGTATCTTCCTCTGTTTTTTTTCTGGTCTGAATATTGTCACATATAAACTGAATTTGACGAAAGAGATGAATTCAGAATATCCAGATCATAAATGAATATGCCGCACTGGTCCATCATTAGAAAAATCTGTAAATTCTACCGGACTTTATTGACGAAACATAATTGTTTACATTTATTTCAGTGTGCGATGTGCTGTGTCTGTGGATATTGCACAACTTAGATTGTGTGTGTGTGTGTGTGTGTGTGTGTGTGTGTGTGTGTGTGTGTGTGTGTGTGTGTGTGTGTGTGTGTATGTGTGTGTGTGTGTGTAGTGTGTGTGTGTGTGTGTTGTGTGTGTGCGTACGCGCGTGTGAGTGTGTGTATGTGTGTGTGTATTGTGTATGTTGTGTGTTGTGTGTGTGTGTGTGTGTGTATGTGTGTGCGCGCGCGTGTGTGTGTGTGTGTGTGTGTGTGTGTGTGTGTATGTGTGTGTTTGTGTGTGTGTCAGTGCTTTGTGTGTGTGTGTGTGTGTGTCAGTGCGTGTGTGTGTGTGTATGTTTGTGTCAGTGTATATTTGTGTATGAGTATGCGTGCACGCACGTGCCCACGCGTGCGCGTGTGTGTGCGTGTGTATGTGTGTGTGTGTGCGTGTGTGTGTGTATGGGTGTTTGTGTGTTTGTGTGTGTATGTGTGTCTGTGTCAGTGTGTGTATGTGTGTGTGTGAATGAGTGTTTGTGTGTGTGTGTGTGCATGTGCGCGTGCACGTGCGTGCGCGTGCACGTGCGTGCGCGTGCGTGTATGCATATGTGTGTGTCTAGTGTAAGTGATAGTAATAAGCAGAAACCAGCTTTAATCCAAGGGAAACTACTCTAGACTTGTAGGCACATCATTTTTGAGGCAGTTGTTTCCCGTGCATTGCCTTCTAAGAATGGTGTTTCCTGTTGTGTCCAAGGTCGACTTTTTCAAACAACAACAGCGCTAAAAATATTATTCTTCGTGACAGGCATTATTTTTTACAGTCTCACCTGACTCACCAGTCAGCGTCACCGGGTTCGGTGTAGGCCGTTGTACATTTTGACATCACCATTCCCTCCAGGCCACTCTGTCTTGACCTTTGTGAACAATTTCTTGAATATTTGGGCCTCTGATGTTGGTTATGTTCTCGATGTATGAGATTGGAGGTCTGCCTTTCTTCCTTTTTGCTACTGTTTTTCCTTGAAAGATTGTTGCCATGAGGTCCGTGTTCTTGCTACGTGACATATGGCCAATGTATTTTAGTCTTCTCTTGTTGATCTATGCTAGCAGTTTTCTGGTATCAAGTCTTTCCAGGACAGTTTCATTTATTCATTATTAATTTACTTCTTCTCTCTGTCCATTTGACACGCAGTAATCTCCGACAAAACCACATCTCTGCTGTCTCAATTCTTCTGCAATAAGTTTTTCTCAGAGTCCAGGCTTCGCAGCCGTAAATCATAACTGGCCAGATCAAACATTTTAAAAGTCTAACTTTCAGGCTATTTGATATGCCTCTGTCTTTCCAGATGTTCCAAAACAAGTGTGACTGCCCACACCCAAGCAAACAGGAACCAGAAAACAAGAAAACCAATATAAGCGCGTATCCGACGAAACAAAACAAAACAAGCGCAAATTTTCGGCCAACTAGCCTTTGTCAAGCGCGAACGCACGGTCACAAACAGATCACAGACACCAAACAATGGATAATAAAAACGGGACTAAAAACTTCCCTGCCGCCTCGTCCAGTGGGTAAGAAATTGACAAAGGCTTGTTGGTCGAAAATTTGCGCTTGTTTTGTTTTGTTTTGTTGGATACGCGCTTATATTGGTTTTAATAATAATAATTAATAATTACAATATTTATATAGCGCAAAATCTTGATAAAATCAAATCTAAGCGCTGAAACAGACACACACGCACGCACGCACGCACGCACGCACGCACACGCACGCACGCAGGCTCACACACAACACACACACACACACACACACACACACACACGCATGGCTATAAATGGAGAGAAAGAATAAAAGCAATAAAAACAAGAATAAAAGCAATGGAAAATTATAGAGAGCATATCATATACAATTATATATAATAACAATGTGATTCCCCTCCGAGCGGAGACAGGCTGCAGAGGGGGGTTGAGTGAGGTTAGGATTTTATGCAGAGGAGAAAAGGTGAGTTTTGAGAGCGGACTTGAAGGAGACAAAAGTAGATTGCTGACGGACTGAGAGAGGAAGTTTGTTCCAGGAGAGTGGACCAGAAACAGAGAAGGCCCGTGGACCATAGGTATTGAGCTTAGTGCGTGGAAAGCGAAAAGTCAGAGGATCGGAGGCAGAGCGGAGGGTACGTGAGGGAACATAGATCTTAAGTGGGCTTGACAGGTAATTGGAGGCTGCGTTATTGAGGCTTTTGTAGCACATGGTGTCTAGTTTGTACTGTATGCGCTTTGATACAGGGAGCCAGTGAAGTTGTGCCAGGAGAGGAGATATGTGGTCAGCTTTTTTCTTTTTGAGTACAAGGCGTACAGCATTGTTTTGAATGCGCTGTAGGATGTGAATGGTGGAGGCAGGAAAACCAGACAGGAGTGAATTGCAATAGTCAATGCGAGACATTATGAAGGAGAGAACGAGTTTTGCATTTGTTTCGACAGAGAGATACTTCCTGATCAGGCTTATAAGATGGAGATGATAGTAGCAAGATCTGGCAGTTTGAGAAACAAAGTTGTTCATGGAGAGGGTAGAGTCAATGCAGACACCAAGGTTTTTAGCTGAATCAGAAATTGGGACTGATGTGCTACATAATGGGAGAGAAAGAGGAGGCAGCTGAGAAAGTTTCTGACGGGTGCCAATGAGGATAGCTTCTGTCTTGTCGTCATTAAGCTGAAGTTTATTGTGTGTCATCTAGTTCTTAATGTCCGAGTAACACTCAGTGGTGCGAGTCAACAGGTGCTCTATATTATCAGGTGAGTCACTGTCTTGAAGTTGGGTGTCATCAGCATAGAAGTGGTGTTTTATAGAGTGGGAGTTGATGATGGTGGACAGGGGGGAGATGTAAAGAGTGAAAAGAACAGGGCCAAGGACAGATCCTTGTGGAACACCACAGGTCAGGTATGCAGGTTGAGAGTAAGTGCCATTGATGAGAACAGTTTGTTTTCTGTTTGATAGATATGAAGTGAACCAGGAGAGAGCAATGTCAGAGATGCCAAAAGTATGATGAAGTCTAGAAAGGAGAATACCATGGTCAATGGTATCAAAGGCTGCAGACAGATCAAGGAGTGTGAGGAGAGAGATTTTGCCAGTATCAGTTGCAAGGAGGAGATTGTTGAGAATGTGTAGCAAGGCAGTTTCAGTGCTATGGCACTGGCGGTAGGCTGAATGGAAAGGATTGAGGAGATTGTTGGCAGACAGGTGAGAGTTCAGCTGGTTGAGGACGACTTTTTCAAGGAGTTTTGACAAGAAAGAGAGATTAGAGATAGGCCGGTAATTTTTCAGTTCATTTGGGTCTAAATTGTGTTTCTTGAGGAGAGGGTGAAGAATGGCAGACTTGAAAGAATCTGGGACAGTTCCAGTTTGAAGAGAAGTGTTGATGATGTCAGTGATGAATGGGAGGAGAGTAGGGAGATAGTCGGAGTAGAGAGAACCTGGAAGAGGATCCAGTTCGCAGGTTTTGAACGACATGGATCTGATTGTGTTGAGAATTTCTTCTTGTGAGACTGGGGTAAAAGTAGTAAGAGGTGTGCCAGAGAAGGAAGGGTCAGGTGGGCATGGTTGACAGGGTGTCCTGTCAAGCCTGTCACGAAGAATTTGTATTTTGGTGGTGAAATACTTGGAGAATACAGATGGGAGTTCTCAGTTGTGTGTTTTGTTGGGAGAGGTAAATCTTTTCGTGTGCCAAGGAGATGATTCGTGGTTGTAAAGAGTTCTTTTGAAGAAGAGGCATTCAGGATTTTGGTTTGGACATAGTTTGTTTTTGCAGATGCAATGAGGGTGGATACTTTTGTTTTAGAGGCTTGGAAAAGTTGCCTATGTACAGTGAGTTTGGATTTGCCCCAGCGGCGTTCTGCTCTGCGGCGGGCACGTTTTGCACAGGCAATCTCATGAGTGAGCCAGGGGGTAGGGGGCGGTCAGGTAAAAGACGGGTTGTGGCTGGAGCATGAGTGTCCAGAAGATGGTGGAGAGTAGTATAGAATTCATCGGCAAGGTTATGTGACTTTTCAGAAAGGAGACGGGAGGCATCAGATGAAAATGTGGAGAGGTCGATAGATTTGAGATTGCGTCGAGTCACTGTGCGCGTGGTATGGGAAGGAGGAGAAATGTCAAGAGAACAGAGAATTGCAGAGTGGTCAGATGGAAGGGCTGAAGTTAGACGGGTAGAAAGAACTAAGCAGTTGTCAGTAGCTGAATTGTGGTGATCACGAGAAATGATCCAGTCAAGAATGTGACCTTTTTGATGGGTTTGTTCAGAAATGTGTTGAGTCATATTGTGATTGGACAGAGAGTTGATGATATGTCTTGTGTCATAACGGTGAGTGTTGTCATAGTGGACATTGATGTCACCTAGAATGATGAGATTTCCAGGTAAGAGGCAGTAGTGGTCAAGCAGTTGGTCAAAGTCAGAGAGAAACGTCGATGTGGTGAGTTTGTTGGAAGAGCTAGGTGGAGGTCGATAGACACAGGAGAAGGTGATGGGGTGAGGGGTGGATTGGAAGGATACTTCAACGTGCTCGAAAGAAGGATGGGAGAAAGGCAGAGACTGCGAGAAAGGTAGGCAGGAATGGAGTGAGTCATTGTTGAGGATGGCGATACCGCCACCTCGGGATGAGCGATGGAAAGAAGCAAGCCTGTAACCACTCGGAGTGAGGCTAGCATGTATAGGTTCATGACCAAGGGGGTTAAGCCATGTCTCTGTGATAAAAGCAATGTCAACATGCTCATCTGTGATAAAGTCAGCAATGACTTCGGCTTTGCCATCCTTGCATGTTGACTGAGCGTTAAAAAGGCATAGTTTTAGTTTATCACAGTCATATGGCGGTGGCCGAGGTGGCGACGAAGGCGGCACCGACGGGACAAAAGACGAAGGCGACACCAGCGGGGCAGAAGACGAAGGCAGCAACGACGGAACAGAAGACGAAGGCGGCACCCGCAGGACAGAAGACGGAGGCAGCACCGGCGGGACAGAAGACAAAGGCAGCATCGGCGGGACAGAAGACGAGGGCAGCACCGGCGGGACAGAAGGTGAAGGCGGCACCAGCAGGACAGAAGGTGAAGGCGGTACTATCAGGATAGAAGGCGAAGGTGAAGATGGCAGAGGAGGAGACGAAGTTTGCAGCAGCGAGGTCGAGGGCAGGGGCAGTGGAGGAGACAAAGAAGCAGAAGACGAAAAGTGGCGTCGGGCTGGCACAGCAGGAGGCAGGTTGTGCCAAAGACGGTGGAGACGTCCACCACGACAGGATCGCGCAGTGCAGGGCTTGCAACACAGCCCCAATGTACGTATGCGCTGGTAGACGTTTCCACCGAGGTAGCATTTGCTGTGTTTAAAAAGTGTCAGTCCAATTTGTTTAAGAAAGGACGGATCCATAATTGAGAGCCAGTCAGGAGAGGATGATGTTTGCAGGTTGGTGTGTGGGTTGGTCAGTTCACAACAATTGAATCAGAGAACAACGAAGGTTTGGGAGCTGTAGCGTTGGGCGAACACAGTAGGCTAAAATGTTAACACAGTTCACAGATTAAATGTCCGACCTGAGCGGCAGAATTAAAATGACGAAAAGTAGGCATACGAAACTCCAAAATCAGATTATCCGGTAAAATATTCAAAATTAAAAAAAAAAATTTGCATCACCATTTGTCGGGACCCAAGAGGAATAAACTGATATAAAATTCAATGCACAAAATCAAAAGAACCACGATAAAATCACTGTAAAATACCACACACACTTTTGCTGCCTGCTGGCGTGACATCTACTCATACATACTCATACATTGTTCTTCTGTTTCCAGATGTTGTTGAGTTGGACCATTCTTTTTTTTGTTGTTTTGCTTTGCCATTCCATTTTTTTTCCAGAATGAGGTATGCAATAAGTTACTTTAGACTGACTAATAATACACAAGGAAATTTGATGTAAAAATCATCTCATTCTTTCCAGTAAATTAGATAATACATATTACATTCTTTGTAAGTATAAAGGGCTGACATGTTTTTCACAACTTTTCCTTTTTCAGCTTTTAGTGACATAATTTGAAAAGAAAAAAAGAGTAATATGCATGGGAAAACTGCTTAGAAATTTTAAAAGCAGACATACTAAACTTTTAAATGTTTTATGGCGTGTACGTCTTCATCATTTTGTGTAAGTCTGTCGATCTTTTTTAAATATAGCCAAAATCGTCCGTTTACATTTGATGCAGAACAAGATGGAGGCAGCCAAGATGTGGTTTCTAAGGAGAATGCTGAGAGTTCCATGGACAGCAAAGAAAACAAACGAGACAGTCTTGAAGGAGGCAGACACAAGAAGATCATTCATAAGGAAGATTAGGAAAAGACAGGCAACATGTATAGGCCATTTTATGAGGAAAGGGGAATTGGAGCATCTGGTCACAACAGGAAAGCTGGAGGGAAAGAGAGCACCAGGTAGACCCAAGGAAAAAAATATTGGACGGACTTGCAGAGTGGCTGAAGACAGACAGGGTGGAAAATGTGCTTGCGGCAACAAGAGATAGAAACATATGGAGAGTCATGATCCCTAACGCCATGTGTCAAGGAATTTGATGATGATGATGATACAGTTATCTTGACTATTTATTTTCACACAGGAATTTTTGAATACATGTGTCGCATGGGCGCATTTTTATCAATATAGACTGTATATTTTATCGTATTTTATCGATTATCTGTCATGGTAATTATAACTAATGATGCAGTTATCTTGGCCATATATTTTCACTTACAAATTTTGATCCCTTGAATAAACCCAGAGTGCTGTTTATCTTGATTGCTATTGATTGTAGATTTAATGTGGCTATCTATAATCGTTCTAAATGCAATTATTATGTCAGTCTTCTCCTTCGCTCTGTGTATAAGCTGCCTGTTTCAAACGTAATTGAATATAAGCTGGATACCTTGTGTTACAAATCTGTTCACCAGTCTGCTCCATCCTATCTTTGTGACAACATCTATATACGCCAACTTGGCCTTGCGCTCAGCTTCAGCTGAGACGCTTCCCCATAAGGTTCCTAGATTTAAGCTGTGAATTGTTGACCAACGGGTTTTTGTGTGTGTGTGTTTTGTTGTTGTTGTTGTTATTGTTGCTTTTCAGGACCGTCTGCCTGGATTAGACTTTTATTTTCCCTTCGTTTATCACCTACCCTTCAGGCACAGCCTTCGAATGCAAACAAGGTGTCCCACTCCCCTGGTTGACATATTGTCTGCCAATCTCAGCGACCGTGTCAACCTTCGACGTGGACAAGGCAGAACCCTGACTCTGAAGGCTGATGTTACGAATGATCTTGACCTCCTCGGCGTTTCCCCAGCAATTGTCATGAACATGAACAGCATCCAATTTTCACAGTTGATTGGTTCGCTCTAATTTGCTGAGCGTTAAATATATATAATATATATGTATGTATATATATATATATATATATATATATACATATATATATATATATATATATATATATATATATATATATATATATATATATATATATATATATACACATATATCACCTACCCTTTCTGCTTTCAATCCAGTTTAGAAACTCACCTCTTTTCCCGACAGTAATTTCTACAACTACCTCTTTCCCTCAGTTTACGTGGGTCTTTTTATAATTTTTTTTTAATATATTGTATACAATAGAACCAATACTGTTGTATGGATGCGAGGCGTGGACAGTCAGCAAGCAAAGCCAGAACAAGATTGAGGCAGCTGAGATGTGGTCTCTCAGAAGAATGTTGAGAGTTCCATGGACAGCAAAGAAAACAAACGAGACAGTCTTGATGGAGGCAGACACAAGTAGATTACTCATAAGGAAGATTAGGAAAAGACAGGCAACATTTATAGGCATTTTATGAGGAAGGGGGATTTGGAGCACCTGGTCACGATGGGAAAGCTGGAGGGAAAGAGAGCACCAGGTAGACCCACGGAGAAAATGCTAGACGGACTTGCGGATTGGCTGAAGACGAGGAGGGTGGAGGAGATGCTTAGGGCAACAAGAGATAGAGACAGATGGAAGTCCATGATCGTCAACGCCATGCGGCAAGGCACCTGATGATGTTGATTATGATAGGTTTTTAGGTCTACTAGACGAAGGCCACCTTTTCTGACATATTTCACTGTAGTGCTGTCTCACTTTTACTTTTGTCTGGTTTATCCTTCCATACAAATAGATAACAGGTTTTATGAAGATTTTTTTTACAAGTCATCGAGGTAGTTTATAACAAAATCCAAATATGTGTGGGTTTTAATGGCGTAAGGGATTTAAGCATAGCAGCAATGCCTAGTTGTATAATATTTGTTTTCAATAAGATTCGAACAGAACCTGGAAATCCAACAATCTTTCAGAATGAATTATTTGTATTCCTTCAAAACCTGCATAAACCATATTACGCCCATTATCTAATTAATTTTTTTTATCGCTTCGTTTTCTTTTCCTTTTCTGACACTAGAGGGGGGAGCAACAGGGAAGTTTTTCTTCTAATTTTTTTTATCTGCTGTTTATTTGTTTGTGATCTTACGCCTCACAAAGGCCAATTGGCCGAAAGTTTGTGCCTGTCTTGTCTGATTGTATTAAATACGTGTTCTTATTCTTTTTTCGCGTTTTTTTCCTTCTGTTTCCTGTTTGTTTGAGCGCGGGCAGTCATACATGATCGAAACTTTACCAAATTTTGTGACAATCTCGATTGACTTCTTTGTTTGTTTTTCAGCATTCATAAATAATCAAAACTTCACCAAATTTTGTGATAACCTCGATTGACTTTCCAAAAGATATTTCACCTTCTTTTATTAACAGCGTAACGTCAATAAATTGAGAAATTTGTGGTTGTGTGTGTGTGCGCGCGCGCGCGCGCGCGTGTGTGTGTGTGTGTGTGGTCGTGTGTGTGTATGTGTGTGCACGTGCGCCTTTGTGTGTGTGTGTGTGTGTGTGTGTGTGCACATATGTGTGTGTGTATGTGTGTGTGTCTGTGTGTTTGTTCATATGTGTATGTGTGTGTGTGTAAATGTGTGAGTGTGTGTGTGTGTGTGTGTGTGTGTGTGTTGTGTATATATGTGTGTGTGAGTGTGTGAGAGTGTGTGAGTGTGTGTGTGTGTGTGTGTGTGTGCATGTGCGCGTGCACGCGCATGTGTGTGCATGTGTGTATGTGTGTGTGTGTGTAGTGTAATAGCATAAGCAGAAACCAGCTTTAATCCAAGGGAAACTACTCTAGACTTGTAGGCACATCATTTTTGAGCCAGTTGTTTCCCGTGCATTGCCTTCTAAGAATGGTGTTTCCTGTTGTGTCCAAAGGTCGACTTTTTCGAACAAAAGCGATAAAAATATTATTCTTCGTGACAGGCGTTATTTTTTACAGTCTCACCTGTCTCACCTGTTGCGTCACCGGGTTTGGTGTTGGCCGCTGCACACCTAGACACCACCATCTCCCTCCAGGCAGCTCTGTCTTGATTTTTGTGAACAATCCTATCTTTTTGACAACATCTATATACGCCAACTTGGCCTTGCGCTCAGCTTCAGCTGAGAAGCTTTCCCTTCAGGTTCCTAGATTTAAGCTGTGAATTGTTGACCAACGTGTTTTTTTGTCTTGTTTTTGTTTTTGTTTTTTGTTTTTTTGTTTTTTGTTTTTCGCTATTTCAGGACTGTCTGCCTGGAGTAGACTTTCGCTCTGCCTTCGCCTGACACCTACCCTTTCTGCTTTTAAATCCAATTTAGAAACCCACCTCTTTTCTCAACAATGAATTCTATCTCTTTCCCTCATTTTGTGTAGGTCTTTTTTCTTTATAGCTGTATAGTCTGCGTTGGTCGCAGGCGTATGTCTGGTGCTACCACCACCACCACCACCACCACCACCATGTCTACTACTGCTACGTCTACTACTACTACTACGTCTTCTACTACCTCTACTACTAGTACGTCTACTACTGGTACGTCTACTACTGGTACGTCTAGTAGTAGAAGTACCACCACACCACCACCACCACCACCACCACCACTACTACTACTACTACTACTGTTACTTCAGTTTCTACTAGTAGTAGTAGTACTACCACCACACACCACCCTCACCACCACTGCTACTCTTCCTCCTCTTCCTCCTCCTCCTACTTCTACTAATTTTGTATTGAAGAATAGGCAGTCCTAGAATCCTTGATAATGATGTATTTATGTGACGGAAGCAAACATGCACATACACTGGCACATGCTCATACAAATATACGCACACACACACGTGTGCACGCGCACACACACACGCGCACGCACATGCACGCACGTACGCACACATGA
>JAPXFY010000025.1:14279196-14284196 GCA_030674185.1 Monoplex corrugatus | reverse complement strand
AGATGATGATGATGATCATCATCATCATCATAATTATTATTATTACTGTTAGTAGTATTATTATCATTATTATTATTGTTGTTATTATAATCACTATTATTGTTGTTGTTATTATTAATCATGTCATCATCATCACCATCATCATCATCATCATCACCACCACCACCATTATTATTATTATCATCATTATTATTCTGACTACATTATCATTATTATTATTACTATTCTTCTTCTTCTTCTTCTTCTTATTAGTAGGAGGAGGAGTAGTAGTAATAGTAGTAGTAGTAGCAGTAGCATCATTATCATCATTATTATCATTATCATCATCAATATCATCATCGTTATTATCATCATTAATCTTACCATTATTGTTATTATCATTCTTCTTCTTATTATTATCATTGTTATTATTGCTATCATCATATCATCATCATCATTATCATGGTTGTGTGTTTCCGTGTGTGTGTGTGTGTTTCTGTGTGTGTGTGTGTGTGTGTGTGTGTGTGTGTGTGTGTGTGTGTGTGTGTGTGTGTGTGTGTGTGTGTGTGTGTGTGTGTGTGTGTGTGTGTGTGTGTCCCCTTCCGTCCCTCCCTGAAGGAACCTTCTTCCTGACGTTCCACACACATTCACCCCCCCCCCCCCCCAGACACACATTTTCGTCAACTTACCACAAGTATTGCAAGTCTTAGCACAGTTACTGCTCATGTATGTGACGTATTTCTGGCGGCAGTATCCCTGTTTTTCCCAGTAGGCGCAGTGTTCGCTCATATCCTTGCAGTTTTGGGTTTCTGAAGAAGACGAAAATTTTTTTTAAAAAGTCATCATTTAGCAGTTTTGGTTTTCTGATGAAGAAGAAGAAAAAAAAGTCATCATTTACATTAATATTCTAGTTTCTAGTTAAATCAAAAGATTCATCATTTACGTACATTAATATTCTAGTTTCTAGTTAAATCAAAAGATTGATCAGTTACGTATATTGATATTCTAGTCTAGTTTCTTTTCAAAAGTCTGTTCTTTAACTTCCGTTCCCAAACGATCCACCAAGTGACCGACCAAGCAAGCAACCATTTAAACAATATGGAACTAACTTATCCAGTAACCAGTCTGTCGATCGGTCAGTCAAGCGACTAAAGAACAGCCCAGCTATGCAAGCACGAAACTACTCACTCGCTCACTCACTCACTCATTCATTCACTCACTCACTCACTCACTCACTTATTCACTCACTCACTCACTCATTCACTCACTCACTCACTTACTCACTCACTCACTCACTCACTCACCCACTCACTCACTAAAACATAGTCAATTAACCAACCAACCAACAGCCTCTCACTGACTCAGTTCATCCATCCATCCATCCATCCATTCTTCCATCCATCCATCCATCCATCCATCCATCCATCCATCCATCCATCCATCCATCCACTCCTTCCATCCATCCATCCATCCATCCATCCATCCACCCACCCATCCATCCACAGTTAGCTACCCCATTTTTATTTCCGAATCACAAACTCATTTAACCTTTTGACTCCCACACCCTATCTTCAAGCATCCTGCATTGTAGACCTTTCAAGCAAGGCAACCCCCCTTAACCCTTTAACTCCCTCATTCTATCCACCAGCAAGGCAAAAACTTAACCCTTTGACTCCCTCACCCTAGCCACCAGCAAAGCAAAACTTAACCCTTTGACTCCCTCACCCTAGCCACCAGCAAGGCAAAAACTTAACCCTTTGACTCCCTCACTCTAGTCACCAGCAAGGCAAAAATTTAACCCTTTGACTCCCTCACCCTAGCCACCAGCAAGGCAAAAACCTAACCCTTTGACTCCCTCACCCTATCCACCATCTTCCTGCAGGGTGAGGGAGTCAAAGGGTTAAGTTTTTGCAGTTGATGCATAGGGTGTAGGAGTGTAGGAGTCAAAGGGTTAACCAATTAACGTGTCTCTTTTAGTTCAAACTTTTTATAACTGACCACAACACACCCAAAAAGAAACCCCCGAAAAACAAAGAAAACAACCAATAGAACATCTGTACAAAAATCATGAGTCTTTTCTCTACAGAGCACACACACACACACACACACACACACACACACACACACACACACACACACACACACACACACACACACACACACACACACACACACACACACACATACACACATACACACATACACACACACACACACACACACACACACATACACACACACACACACACACACAAACATAGACACACGCACACAAACATAGACACACACACACACACACACAAACATAGACACACACACACACAAACACAAACACACACACACACAAACACACACACACACAAACACACACACACACACAAACACACACACACACACACATATTCAGCACTACGTCTCTTCGTCTCGTTAACCTTTTGACTCCCGCACCCTATCCACCAACTGCAAAAAAAAACTTAACCCTTTGACCTCCTCACCCTATCCACCAACTCCCTGCAGTTAGCTGGTGGATAGGGTGAGGGAGTCAAGGGAGTCAAAGGGTTAAGTTTTTGCTTTGCTAGCATGTTTGACAAAGTAGGAAGCTGGTGGACAGGGTGCTGGGAGTCAAAAGGTTAAGATGACAAATATCAATATGTATTGTTACCCTAAAAATAAAGGGTTGGACCTAACAAGCAAGAAGACTGAAGTCATGATAATCAGTAAAAAACATGAAATCCGCTCATGCAAAATAACAGCAAACGGCACAATTTTGGGACAGGTTGATAAGTTTAAATATCTGGTAACGGACATCTCACCAGACTGCAGATGCACATCAGAAATAGCCAGTAGAATCGGCCAAGCCAAAACAGCATTCAAGAGGATGAAAAGCATTCTTACCAACAAATGCCTATCAATTAACATCAGGAAGAAAGTTCTTGAATGTTAGTAGAACCGATAATGTTTTACGGGTTTTGAGGTGTGGACAGTCAACAGCAAAACCAGGACAAGATTGAGGCAGCCGAGATGTAGTTTCTAAGAAGAATGTTGAGAGAGTTCCATGGACAGCAAAGAAAACAAACGAGACAGTCTTGATGGAGGCAAACACAAGAAAATCATTCATAAGGAAGATTAGGAAAAGACAGGCAACATTTATCGACCATTTTATGAGGAAAGGGGAATTAGAGCGTCTGATGACAACAGTAAAGCTGGAGGGAAAGAGAACACCAGGTAGACCCAGGGAGAAAATATTGGACGGACTTGCAGGGTGGCTGAGGACAGAGAGGGTGAAAGATGTGCTTGCGGCGACAAGGGATATATGCATGTGGAGGGCTATGATCGCCAACGCCATGCGGCAGGGCACATGGTGATGATGGCTCTTACCTTCTCTGCAAATTTCGCAGGACTTCTTGCAGTAAGTGGACATAAAGAAACGGTATCGCCGACACTCGCCCCTAGTGGCCCATGCTGAGCAGGACGTGTGACGATCCACACATTCGTCTGTAAATAGATAGATAAATAAATGAATGAATGAATGGACGAATGAATGATTGAATGATTGAATAAATCAGTGAATAAATAGATAGATAGATAACTAAATAGGAAATAAATAAATAAATAAATAAATAAATAAAGAAAGAAAGAAAAAATATTGAAAGAAAGAAAAAAAAATTAAATGAATAAAGAAATAAATATACGAATAAATAGGTAAAAAAACAAACGAATAAATAAACAAATAACTAGAATTATAAAACAAACAATCAAACAAACAAACAAACAAACAAACAAACAAACAAACAACAAACAAACAAACAAAAAGAATAAAGAAATGAATGTATATATAGATAGATAACAGATAGATAGATAGATAGATAGACAGACAGACAGATAGATAGATAGATAGATAGATAGATAGATAGATAGATAGATAGATACATAGATAGATAGACAAACAAACAAACGAACAAATAATACATGAATAAACAAAAAATAAATGAATCAATAAAGAAATAAAGAAATTGATAGACAGACGGACATGCAGACAGATAAAAGTATGTGATTTTTGTCACGTCCTTTATAAAAAGAACAATACTGATAAAGTTAAAGCTGATAAAGACATGAATGAATATTGTCATCATTATCATTATCAACATCACTGTTATCATCATTATCATGTAATTAATTAATACTTACTATCATTGTTACTAATGTTATTGTTATGAAAAAAATTGTAGGAATTTTTAGGCTATTTGTGATTGTTACGGAAACAGTATGGTAAAATCGTTTTTCAAACTCAAACACCTCGCTTTCTTAAAAGAATAAATACATAAACAGAAAAAACCCAAATCATACATACTTGTAGTTCCGGTCGTGGTCGTAGTTTTTCCATTACCAGTTCTGGGAGTGGTGGTGGATGCTGTACCGGTTTCAGAACATTCCCTGATGGGATTACCCGGGCACATACAGCGACAGTTCTTGTCCACGAAACCCTCTCCGGGACATCTCACATCCTTGTTACTGCAGCCAGCTGGGGACAGAGCCATACCGATATGTCTTAGATATCTGAGTAATGTAATGTAATGTAATGTAAATATAATGTATGTATGTATGTATGTATATATACATGTATGTATGTATGTATGTATGTATGTATGTATGTATGTATGTATGTATGTATGTATGTATGTATGTATGTATCCTTAGAAGCTGAGGGATTGACCCAGGCTCTTGGGAGACTCTGGCGGAAGACAGGGCAGCGTGGCGGACAGCCGTTCAGCAAGGCGTTGTGAATGCGGAGAGGAGGAGAGCAGAAAGCGCAGATGAGAAAAGGGCTCTTCGCAAGCAACGTTCCAGAAACCAGACAATAGCGACTCAATTTGTATGTGGCAGATGTGACAGAGATTGCCACTCAAGAATCGGCCTGCACAGCCACAGCAGAAAGTGCACGTCATGACCACAACGCCTCCTGGTGCAGACTATCATCTCCTGAGATGTAAAGAGGCCGACGATGTATGTATGTAGTATGT
>JAPXFY010000025.1:14244196-14246696 GCA_030674185.1 Monoplex corrugatus | reverse complement strand
AGACGAAATAAGATGACGTGAGATACAAGTGAGACCAGAACAGACAAGACAAGACGAGAGAAGACAAAAATCATGAGATCAGAGAAGACAAGAAAATACAAGCCCAGACAAGACAACACAAGATGGGGGAAAAAGACGAGACAAGACAAGACGATACAAGACAAGACAAGGCAAGAAGACAAGACAAGACGATACAAGACAAGACAAGACGATACAAGACAAAACAAGACAAAAATCATGAGATGAGAGAAGACAAGAAAATACAAGCCCAGACAAGACAACACAAGATGGGAAAAATAAAAGACAAGATAAAGAAAGACAAGATAAGAAAGACAAGATAAGAAAGACAAGATAAGAAAGACAAGATGAGTTAAAAACTGGCAACACAAAATGAGATCAGATGAGATGAGTTGAGAAGAAGGGACACAAGATGACAACACACGCACACACACACACAACGCACACACACACACACACACACACACACACACACACACACACACACACACACACACACACACACACACACACAACACACACACACAGACACACACACATACACACACACCCACATACACACACACACACACACACACACACACACACCACACACCACACACACACACACACCCACACACACACAACACACACACACACACACACACACACACACACACACACACACACACACACACACACACAAAACCCAGAACAAGAGAAGATGAGATGAGATCAAATGAGATGAGATGATATAAGACGAGAAAAGGAAGACAAAATACCATGCAATGAGTTTCATTAGGATGAGATATAAAAGAAATCAAAAGACATGATGAGACGAGATGGCATAAGGCGAGACGAGACGAGACAAGAAGTGACGAGACGAGACGAGACGAGACAAGACGAGACGACACGACACGAGACGAGACAGACGAGACGAGACGAGACGAGACGAGACAAGACGAGATGAAATAAGATAAAAGTCTTTATGTATGAGTAACAGATATGCACTTCCGTGTTTTCTTTTTTAAAAATTTTTGTCACTTTTTACAGCAATTCTTTGTCCAAAATAGGACTAAACTGCGCGTTGTAAGAAATCAACAACAACAAAACATCTAAAATAACGTTAGTAATAATTTCTACATAATTATATATATAAAAAATAGGCAGACGACGTGATTGTGTATACATTGAAAAATACATAGACACACAAGTAAAGGAAATGAACAAAAAGTACATTGAACAAAGTTAACAAACATTACCTAGTCCTTTTCTCCCACTGGACGAAGCAGCAGGGAAGATTTAGTCTTTTTCTCTTAGTTTTTGTTTTTGGTGTTCGTTCGTTTGTGATCTTACGTTTACGCTTGACGAAAGCCAGTTGGCCGAAAAATTGCGCCTGTCTTGTCTGGTTGTATTAAATACACGTTCTGATTCTTCTTTCTTGTTCCTGTTAAACATCGCTTACCTGTTTACTATCTACATACTCCTTTGTTTTGTATTTATTTATTCACCTACTTACTTACTTCTTATTCAATTACTTACTTACTTACTGACATACCTATCCGTGATTAAGAAAACATTATCTTCATCTAGTTGATAGACAGCTGAGCATTTGTGCATTGACTGGGTGGGGGCTTTCTGTCATGTGAGACGAGGTTATACAGAATAGCTAGTTGTGTTGTGATTCAGATCTTTAATGATTTATTTATTTACTTATATATATGTTCCTTTTTTTTTGAAGGTAAGATACACAGATACACATGTTATTTACATGTAACCAAGATTATTCCAGCAGAGATAGGCTGATACAATACCAGTATAAAATATAGACTAGGTAAAACACAGTCTAGGTAGGGTCTTAGGATGTGGCCTGCTCGTGGGTTTATGTGCAGGCTTGAGGCTTGTGCCGTGATCGTTCTGGATCTTCTCCATCACATGGCAACATGTGACGTTAGTAAATATGGAATTCATTCCGAGCGCGGAAACGTCATCTTGAGAAACTGAAACTAAACTGAAACTGTTAAACGTCATCTAAAGTAGACAATTACTGAGCAATGAACTACGTGATCACATGACTTCAAATGAAAGAAGGAGTCAAGAACGTTATAAGCTGAACAGAGTGACGAGTGAACGGGGGCGGTGAACTGACGATGTACGTATGAAGCCACACTGTAACGCCCGTAGATTCAAGTCACTCATACGTACATGTACACACTTGAGAGATAGTACTTATAGCAGAGCCACACACGAACCGACAACTTGTTCAACGTTTGTCAAGTCGTCAAGTGTCCATGTCATCAAAGTTCTGTCGGAAGGAGATAAAACAAAGGCCTTTAGTCATCATCATCATTATCATCAAGTGCCTTGCCACATGGCGTTGGCAATCATGGCCCTCCATATGTATGTATCCCTTGTTGCCGCAAGCACATCTTCCACCCTCTGTGTCCTCAGCCACTCTGCAAGTCCGTTCAATATTTTTTCTCTAGGTCTGCCTTGTGCTCTC
>JAPXFY010000025.1:14201696-14231696 GCA_030674185.1 Monoplex corrugatus | reverse complement strand
AGACCCTGTGATTCTGTATTCACATGTGTATTGTGTGTATATGTGTAGGTATATGAGTGATACCTGATATAATACTATGCCCTGCTTCTGTATGTTTTACAGTCGGTGTCTTGTAAATGCATAATGTACAACAAGTCCGAATTAGTGTAAAGCATAGCACTATGCATAAAATGTGTATCATTATTCAATAATTGAGAATTCACTCCTTAATTCCCACCCCGTCCACCAGCATCTTGCATTGTCAAACATACTAGTAAAGCAAAAACTTCATCCTTTCACCCTAACCACTAGCTTCCTGTAGGAAGCTGGTGGATAAGGTGAGGGAGTCAAAGGGCTAAGTTTTTGCATTGGTGAACAGAGTGAGGAAGTAAAAGGGTTAAGTCTATTTCATCCTCTTCAGCAGAGATGCTCACACCGACACTATTTAAGCAGATTGACCTGCCAGCAATGCAGAGTCTCCTCCTGTGAGTAGCCTCACAGTGACATAATACTTATGGCTGCTGTAGATTCCATGGCACTGGGACTATGAGGGAAATACACCTGAATTTGGAAGTGTGATGGGGAACCAGAATGCCTAGAGGAAGAGTGCCGTTCATTGTTCTTCCCTGTTTTCTGTGCTCATATATTTTTGTTGACATTTGGTTCAAAATTAAGCCAGGGACAATTTACTCACTATGCAGATTGTTTTACAAACACTCATCTGAAGGACTAGCATCCAGATCAACCAACACTGAAGCTTGAGAAGGACTGAGACAAAAATCCCTGCTCCACAGTGGAACCTGAAATGAACCTGGGATCCGTCGCTTTTTCAGTGGTTTCTTCAATGTGAGGTGTCCACTCCACAACAAGCTGTTGATTATGCAAACAGTTCAATTATGGCAAATGAAAAAATATTTTGAATATTTTGACGAGATTTCCCCCCCTCTGTTACAAAGTGAGAGCGACTGACGCAAAGTGCTCCTGATGATGAGTGTACAACAGAGGCAAAGACCTCCTCGAAAACAAGAAACAAGCAGATTTGCAAGACAGGAATTTGTCTTCCATATGTTAACGGCATAATCAGGAATCATATTTCATGTGATTTGTCCTTTCTTCCCTACAGAGAGGCCTTTTGTCAGTCATACTGCGGAGGCGGAACCATGGTCTGGTGAGAGACGCTTTCTGAAGAGCAAAGGATGAAAGACAAATTTGTTGTTATTGTTATTGTAAATTGCAGCCCAATATCAACTTTTATTCATGCGTCTGTATCTCATTCCCTCAACCTGTTCTACAAGAAGCTGGTGGACAGGGTGAGGAGAATGAAAGGGACTGACCAATGCCTACAATTTTTGAAGCTGGTGGATAGGGTGAAGGAATGAAAGAGATAAACTAATGCCTTAATTCCTGTGTTCTATTTTCTTTGTTTAGCAAATTACTTGTGATAATCGAAGCCCAGAATTATGTACACCTATAAGCTAATCTTTTACTTATATTCGCAGCTGTGAGAGCGAGACGGCCGTTTCCAGTTGATGTCGTTGATCTGATCCACAGCCAACGTGGCTACCTCTGGCATTGATGGTCTGGTCAACTGACCCTTCTTGGAGATGATGACACGATGAAGCTCCCTCTCTTTCAGCCCTGACCTTGATCCGGCAATGGGCGGGAGAGGTGCTGGCTTTTTCACTTCCACCGCAGACACGCTCAATTCAATGTCTTTCTGCACAAACGGTGATATGTCGAGAACTTCGGATTCGGAAGTGACAGGGAGCGGCAAACCTGCCCCTGTGGCTGTAGCAGGAGATGGAATGGCACCGACGCGTCGCACGCCTGAACGTGTCGTGGCGCGAGATCCTTGCTGACGCATCCGCGCCGAGTTGGTGAGCAGGTCTCTGGGCGGCGTTGGAAGGTGACTGTACTGAGGCTGCGGGCGCGGAATGACCTTGGCCCCCGTCTCTGCCTGACTTGGTCCTTGAACCTCCACCGAGGGCCGGACTTTCAGCCGGTGGACCTCTGTTGTCAGGAAGGCAATGTTGTTGGCTTTGGCTTCCACTTCCGCTTTCAGACTGCTGACGTTCTGCGATGCATTTCTCATCTCGTCCAGGTGGCGCTTTTTCTGGGTGCGTAACTCCTGCATCAGGTCCTGAAGTTTGTGGTCTTGTTGGGCCAATTGAGATTCCAGAACAGTGTTGTGGGTCTGTGATGTTTTCAGCTTGTTGTTCATGTCTGTCAGACGAGAATCAGCATCACCTGCAGATGACAAAAAAAAAAAAAATGTGACCCCCCACCACGAAATCAGTCTTAACTAGCATTTTGGGCAGTTTGAGATATACATATCACTGGAAAGTGTACATTCTGTTGATTATTTTGGTACTTGAATGAAGCTTGTACTCAAAACAATGTAGAAGTTATGTATGTTTAAATTCATTAAGTTGTATGACGGCCAGTTTGAGGAAACGGCCTCTAAAGTTTTTGTGTGCTCTCCTACATATTTTCCTTAGATTTGTTTATTTTGTGGCTTTGACCCAGTTTGTTTCTAATTTTTGCTGTTATTATCTGAAAGGTGCACCAAAGAGCTTTCTGTCAGTATATTACATGTGCGGGTACTGTACAGGTTACGGTTCATAATAACAGACAAAAATAGGTACTTTTGGTAGGAAACTGCGTTCTTTCTGCTGCGATCAGTGCATTAAAATACCGATTTAAATTGATTAATAATATCTTTTCAAGAAAAAAAATTTCTGCGGGGGATAGATTATATAGTCTACAGAAATCAATTTTGAGAAAAACTCAAAACACCCCAGATAGACCCTCAGTCACCTTTTCAGCTCCTAGTGCTGTTTGACTGACTGCGAGTTAAGACTGATTTCGTGGTGGGAGGTCACAAATATCAGATCAAGCTATGTTTTGAATGGAGTTAGAGATCTGCTGTTGGAAGTAAAAAGGTTGACTAAACTGGCACAGATATATACACTGACAGAGGATTCTGGCCTGAAGACATACTTTTTGTCCAGCAGGGATTTCCCCCTCTACATGCTTTTTGCCCCACTCCCCACCTGTCCTCTCTCTTCTGGTTTTGCATGCGCTTTGTGCCCTGAGTTTCGGTCGTTGTCGGGAGACTGTTTTGATGAATGATGCAAGTGTGCATATTGGTTTGATTCTTGTATCAAGGTTTTATGAATGCTATTACTGTTATTGTTGTTGTTATTATTATTATTGTTATTATTATTATTATTGTTGTTGTTGTTGTTGTTATTATTATTACTATTGTTATCATTACCATTATTATTATTATCATTACTATTATTATATCATTATCATTAAATTATCATTATCATTAAATTTCAAATTACCAGAAGTCATTCTTTGTATCTACACACACACACACACACACTCTCTCTCAAACACACACACACTGCACCACACACACACACACACACACCCACACACACACACACACACACACACACACACACACACACAAATACACATAATAATTTACAAAGAAATGTAGGATTTTAATAACTACACAATATCAGCAACAAATACAAAATACCTCGCCAACAAAGAAATCAAACCTTCATATACAACAGTACACACCCCTCCTCCTCTCCCCCCTCCCACACACACAGTCTCTCATTCCCTCCACAGACAACTGACCTCCATCTTCAATGCTGACTCCATTCATGGTGAGCTGAAAGGTCAGATCTGAAACACAGACCAAACCATACATTACACACACAAACAGACATCCACATGATGACTTCTACATATAACTATGTTTGCTATGATGGTTAATAAAAAACTGTGGCCATACATTACAGACACAAATAAACATCCACACAGTGATGCAGTGACTTCTACATAAAATTTAGTTTGCTATGATGGTTAATGAAAAACTGTGGCCATACATTACAGACACAAATAAACATCCACACAGTGACGCAGTGACTTCTACATAAAATTTAGTTTGTTATGATGGTTAATGAAAAACTGTGGCCATACACTACAGACACAAACAGACGTCCACACAGTGATTTCCAACATTTAGTTTGTATGACACTTAATGAAAAACTGTGGCCATACATTACAGACACAAATAAACATCCACACGGTGACTTCTAAGTAATAGTTAATGAAAAACTGTGGCCATACATTACAGACACAGACATCTACACTGTGACTTCTAAGTAATAGTTAATGAAAAACTGTGGCCATACATTACAGACACAGACATCCACACTGTGACTTCTAAGTAACATTTAGTTTGTTTGACACTTAATGAAAAACTGTGGCCATACATTACAGACACAGACATCTACACTGTGACTTCCAAGTAACATTTAGTTTGTATGACACTTAATGAAAAACTGTGGCCATACATTACAGACACAAATAAACATCCACACAGTGACTTCTAAGTAATAGTTAATGAAAAACTGTGGCCATACATTACAGACATAGACATCCACACTGTGACTTCTAAGTAACATTTAGTTATTATAATAGTTAATGAAAAACTGTGGCCATACATTACAGACACAGACATCTACACTGTGACTTCTAAGTAACATTTAGTTTGTTATGATATGATAGTTAATGAAAAACTGTGGCCATACACTACACACACAAACAGACATCCACACAGAGATTTCTAAGTAAAATTTAGTTTGTATGAGAGTTAATGAAAAACTGTGGGCATACATTACAGACACAGACAGACATCCACAAACTGACACACTGATTTCTACATAAAATTTGGTTTGTATAAGACTGAGTTACTGAAAAACTGTGGCCATACATTACACACACAAGCAGACATTGACATAGTGACTTCTAATTCAAATTCAGTTTGCCATGATGGTTAATGAAAAACTGTGGCCATACAATACATTATAGACACAAACAGACATCTAAGTAACATTTTCAGTTTTAATTTCCACAATGGATTTATCCTGAGAAATTAGTTTTGTTATTATCGGGGACAGTGCATCATGACAAAACTGGCCTGGTTAATGATAAAACAGATTATGCCAGTAAGCGCAGAGTACAACCCTGTCTTGCAGTCTCAATGCTAGATGGAACTCGATAGCATCATGGATCATCATCCCCATTATCCTGAAAACATCAATCATTGTAACATTCTTCAAACTGTCCTGGAAAGCCCTTCATGCACTGATTTCATGGTGATCTCATTACTGGTTTCCTCTACCACTTCTGTGCCTGAGGTGAACTGAAGTTGGGGGTTACTGGTATCAGTGACTAATAGGGTCTGTCACTGAGAGGCTGTGGTGGTGGTTTCCGCACAGGGTCATTACAGAAGCATCTCTCACTCGGCCTGGCTCAGCAACTGACAGATTACTGTCATTAGAAGTAGCTTGAGTAGGCAGTGTAAATTTGATCAGAACAGGAACTTTCAAACTCCACTGAAGTTATCTAGCACAGTTTTCAGTTTCAGTTTCTCAAGATGATGTCTCCATGCTTGGAATGAATTCCATATGCACAACATCACAGGTGCCATGTGTGTGGTGATCATAGCACAAGCCTTAAGCCTGCACAATAAATCAAGTTTGTTTGACACTTAATGAATGGATGTCTATGTCTGTAATGTATGGCCACAGTTTTTCATTAACTATTACTTAGAAGTCACTGTGTGGATGTTTATTTGTGTCTGTAATGTATGGCCACAGTTTTTCATTAACTATTACTTAGAAGTCACTGTGTGGATGTTTATTTGTGTCTGTAATGTATGGCCACAGTTTTTCATTAAGTGTCATACAAACTAAATGTTACTTAGAAGTCACAGTGTAGATGTCTGTGTCTGTAATGTATGCCACAGTTTTTCATTAAGTGTCAAACAAACTAAATGTTACTTAGAAGTCACAGTGTGGATGTCTGTGTCTGTAATGTATGGCCACAGTTTTTCATTAACATTACTTAGAAGTCACAGTGTAGATGTCTGTGTCTGTAATGTATGGCCACAGTTTTTCATTAACTATTATAATAACTAAATGTTACTTAGAAGTCAATGAACTGAATGGAGCTTTCCTGGTTCCTATGACGAATGGAGGCCTGAGTTGCCATGTCGTTCTTCTTTTTTCTTGTAGGTGGCTTCACATCTCTGGCTCCTCTAGGGTTCATGGCACTGTGACTTTGACTGAATGAACTTGGGGGCTGGTGGTGCAACATGGATCCAGAATCGAACAGCATGGGCTCAGGCCACTGGCGTGGTGCAATTTGCACAACACAGAGTGCCCTAAGACACAGTACAAACATAGTTTATGGAGTGTACTAACATTACCTGTACATCTGCTCTGAAGCTTGTGAATTTCTTCATGCAGTGCCTTCAGAGTTGCCGAGTGTTCCTGTTGCATGAACTGAATGGAGCTTTCCTGGTTCCTATGACGAATGGAGGCCTGAGTTGCCATGGTCGTTCTTCTGTTTTCTTGTACCACTTTCCTTTTGCGCCCAACTGGGAGAAAAATGCAGTCTACATTAAAATAACAATGTTCATAATCTGGAAAAGTTCTTCCAATTGCAATATGTCTGGCATTAGTTTCAATTATACTCTTATCCAAAAATAAATAAATAAACAAATAAGTAGATAAATAAATAAATAAAAGCTAGAATTTAACACAAAACAAATAAAGAAACAAAACACATCTGACATAAAATCAAAATATGAAATATTGTGAATCAATAACATTGACAAGGCATGTTTGTTTTTGCTTACTGTCTGAATAAGAGCAGATGAATAATACACGAGTCGGATGATACATGATTTCATTTGCTAAGCACTCTACTACCTAAAGTCACGAAAATGAAATCTTATGGGCGAAATATGAACATGAAAACATTCAACAAACAAACAAGCCAAAGTCCAACCCAACCCAGCTGTATTCATGATTTCAGAGAGGAGAATATGACACTAGCACAGTTTCCCAATAATAAGCATAATTACAAGTATACATTTGTTGAGAATACACTAAAGCAATAGTTTATTCATTTATCAAATGACAAATCTATGTGGTATCTAAACACGAAATGATTATCTTTTCTTTTGCATAATCCACAAATTAGGATAATCTCCATTTTGTTAAATTAATCATTACAGATGAGTTTATGAGTAGTTACTTCTTTTTACTTATGATTTATGTAATTTTATTGTATTGTGTCCACTAACTGAAATCTGAAGGGAAAAAACCCACACACATGAGTTTAGTAAAGAGTGCTCTGAAACAAATTATTTCAGTTTCAGTTTCACAAGACGGTATATCTGAGCTCGGAATAAATGCACTGACACCAGTTTGGTCAAGATCCAAAATGCATGGCATAAGTTATACACAGTACATAAGCCTTATGTGCTGGTGAGGTCTTGAGGTCCTAACTAGGGAACTCGTTCTGTGTGACTGTCCATCCTTGTCTGAAACACTGTCTCCATTACGCCAATGTAACTTACACCACTATTTCATGGATGTCCATGCTTGAAGCGGTTCAAGCCCCCCCCCCCCCCCCCCAAAAGCAAAAAAACAAAACAACAACCCCAAAACAAAACAAAACAAAAAAACAAAAACAAAAAAACAAAACAAAAAACAAACAAACAAAAAACATAAAAAAGCAAACAGCTAATTGAATAAATAAATGAATACAAATTAAATGACTAAACCTCTGAAAGCAATACCATACTGGTAAGCAATGAATTCACGAGTTGTGGAAGAACTTGTCATGCTGTCTCAGTGTCTGCATCATCACGATCATGATCATGACGATCGGAATAGAACAACTGGAAAGAACCACTGAACGAAACAAAGTTGGAATGCAATAACTGACAGACTTATGATGCATTCAGATCAAGAGATCAATAATTCATACTCACAACTGATTAGTTAGGCCAACGCTATGACCATCAATGCCGGTTTTAAACGTCTTCGATCAATTCAGTCTTTCAATCTGACTTCTTCGCCATGGCCTTCGCGACAAGAATGTTTACCTGAGACCTCTGGGTAATCAGTTCACTTCCTGTTCTAATTTTTATCTCAATTTGCACAATATCAACCCTTTCAACACAAATAAAACATTTTTGTTTCAAAATTTATCCACAATCAAATATTCTTGAGAAAATATAGGTTTTTAATCTCTCTAAATGAAATCACGAATTACCGATACCATTGAAACAGAAAGTAGCACGTGCGTAATCTCATACTTGCCAAAGAAGAAATCGTTATTTTTAGACCTCATTAACACAATCGTGACGTCTGCTCCAGGCTAGAATCCAAAACACTGGATTAATTGTTTAATTAATACTGGCTTAATCCTCTGTGCGAGTGTGTGCATGCGTGTGTGGGTGAAGGTAAATCCTTTCAATCTGGTTTTCAAAACAAACCAAAACAAGCAAGAAAAAAAAGTTGTCTATCGACTGGAGATATGTGACTGAGTGAGTGAGTGGTGTGTGTGTGTGTGTGTGTGTGTGTGTGTGTGTGTGTGTGTGTGTGTGTGTGTGTGTTGTGCGCGCGTGCGTGTGTGTGTATGTGTGTGTGTGCGCGTGTGTGTGTATTTCTTTCTCTCTCTCTCTCTCTCTCTCTCTCCTCTCTCTCTCTGTATGCGTGTGTGTGCATGTGTGTGTGTGTGCGCGTGTGTGTATGTGATGTGTGTGTATTTCTCTGTGTGTGTGTATATATATATATATATATATATATATGTGTGTGTGTGTGTGTGTGTGTGTGTGTGTGTGTGCAGTGTGTATGTGCGTCTATCTGTCTGTCTGTCTGTCTGTCTGTCTGTCTCTGTCTCTGTCTCTCTCTCTCTCAGTTAAGTCAGCATGCCTCAACATAGTATGATGTGCAAAACACAAAATGTTGATCTATCAATGGCCGAAGGGTAAAAAGCTTTCTCGAAATGAAGACACCAATCATACATTTTGTCTGGCATTGTCTTAATTGTCATTGTTTCTTGGATTTATTTTTTGCAATGTGAAATATCCCCCCCCCCTCTCTCTCTGTCTCACACTCTTCTCTCTTAGCATATCAACTGAATAAATGTGAGGTGCAAGAAGTGCAGTCCTGATATATCAAAGACCATTAGGGTCTACAGCCCTCAGGCTCTGGAGAATCTTGATTTTGATGGGAATTGAATTTTACAGAACCTTACAAAGTTTGGCACACCTTCATGCTCTGCGGAATCTAAATCAGACAGTAGCATCCTAATCAAGTTCTGCAGAACTTGAGAGGTTTTAGCCCTAAGAAGCAGGCTAAATATTTATCAGATTATGTAGAATTTAAGACTCTCAGTTATGTTCTGCAGAACCTTACAGATTTGGCTGACTTAACAGGTTTTAAAAAACTGGGTTTAGAATCTGCAGAATCAGAATGAAATTCAAGAGAACATGACATTTGATACAAATCATAGCCCAAGATGTAATTATTTTATTGATTGTTTAGATAAAACTTCAGTGGTTACTTTCTTATGTGGTTGTTTTATTGTTGGTTTAGATATATATCACGGCTGTTCCAACCCGACTCTTTAGTTGCAGAAGCCCCTAGCTGTGACCTGACCTATTTCAGAGGGAGAGGGCAGACCATGCAAATTACGCCTGCTTATAGCGGTTGTGCAGCGGAAGGAAGAAAAATGAGTTAGTTGCTAAATAGTCTTTAACTCTTAGATTTTACAGCGCCTTTTAACAGTCTATCTGATATATAAATGACTGTGTTGCTGATACAAACAGCTTTAAAATGATACCAAACATGACTAGATTAGTCTAGTAGGCTACGCTACCACATCCTGTACAAAACAGGCTTAATTTCACGGAGTAGAGTGAATTTGTCAAGATCTCAGGGTTTTTTTTTCGTAGCTACTAACCCCTCTAGCCAAACTTCTGAAGTTTTTACACACTATTACTATTAGAGCTATGTCGCACAAACTTCAACACTTCAGAAAGGGTCTCCACTTATGGCGACTATCACACTACTATAGACCATTTCCATTTTCTTTTCTTGAATTAGTGCACGCACAACCATGAGGAGAGGGAAAGAAAAGGAGTGAAAGAGGAGAGAGAGTTTGGTTGTGTGTGTGTGTGTGTGTGTGGTGTGTGTGTGTGTGTGAGAGAGAGAGAGAGAGAGAGAGAGAGAGAGAGAGAGAGAGAGAGAGAGAGAGAGAGAGAGAGAGAGAGAGAGAGATGCTATAATCTTCAACACACTGTCATACGTATTGATGATCACGTTACCAGATCCCAGTAAGTGGTTTCCGGCTGAGAGTGACATAAATTAAGTACACCACTTTCACGAAGTGGGCCACCTGACTTGGCTAACACGGCATGGGCACATTAAATTTTCGCTCATCACTTGTAGTGTTACTTTGTCTTTTATTATTTATTATCATTATATTATTATTATTATTTTTATTATTATTATTTTGGTCTGCTTGAGTCGCACAATACTTGTACATCAGAGTGGGGCACACAGACGCAATCGGTTCTGTTCACCTTCAGTGCCTTTCTGATAAGGTTGCATCAGTATTGATGAACAGAAACAACAGGTTTTCGCTCAAAGTATTAGATCTTATATTTAATTCAAGGAGATGTTTTACTGCAGCCAATTATAATTGACATTATGTACTTATGTTCCGTTGTGTTTGTCGGTGAATGCAGAATACTGTTGGCAGTTTGGGCCCAGCCTGTGAGAATACTGTGACAAACAGATGTAAGAAAGGTACATTCACACATTTTAGAAAGCAAAGATATATATACATGTACGACAACGTCCAGGCTGTGCCTATATGTCCGTACTAACAAAGAGAGTCCTCCAGATGTATTCCTTGTCACAGAATGTGTTTGTCATCATTCTGCAAGTCACTACACTCGATTGATCCTGGTAAACATTACAGTATTTAAAATTTTGCTAAATAAAGTGGGATAAGAACTACATGTTTGTTGTAACTAAAATATTTGCAAATGTATTCATGTTCTGCTTAACTCTTTCCCTACTGAGTGCACCTATACATGCGCTGTGTCTTGCTCCGTTGCCTTCGGAGCGCACCTATACGTGCGCTGACTGCTCCGTTCCCTACGGCGCGCACCTATACGTGCACTGTACTTTTGAAAAATTCTTGTAGTCAAACCCTCGCCCTTAGTTTAAGTAACAAAACTTATTTCAGACTACAGTGGAATGATCCCACTATAGCATAATGCCGTCATTTATTAATTCAAATCCAATTCACAGACATTTTTGTAGGCCTACTTAAAACAGAGTACCCCTCGCTGGGTTATTCCGACCTGGTCTTGTCGAGCACATTTCGTATCAACACAGGCGCTTGATCTGTACATCTCACTGCCCCGAGTGCTGTTTTACCCTATAGACATTTATAATATTTTGGAAAATGATGACGAGGACGACGCAATGATTATACTGTATGTGTGGTGTGGCTGTTGTGTGTGTGTGTGTTTGTGTGTTGTGTGTTTGTTTGTTTTGTTGTTTGTGTGTGTTTTTGTGTTCACGTGAGTTTGGTTTATATCCCTGCCTCTGTGTACATGTGTATATTTACGTGCCTGTAATATACACATGTATCTACACACATGAAATTTACGACACTGGAAAAATCCCCAAAGATATGTTAAAATCAATTTTCATTGCACTTCCAGGGGCTATAGAATGCGAACTCCATCGCACAATCAGTTTGATGAGTCATGTAACAAAAACCCTGTTAAGAATAATCATAATGAGGACAAGGAATAGAGTCAAAAGAGAAATAGAGAAGAACAGTGTGGATTTGTGGAAGGAAAGGAACTGTTAATGCCATATACATCCTAAGAACTATCATAGAGAGGTCAGTTGAGATGAATTAGGATTTGTATTTATGCTTTGTTGTCTACACCAAGGCTTTCGATGAAGAATTGATCAACCAACTGGAGAGACTCAATGTTGATGGAAAAGATTCACGAATAATAGAGATATGTACTGGGAACAGACAGCTGCAATGAGAATAGAAAACATATAAGCTCTTTCCAAAACATCAAAAGAGGAGTCAGACAGAGTTGTGTTTTGTCACAGATCTGTTTTCACTTTACAGCGAAAACATCATGAGAAACCAGAAGAAGACCCTGGATTAAAGGTTGGAGGGAAAATGATAAACAACATTCGATACGCATATGACACCGTGCTAATTGCAGAAAATGAAAGGGACCTACAAAACCTTGTGAATATACTAGAAATAGAAAGCAAAGGTAAGGGGTTGGAACTAAACAGCAGGAAGACACATGGTGATCAGCAAAAAACATGAAATCCTCTCATGCAAAATAACAGCAAATGGCATAACCTTGACACAGGTTGATAAATTTAAATACCTGGGAACGATCATTTCATCAGACGGCAGATGCACATCAGAAATAGCCAGCAGAATCGGCCAAGCCAAAACAGCATTCAAGAAGATGACAAGCATTCTTACCAACAAATGCCTATCAATTAACATCAGGAAGAGAGTTTTTGAATGTTATATAGAACCAATACTGTTGTACGGATGTGAAGCGTGGACGGTCAACAAGCAAAGCCAGATGTGGTTTCTAAGAAGAATTTTGAGAGTTCCATGGACAGCAAAGAAAACAAACGAGACAGTCATGATGGAGCAGACACAAGTAGATAATTCATAAGGAAGATTAGGAAAAGACAAGCAACATTTATAAGCCATTTTATGAGGAAGGGGGATTTGGAGCACCTGGTCACAACAGGAAAGCTGGAGGGAAGAGAGCACCGGGTAGACCCAGGGAGAAAAAGCTGGACGGACTTGCAGAGTGGCAGGGGACGAGGAGGGTGGAGGAGATGCTTGGGGCAAGAGAGATAGAGACAGATGGAGTATGGCCATGATTACGTGTGTTTGTCAAGATCAACATGTGGCTTGTGAAAATGAGAACCACGCTTTTGGTTATACATACATGTACTGCATATATGCATAAGACCTGACTGCAGTGGAGAACTTAGTTGTGCTGAGCGATTGATCGAAAGATGCTATGTGATTCGTTTTTAATTGTAAGCCAAATTCTGTCAAATTCCGTTAAATTGGATTGCTGCTGACAATGAAATGCACCATAGATGTAACTGTATAACGTGAGTGCTGTTTAGGTGTCAATTTGTTGAAATATTATGACTAAATAGTGATCATCAAACTTTGGAAGGTATTTTTTTTTTCGTTTTAGTTACCTTTTATATGCGTGCAATGTCTCGCTATGGAATATCCGAGAGTGTTGAAAGTACGTTCATTTAACCCTTTGGCTCCCACACCCTATACACCAACTGCAAAAACTTTGCTCTTTGACTCCCTCACCCTGTCCACAAATTTCCTGCAGGAAGGTGGTGGATAGGGGGAGGGAGTCAAAGGGTTAACGTTTTGCTTTGCTAGCATGGTTGACAATGCAGGATGCTGGTGACCAGGGTGCGGGAGTCAAAGGGTTAAACAGTCGTTAAATTTTCCTTTTGAAGATATCAAACATGATACCAACACTGGTCAAAAACAACATGTAAAATAAATGAGAAAGATGACAAAATCGTTACGTTAGCAGGGAATCTGCGCGGCCAGCTGCTCACTGTAACACATTTCTTGTTTCCTTGGTACAGGAAAAAACACAATATAACAAAAAGACCTGTTTCCTATTGATAGTTCGTATTACCAACACAGTGAATAAGTGAATAAGAGAGAGAGAAAAAAGCTGGATAACAGCCATACGTAGGGAAAGATTTAAAGGAAACGATACACACAAGTCTGTACACTGTATTACACATGGCGTTATCAAGTTGACATGAGTGTGGTCATTTTGTCCCATCAGTTCCTTCTCTCTTTCTCTGTCTCTGTCCTCGCTCCTCCTCTCTCTCTCTCGCTCGCTCTTTCTCTCTTCACAAGTGTGCATACTTTCCAGGAGTCTGTAATGGTTTCTAATGACTAACAAGATGTCAAGCAGATGTTTCATTCTCAACACTTATCTATGGCTTGATCTGAGACTGTGCCACAGGTCCTATCTTGGACAGTGCTGCTTCCTTTTGTAAACAGTACCACAGTCTAGTCAAGGATAATCCGACACTGGAATAAACAGATGTCTCCAGGGTAACTGATCAGACATGGATGGATTTTCCGTTAGCATGGCTGGCATCCCAGCTGCAGACCGGAAGAGAAAGAAGGAAAGATTTTCGCAGGCCAGTTATACAGGTTACAGAACTGTCGGAAAGTGTATCACCATCTGAAATATCAGATGCTGGAAACAATGACATTACAAGTTCATAGCGTAACACATCTCTTGTTTGCTTGGTACGGGAGCAAACACAGTATAACAAAAAGACCTGTTTCCTATTGATAAGTTTGTATAACCAACACAGTGAATAAGTGTCCTTTTGTGTTTAGCTTTTGTGATTTTCCGCTTTCTCAGTATGAAGGAGTGAGCGAGAGAGAGAGAGAGAGAGAGAGAGAGAGAGAGAGAGAGAGAGAGAGAGAAAGAGAGAGAGAGAGAGAGAGAGAGAGAGAGAGAGAGAGAGAGAGAGAGAGAGAGAGAGAGAGAGAACACCGTCATTTCTACAGTGGGGCACTTAATTCCACTTCACTCTATTACTCTATGTGCCCCATTCTCAACATCGTCTACTTCACGACAATCTCACTGAGCAATGCTGACGGTATATTCAAATTAAGGGCAAATAAATCATAAACGATTAGGGTCGAATTTTTCAATTTTCGTCTAGACAGAGTCAAGAGACAGAACTTTTACTTGACAAAACGCGGATGCCGACAAAACCTCAACTTATTTGTAAGTCTCTTTCAAAAAGAGCGAAATATCGCCACTTTTTGACAAATGCAAAGAAGGGACAAAGCCAAACTCATCGAGTCCATATTTAGACCAACCTTGACCTACCAGTGTCAGACATGGACCCTTACCAAAAGTCTTGAAAGAAAGATCACCACCTGCGAGATGAGATGTCTAAGGAGAGCAGTCAACAAAACCAGACATGATAAGATCAAGAACATCAAGATCAGAGAAATGATTGGAACAACACCAATTCTCCACTACATCCAACAGCAGAGAACCAGGTGGTTCGGGCACCTGACACGCATGGCACCTCACCAGCTTGCCAGTAAAGCTTACAACACAAAGGTGTCAGGGTACAAGGCAAGGGGTAGACCGAGGAAGACCTGGATCGAGGGTGTGAAAGAAACACTGAAGACCCACAACATCCCACTCAACCAGGCCTTCAAACTTGCCGCAGACAGAAAGCTCTTTCTCCCCTCGACGCCCAAGATGGTATAAGAGGACGGATAAAGTAAAGTAAAGTAAAGTAAGCAAAGAAGGGAAAGACCCACGTCAGTGGCGTGCTGACACTGGAATGTCTATCACAGCGTGTGTACAGGGGAGTCAAGGGCCAGGCTATGTGCCATGCCTCTCGAGCAACTAAAGATGCTGTTTCTGGTCATTTTGCACAGCCGTGATATGGAATGTTTATTTTTGTTTGTTTGTTTGTTTCAGTGATATACCAACACAGTTCTCTGATACTGATGTTGATGGAATGCAGTCTTCAGGATCTGAACGGCAGCCTGGAGATGGCAGCTCTTCCTCTGAGGATGAGTTCATCCCTGTTGACTATATCTCACAAAGGAACATAAGTCACCAACCCAGCCGGCTGTGTGTGCCATCTGCAGGCTGCAGTTCTGGCAGAGATGCAGCAAGAGAAACATTGACCATGTGTGTGTGTAATCAAAATAATGGTGTTCTCTCTCTCTCTCTCTCTCTCTCTCTCTCTCTCTCTCTCTCTCTCTCTCTCTCACATTGACCATGTGTGTGTGTAATCAAAATAATGACTTGATGGATGATGTTGTTAAGGGTACTTCAGAGTCTGATAGTATTGCTGACAGCTTTGTATTCCCTATGCTGAGTAAACTCGAGGAACGTATGATTACGGTTGCAAAAAGAGTAACCAAAAACAGATGGGACAAAATTTTTTTTGTAAATTTTGCAATCAGTCAAAGACCAAAATGAGTACACATCTTCAGAGAGTGCATAAAATAAAGTAAAGATGGCCGCTGTTTTAGCTTTACCAAAAGGTAGTAAGGCAAGAAGGGATGGGTTTGTTAGTCTTCTTCATGAAGGTGATTATGAGCATAACGCCAGCGTTGTATCCGGTGTGGGTCAGGGTCTTGTTTTTATTCAAAAGTACCGTTCAGACAAATGTAGCAAGCATGATTGTCTAGCTTGTCCCCACTACAAAGGCTTGTATAGTAAATCTTTGCTGTCAAAACATGTCTCCTGCTGTCCTTTGAAACCTGAAGGGAAATTGGGGAAAGGCCACAGCTCAAAAATGGGGCGGCTGATGTTGTTTGTTACATACTCTACTTCTGCTTCTTTTCGAGAGAAAATTCTTTTGAAAATGAGAGAGGATGATGTCAGCAGATTAGTAAGATCAGACCGTGTGATCATTCAGTACTGGAAAAGGTTGTTTGATGAGAGAGACATAGATGAGCACACAGTTGGACAAATAGTTAGACGACAGAGAAAGCTTGGCAGGTTGGTAAAATTGTTACATGAACGATCTGACTTGACGGTTTCCACCATAACGGCTGCTCTTGATCCGGCAAATTTTGATGTCCTCATTTCTTGTGTGAAGGAGCTGGCAGAGTTTTCTGAATCATCTCCCAATTTCAAAAAAGGTTCTCTTGCTCTGAAGATAGGCTACTCACATAGGAAATGCTGCCAGATACTTGGGATGCAGAAGCGATCAAAATCGATGATGGAGATCAGAGAGACAAAGCTGAATATGAACGTTTCATGCTCTTGTATGAAGGAAACTGGTATGACAAAGGGTCAGCGTGCGCTGCACAGTTTGTAGAGCGAGCCAACATGAACAGGACACAGTTGTTGCCCTTTGTGTCAGATGTCGAAAAAGTTACTTCACTGCTGGAGGCTGACTCCAAATCTGAATCGTACCCAGTTTGGCAAAGGCAACACTTTGCTTAATTACAATCTTTAATCATGAGGGAAAGAGAGCACCGGGTAGACCCAGGGAGAAAATGCTGGACGGACTTGCAGAATGGCTGGGGACGGGGAGGGTGGGGGAGATGCTAGGGGCAACGAGAGATAGAGGCAGATGGAAGTCCATGATCGCCAACGCCATGCGGCAGGACACCTGATGATGATGAATCATAAGAGGGGAGGTGAAGTCCAATGCATGAAAGTTGAGGATTTTAAACTTAGCCGAAAATGAGCCTTGCTGACACAGAAATTCTGGAAAGTCCGACCGAATCAGAGAAGAGGCTGTCTCGTGTTTATCAACGAGTAGAAGTCAGGAGGGAAGTTTAATCAGGATGTGTCATGACAGAGACTATTCAGAGGTTAATGCAGATGCGAATCATTCTAAAGATAGACAGTGTGTACTTTTTTCCTCCCCTATAGTGAAAACCCGTACCGTGGCTCTGATGTCCGTAGACACCACACTTTTGCTGCTGGGGTCAATGAAGATTCTCTCTTTACGGCCACAAACCTCACAGAGCAGTTGGCCACACTCAGCCAGGCAATGGAAGTACAAAAATGGACCAAGACCAGCTGGCCATATTTCTGGGCCATGACATTCAGGTTCACCGAAATGTATATCGACAGACACTGGAAGTAATGCCGACACACAAAGTAGCCAGTGTCCTGCTGAAGTTAAATCGTGGCATTGAACTTCTGTCCTGAAATCACTGATGAAAGCATCACCAGTGAAGAGATTATGCCAGAGGCTGAGGAGACATCAGACACTGAGCAAGAGAGTACCCAACGAGTAGTGACACATACAGACAGAACTACAACACTTGCTGGTAATCACACAGGTAAAATCGGACCTTAGTCTGCCTACAGACAGACACAAAAGACCAAGCATGCTGCTGCAGATCTTTCTTTTGTTTCTACAGACAGAGTCCTAGAAGAAGGAAGAGGTTGTGTAGAAAGTGACAGCGATGAAGAGAAGTTTCATCTCATGTGGAGTGCTATTCAACACCAAACAGACAGGCCCAAAAGCGAAGACCAGCATGGACTGTGGAGAGTGCTTTGTTTTGAACAGATTGTCAGGAAAACATTAAGTGGAAGTGTTGATGGCGAAAGAGCCTTGTCTTAGGCGAAGAAGTTGGACAGATATCAAATACCATGTTTACAATCAGTTAAAAAAACAACGACCTGTCATGTAACTGTTTTTAATTGCTTTATGAACTAAGCGCATTCATTTATTCACATTTTGTCCAGAGTTCTGTTTCGATAATACACTTTGTGTAGGGGCATTGCATGAACTGAGTGGACAAGTGCAGGGGATGTCAAATGAAACAGACGCATCAGATTATTGATTGTTGTCCTCGAGGGTCTTAGTTTTTTTTAACAAAGCTGTACAGTTAAGTACTCACTAAATTGAAATTCCTGTCAATGGACTTCTTGTTCAAGAGATCAGTATTGTGCCTTTATTTCCTTGATATGACCAATTCCATGTAGGGATACCGGAGACTCTTTCAGTATAAATATATGTCCACCTTATGGAAAATCTGTTAGGAATTTCCTCTTTTATGTCACTCTCATTGTTTCTTCACTCCTCCTTTGCTGTCTGTCGTCTTTTCCTATCATTTCCAGCCTTGCTGGTCCATTCACCTGTATGTGTTCCATAAAGCCTTACATACTTCTTAGGATTGATAGCTGGGTACATACTATTGACTGCATGTTTGGCTCTTAGGAAATGTGCTGTGCAGGAGCGATTTTAGGTAATGTAGGCCATTTTATATAAGCTTTAGTGTCCTTAGTTATGTTCACATTTGTGTTTATTTGTTTAGTTCTTTGTTTTTGAAACCCTCAGGTGATAAATTGGACAGAATGATCAACGCCAGGGGCATATCCTTGGACTATGTGCGCACATTCATTTGTACGTGTACTTAGTTCTTTTTTCCAGTTTTTTTTTCTCTAACCAGTTGTTGTGTACTTTTTGAAATGGTTATAGCCCTGATATGGCTCTCTGCAGTCGTCTGACCTTTAAACAGTTAGAATAAGGATAAAGATGTGGCCAGTTCAAACTGTGAGATATTTAAACTTTCAAGGCTGCCATTCAGCATATTGCAAAGGGATGACCAAGACAGAAACACGAAATGTATGATATTAATTTGTCCGTCCTCTACCTCCCCCATAATGGTGGAAAGTAAGAACCCCTTGTACGTAAAGTTTTGGCATGTGTTTTATGACAGCATTACAAGAAATGATAATGCTCATTATGTTTTATGACAGTATTACAAGAAATGATAATGCTCATTATGTTTTATGACAGTATTACAAGAAATGATAATGCTCATTATGTTAAGAGCTCTTGCTATTGTAAAATTTTCAACATTTTTGTATAACCAACACGTCTTGAGGAACAGTTTTGTGGGTCCTTTTATTACATTAGATTCTAGTCTGAAACAATCTTTATTATGACTGTTGATTCAGAGTATGTCACAGAGAATGACTAACATTTAGTGAGGAAGAAATTTCAGCACTCACATGGGTTTTATTTCTGAATCATTCCATTTGCGAATTAAAGACCACTTTGAATTCTGTGACTGCAGTACAAAGTCTAATCTATGAGAGTATGCTATGATTCCATATCTGAATTCAACAAACATAAACATTTTGATAAACATTTACAAGCACTGTTTTGAGGGTAGTCTATCAGTTGTCAGAAAAACTGTCAGAGTGGACTAGACAGTTTGTACAATGTCAACAATAATTTTGTAAGGGAACAAAGTTCATCATTATTATTTTCTGTTCTTCTGTTCAGCCTAGCTGATTATTTCATTGATTGCTTATCCAGTATGACGTGTCAATAATTCCATTCGTGAAAACGAATTGAGAAATAAAAGATTGAATGGTACTTTTTAGTATTTATGTGCTTGTTCTGTGTGAATTGTGTTCTTTTCTGCTGTGGACGTCCTTTCATGTAGCAGATTTCAGACTAAATAGAGAGACTGCACCAGATGACATCTTTGCAAGAGCTCTCAAACCTTTGACTCCCTATCCACCGACTGCAAAAACTTATTCCTTTGACCCCTCACCCTATCCACCAGCTTCCTATGGTAAGCTGGTGGATAGGGTGAGTACTTTGCTGACATGGTTGACAATGCAGATTGTTGGTGGACAGGGTGTGGGAATCAAAGGGTTAAGGTAGATGTAGATACAACTACACAGCAACTACACACTCTGTTTGGAAAGATCTTGAAGGAAGAAGACGTACTATCAGAGTGGAAAGACAAGTTACCTCATCAAGCTGTCCAAGAAAGGTGACCTCGGTAAATGCTTCAACTACAGAGACATCAGTCAGTACCTGGAGACATAGTCAGTACCTGGAGACATAGTCAGTACCTGGAGACATAGTCAGTACCTAGAGACATAGTCAGTACCTGGAGACATAGTCAGTACCTGGAGACATAGTCAGTACCTGGAGACATAGTCAGTACCTGGAGACATAGTCAGTACCTGGAGACATAGTACCTGGAGACATAGTCAGTACCTGGAGACATAGTCAGTACCTGGAGACATAGTCAGTACCTGGAGACATAGTCAGTACCTGGAGACATAGTCAGTACCTGGAGACATAGTCAGTACCTGGAGACATAGTCAGTACCTGGAGACATAGTCAGTACCTGGAGACATAGTCAGTACCTGGAGACATAGTCAGTACCTGGAAATATTTTTAACAATGTCATCATGGGAAGAATGAAAGACGCATTTGACCCCCAGCTCAGAGGCTAGGAAGCAGACTTCCAGAAGAATTGATGGTATGCGACCAGACTGTCACCCTCCCATATCATTGTGGAACAGTTCCTATACTTCTCTATCAACTTTGTCAAACACGAAACAGCATTTGACAGCATAAACAGAGAGCCCTATGGGAACTGCTTTTACACCACAAAAACTACCCTCAACAAAGTGCAGACTTTCATTAACAGGTGTCTGAGAAGAATGGTCCAGATTCACAGACCAGATAAGATCAGCAACATCAATCTGTGGAAGAAGAAGAATTGTCAGCAGAAAAACTGGAAGAAGGTGGGGATAAATCACGCATACACTACAGAAGCCAACCTCGTGTGTCACCAGACAGGCCCCAAGATGGAACCACCATGTGAAGAGAAAAAGAGATCGGCCGAGAAACGCCTAGCGAAGAGACGTTCAAGCAGACATTAGAAGGGATGGGTGTTACCAGGAGACAGTCCAAAGCAAAAGCGCCGGACAGAGGACTGTGGAGGTCTCTTGTTGATGCTCTATGCCCCCAAGAGGGATGAAGGGCATAAGTAAGTAAATAAGCAATGCTTGTTAAATCAACAGCCAATTATTATTGTTAACATTATTGTTATGAACACTGACGCCTAACCAAAACAGCCATTGGCGTGTACAAAATCCAGAAAAAGTCATGATAATAATAATTAAAAAAAAATAAAACAGCAGAAGAAAACAGAGGACAAATCACAACACAAAATTAAACAAAATCAAATACGGACATTACAACATTTATCTTCAACTCAACTCAGAAAACACAAAATTAAAACGTGTGTAGATACACAACAAAAGTACATAACTCCAACTCACAACAAAAATTCATCAATACAAAACACACTACATCCAACGCTTCTTTCATTAGCAAATCCTCATCATGTGTCATGCCACATGGTGGTGTCTGCCGATCATGGCCCTCCATTCGAAAATATCTTTTGTCACTGCAAATATATCTCTGACCTTTTCTCTCCCATCCACTCTTCAAAACTACTGTTTTCTCCTTAGGTCTACCTGGTACTCTTTTCCCCTCTTGCTTTCCTGTTCTGACTAGGTGCTCTAATTTCTCTTGTTTCATAAAATGTCCCATAAATGTTGTTTTGTCTTTTTGTAATCTTCATTAATGATCTTTTTGTGTTAGCTTGTTTCAGATTTGTCTCATTTCTTTTCTTTGCTGTCCTTGGAATTCTTAACATTTTTCTTAGAAAGCACATTTCAGCTACCTTATTCTTGATCCAAAACAAGTGCGATTGCCCGCGCCCAAGCAAACAGGAACCAGAAGAACAAGAAAACCAATGTAAGCGCGTATTTGTCTTGTTTTGTTAAATACGCGCTTACGTTGGTTTTCTTGTTCTTCTGGTACCTTATTCTTGTTCTGGCTTTGCTTGTTGATTGTCCAGGCTTTGCATTCGTACAACATTATTGGTTCTCTCTTCCTGATGTTAATTGATAGGCATTTGTTGGCAAGAATGCTTTTCATTTTCTTGAATGGTGTTTTAGCTTGACCATTTCTGCTTGATATTGCAAATGTGAACATCACTAACAGCATTTGTGACAGTTTGATACTTCATAAATGATGACCTCATTTGCTGATGGGCAGTGTGTAAGTTATCTAAAAATTGTATAAACCCACTGGTACGACGATTGTCCCATTTCTCACCACTACCATACCATGTAAAGTTATGCAACATTTGTGAAACTTTTGTCATAAATAATGAAAAATACTTATTCGTAGCCTACCCAAACTGCCTCTGTCACAAAATCATCACTACAAACGTTTGAACCCAAATGTGCTAAGTTTGACATGTAGCTCATTTCCCCCGTTATACACGTGTGGTGTGTGTGTGTGTGTGTGTGTGGTGTGTGTGTGTGTGTGTGTGTGTTGTGTTGTGTGTGTTGTGTGTGTGTGTGTGTGTGTGTGTGTGATGTGTGCGTATGCGTGTGTGTGCATGTGTGATGCGTGTGCGTGTGCTTGCGTGTGTGGGAATGTGTGCGTGTGTGAGTGTGTGTATGTGTATGTGTGTGTGTGCGCACGCGCACGTGTGTGTGTGTGTGATGTGTGTCTATGCGCGTGTGTGTGTATGTGTGTGTGCGTATGTGATGTGTGTGTATTTCTATGTGTGTGTGCGCACGCGCGCGCGTGGTGTGTGTTTGTGTGTGCATGCGTGTGTGTGTGTGTGTGTGCGTGCGTGTGTATGTGTGAGTTATGTGTGTATGTGTATGTGTGTATGTGTGTGTGTCTGTGTGCGCGCGCGTGTGTATGTAATGTGTGTGTATTTCTCTGTGTGTGTATGTATGTATGTGTGTGTGTGTGTGTGTGTGTGTGTGTGTGCGTGCGCGAATGTGTGTGTGTGCTTGTATGTGTGTGTGTGTGTGCTTGTGTGTGTACTTCTCTCTGTGTGTGTATGCGTGTATGTGTGTGTGTGTGCGTGTGCGTGTGTATATGTGTATGCGTGTGTGTGTGTGTATGTGTGTGTGCGTATGTAATGTGTGTATATTTCTATTCATGTGTGTGTGTGTGTGTGCGCCGCGTGTGTGTGTTTGTGTGTGTATGCGTGTGTGTGTGTGTGTGTGTTTGCGTGTGTGTGTTGTTGTGTCATGTGTGTGTGTGTGCGTGCGCGCGCGCGCGCGCGAGTGTGTGTTTGTGTGTATGTGTGTGTGTGTTTTGCGTGAGTGCGTGTGTGTGTATGTGTGTGTGTGTGTGTGTGTGTGTGTGTGTGTGTGTGTGTGTGTGTGTGTGTGTGTGTGTGTGTGTGTGTGTGTGTGTGGAAATTTACAAGCTCCAAAACATTAAACGATCATTTTTACACAGATTCACAACAACGACGATGACGTCACGGCGACGACGACGACAACAACAACATCTACAACAGCAACAACAACAACAACAACAACAACAACAACAACAACAACTCACAATCTAAGTCATACGATCAAGGCAGAAATCGCTGATAGTACATGTAATAGGTTGTCGGCAAAGAAGGGACGCAAATCAGCAATAATTGTACATAAGATGTGGTGGAGTTGTAATCCTTGACGTGATTTATAATTTCAACCGATGAAAAAAAAAATCTATCTATCTATCTAGCTGGCTAGCTTGCAAATCTATCTATTATCGTCTGTCTGTCTGTCTGTCTTTTCCTGAATAAACAGTCCCACGAGGAAGGCCACAGGCCGAAGTACCGGGCTCAACATTCTAGTTTGTTGTCTTGTTTTTTGGTTTATCTGCAAACACACACACACACACACAACACAACACACACAACACACACACACACACTTACTACACACACACACACACACACACAACACACACACACACACACACACACACACACACACACACACCACACACACACACACACACACACACACACACACACAACAACACACACACACACACATAATGCTTTCGTTTGTCAGTCAGTCGGTCAGTCAGTCAGTCAGTCAGTCAGTCAATCAATCAATCGTTCATTCATTCAATCAATCAGTCAGTCAATAAGTCAGTCAGTCAGTGAAATTAATGATTTATGTAAACGAACTTCCAGATGAAGTACAGACTTTGCAATGTGTATGTTTGCTGTCCTGTCACATCTTTCATTATACAATCTGCTTAAAATGCTTTTGGTGTAAAGGGATTCACAAAATCACACGTCATAAAGAAAAACAATAAACGTCGGTTTGAAAAAATTGTCTCATCAAGCAGGCTGAGTATTTCAGAGCGAAACATGAAGCTAAAGCGTGCAATACATCCCTAACTGGAGAAAAATTGAAACTTGATTCTTCTTTTAGCCATCGAAAGTTCGTTGTTGGACGTAGGCCTTCCCCAGCTGCTTCCATTCATTTCGTTCCAGCGCTTTTCCTCTTCAGTTCTTGTCAAATCCATCTAGGTCGTTTCTCCATCTAGTTTTCTGTCTTCCTCTATTATATGCGAGTGCCGTCTCTTGGTATCCAGAACGTGGTTTTTGTTGTCCAACGATTAGCCATTCTCCGCGTGAGATGTCCGGCCCAGTTCCATTTCAGTTTGTTGACGGTTTCCAGGATGTCTCGCACTTTTGTTCTTTCTCTGATCCACTGAACCGTTTTACGATCTTTCCAGATGATACCAAGCATGATTCTTTCATGTGCTCGCTGCATGGTTCTTAGTTTCAAAGCGAGGTGTTTTTTCTCTCGTTAGATTCCACGTTTCTGCACCGTAGGTGACTGTGGGCAGAATGTATTGGTCGTAGACTTTTCGTTTCAGGACAGTTGGAATTTTGTCATTCTTGAAAACCGAACTTGCTCTTCCAAACGCTTGATTAGTAGACAGCATAAAGAATTATTGCACACACACACACACACACACACACACACACACACACACACACACACACACACACACACACACACACACACACACACATATATATAAAAATATATATATATATATATATATATGGAGAGAGAGAGACAGAGAGACAGAGAGAGAGAGAGACAGAGAGACAGAGAGAGAGACAGAGAGAGAGGAGAGAGAGAGAGAGAGAGAGAGAGAGAGAGAGAGAGAGAGAAGAGAGAGAGAGAGAGAGAGAGAGAGAGAGAGAGAGAGAACTGCGCAATCTGTGGCATAGAGAAAGTGCATCCATGTAGAAAATCTGCCCAAGAGAATATTGAAAATAAAATTAAAGATAGTTTAGAAACAAGACTGTTGTGTTGACCTAAATGATTTGCGTTGTTTATTGTGGACAGAAAAAACATTGAAATTGTACATACTATCAAATACTTAGGGATAAAGTTTGGTCGAACTGATAAATTTTATAAGAGTAAAACAACAACAACAACATTAACAACAACAACAACAACAACAACAAAACTGCACCTGATCAAGCGACTAAGCTCAGAAAGCTATGTCTTCGTCATTGCAGACAGCCTGAAATCAAGAGTTGCCCGTCAGTGTTGTTCTTAAGTTACATGTATACAATAGTACTGCTGTGCCTATGTTACTGTATGTTGTTCTTAAGTTATACAATACTACTGCTGTGCCTATATTAATGTATGGGAATAAATTATGGCAGTGTGAGAACTCGAACTTGCAGGGTGGCTGAGGACAGAGAGGGCGGAAGATGTGCTTGCGGCGACAAAGGATAGAATGGATATGGAGGGCCATGATCGCCAACGCCATCCGGCAGGGCACATGATGATGATGATGATGATGATGATGATAATGACTGATAATTTCACGATAACAGAGGTGATAATCATGATGCTGTGGAGTTCCTTGTAGGACTGTGACAGGGTTTTACTCTACTCTTCTTTTCCATGATGCATTCTGCCTTCAACCAGGCTTGAGAGATACAGATACTTGCAGTGTTGTGAGGAAAATTGAACAACACCAGGCTCAACGATACAAAAATGTAAAGTGAATGAGACTCGATTATAAGAGCCCAGTTTTCCAAACGACGCCATATCACGCTTGCTTACCTTTGGGCAGGAGCTAGTAGAGGCTGGAAAATCTCACAAATATACTATTCGAACAACAACAGCAACTTGCAAAGCTGAGGTCGGGTCACCACTCTTTGCTGCGGGCCTATAAACATACGATCGACTCAACAACGGATCCAATGTGTCCCCTGTGCAACGAGGAGGAACAAGATCTGGCACAATGGATCCAAAGATGCCCCACAACCGAGTACATGCGGTGGCAATTATTCGGGGAGGACAGCGGGAGGCTGGAGTGCCTCACCAAGTATCCCGTGAAGGCGGTGGATCTGGCGAGGAGAACGCTCCTTGGATCTCGACAACAGCAATGATGTCACCCATTTCCACACACACATACATAACAACAACAAGAACAACAACAACAACATCGTCAACAACAACAACAAAACAAACAAAAACTAAGAAACAAAATACTTATTCAGGCGCCAGTGGCATAACGGACTACTTTTTAACCCCAAGCAAGGCTCCCGCGGTAGATTTAGGGTCTAAATGTAACGGCTCTGCCCTTTTAGATAATATGAATCTGTTCTTTCTGTGCAAAGCCTCGCCTGAACGTGACGAAATGTAAACACCCGGGTCGCTTTGCTCACCCTGTTATATAACGGTACAGAACTGTCGTCTGCTGGTACACAGAATTGTCGTCTGCTTGAACGGCAGCTGGTGACTGACGTACACACACACAGTGGCGCGATAGTGCGTGAGGTCGAGCGACCAGATCACACTGGTGCAAGGTTATTTTGAGCAGGTAAGGATTTGGTTTTCCGTAAGGTAAACGATAAGAGAGACTTGAACGTCATCTCAGTAAGGGACATTTTTGTCATCTACCCTAAAAAGTGCTTGATTTTTGTTTTGTGTGTGTAAAAAGATATCGCTGTCGCTGCGTGTGTTTTGCTCGATTTCAGTAGGTTTTCGTCTCGGTAACACCTGGTGCACATTAAAAAATAAATTTTGTGTTTTGGCCTTTCGCTTTCGTATGCTTCTGGTTTGATTTCAGCAGGTAGGCTTTTGTGTTTGTTCTATAAACGATTCTGTGTCGTCTGCCCACCAAAAAACGGGTTGGTCTTTGTGCAAAGAAACGTTCTTGTCTCGCTACTCTATGTGTGTGTGTGTGTGTGTGTGTGTGTGTGTGTGTGTGTGTGTGTGTGTGTGTGTGTGTGTGTGTGTGTATGTTTGTGTGTGCGTGCGTGCGTTCTCAACGGGGAGAGCAGCCTGAGGTTCACATGGTAAAATTCCATTGTGACAACAAAAAACAAGCTAAGAGAGAGAGAGAGATAGAGAGAGAGAGAGAGAGAGATAGAGAGAGAGAGAGAGATAGATAGAGAGAGAGAGAGAGATAGAAAGAGAGAGAGATAGAGAAGAGAGAGAGAGAGAGAGAGAGAGAGAGAGAGAGAGAGAGAGAGAGAGAGAAATGAATACGAATTAATATGAAACCTACGCTGAAACTGAACCAGCCAGCCATTTTAACCCTTTGACTCCTGCACCCTATCCACCAATTGCAAAAACTCAACCCTTAAATTCCCTTACCCTATCCACCAGTTTTCTGCAGGAAGCTGGTGGATAGGGTGTGGGAATCAAAGGGTTGTTTTTTCCTTTGCTAGCATGGCTTGCAATGCAGGATACTGATGAAGAGGATGCGAGAATAAGAGGGTTAACGAATAGGATGCGAAAACCAGAGGGTTAATTAAGAACGAGCAACATCCTCAATAACGCATCCGTGAAGTGGATAACTCGACGGTATAGTCCTCCACATCCAAAAAAGCCCATGGCATGCTCACCTCTCGGTTGGTGTCAGTCGAGACGAGTTTCAGGCGATAGCGATAAAATCACGCATTCTATACAAACTGAAGAACGAAGAAGATATCTGATCGTTGTCTCCAGGCGAACATTTGTAATTATAGTGTACGTTATTTTCGTTATCGTGAATCGTTCTTGGATAGACACTATTCTGCAAAGTCATTACAACTCACTCCCCCACGGAGATGCCGGAGGCTCATTCAGTACAAGTAGTATCCCCACCTTCTGGAAATTCTGTGCTAGAAATTTCCTCTTGTCTGTCTTTGTTTCTCCCTCATTCCTTTGCTTTCTGTCAGAAAATTTGTTTCTGCCTTGTTCCTTTGCTTTCTGTCAGAAAATTTGTTTCTGCCTTGTTCCTTTGCTTTCTGTCAGAAAATTTGTTTCTGCCTTGTTCCTTTGCTTTCTGTCAGAAAATTTGTTTCTGCCTTGTTCCTTTGCTTTCTGTCAGAAAATTTGTTTCTGCCTCATTCCTTTGCTTTCTGTCAGAATTTTTTTTCTGCTTTGTTCCTTTGCTTTCTGTCAGAATTTTTTTTCTGCTTTGTTCCTTTGCTTTCTGTCATTTCATTCTTCTGTCATTTTCTGCATTGCTGGTCCATTCACCTGTATGTGTTTGATAAAGTCTTACGTACTTCCTCTCAGGATTAATAGCTAGATACATGTATTAAATGCATATTTGGCTCGAGTGAAATGAGATATGCGGAAGCGATTTCAGGTAATTTATGCCCGTTTCTATATATGTTGTTATGTCATTAGTTATGTTTAAATTCGTATTCATATGTGATCAGTTGGACTGAGTGGCCAGTGCCAGGGGCATCTCCTTAGATTATGTGCGCAAATTTATTGATATGTGTACTTAATTTTCTTTTCTCTTTTCCAGTTGAAGTGTTGTGTATGTTTTGAAACAGGAAGCTGGTTGATAGGGAGAGGGAGTCAAAGGGTTCAGTTTTCGCTTTGCTAACATGGTTGACAAGGCAGGATGCTGGTGGAGCGGATGCAGTTTTCCAGTTTGTGCAAGAGATCAATAGATTTCACCTGATCTGATTTTACGTCTGTTTTTCTTTAATCGCATTTTAGATTTGCAAGGTTAACGGCGAGCATGGTTTTTTTTAACTGTTGTCTTTTATCTTAACGGGTTGTTCTTTTCTTTTTGACGTGGTGTTAGCCCTGATATGGCTCTGGTAGTCGGCTGGGCTATAAGCAATATGAACTGAACTGATGCAATTTTTCAGTTTTTACAAGAGATCACTAGATTTCGCCTGATCTGATTTTACGTCTGTTTTTCTTTGATCGCGGTTTGGATTTACAAGGTTAATGGCGGGCATGGTTTTTAACTGTTGTCTTTTATCATAACGGGTTATGTTTTTTTTTGTTTTTTTTTTTAACGTGGTGTTAGCCCTGATATGGCTGTAATAGTCGGTTGGGCTATAAGCAATATGAACTGAACTGAATTGAAGCAACATTTACCCACAAGGCGGGGAGGTAATTCTGATCAGTATTCTAGTGTCTCACCCACGTGACAACCGCCCAACGTCAACATCCCGGTTCAGTTACGGCCACGGCCTTACCCGTAAAATCAGATAAACTATGGGCCCATTTTGTCTTTTAAAATCCTGTTTCGCTCCCCCTCCCCCCCCTCCCCCCCCCCCCCGCTCTCTCTGTCTGCTGTGTCTCTCTGTCTCTGTCTCGCTCTCTGTCTCTCTTTATCTCTGTCTGTCTGTCTGCCCCTCTCTCTCTGTCTCTCTGTTTGTCTGTCCGTCTATCTGTCTGCTCCTCTCTCTGTGTTTCTCTGTCTGTCTGTCTCCTTAATTTGTTGTTGTTGTTGTTGTTGTTGTTGTTGCTGAAATTGTATTTTTTTTACGACGCCACAAAGCATGTAATCCATTTTTAGAAAGGCTTGAAAAGCTTACCCATGATTGAGAAGTAGTTTTTAAAATGTGAATATCTATCTATCTATCTATCTATCTATCTATCTATCTATCTATCTA
>JAPXFY010000025.1:14184196-14186696 GCA_030674185.1 Monoplex corrugatus | reverse complement strand
CGTACACAAACAGGCAAGAAGTGATCACTTACCTATCATCATAACAATAACTAATGAAAACATCAGGATGAAAGACAGCACACCTGATATATTACCAAAATATAATTATACGCGCGCTGATTGGTCATTGTTTCGGACTGCTCTTGCTAAACAAAAATATAATTATGATGAAGGTGAAAATGTAGATGTTATGTTTTCTAAATTCCAGCAGTCAGTTCTAGCTGCTGCGGACCTCTCAATCCCGAAACTCAAATCTTTTAAGTCCAATAATCGTTTGGGTAATGTCTGGTGGACAGAGGCATGCGAAAAAGCAGTTCAGTATAAAAAAGAGAAATTCAAAGTCTACATCAAGAGCAGAAACCCTGAAGATCATAAGGAAATGAAAACTGCTAACATCCAATGTAATAAAATCATCGCTGAAGCAAAGAAAGATTATTGCGCATCATACTGCACCAAAGAAATTTCAGATTTTAAGGATTTCCATAAAGTCTGGACAAAAATGAATCAAATGAAAAATGGAGCCAGCTTACCTAGGTGCCCAATAATAATTGATACATGTCACAAATTTCCTTCCGACATGGACAAAGCTGAAACTTTTGTGGATTTTTTTGCTGAAAATAGTAAAGTAGATGGTTTGTCTCCTACCTGCAAACACTACAGAGAAATGGCAGCTAACAACCTTATCTACACTGATCCAATACCTCAGAATGATCGCTGGTTTAATGCTCCAATCACCTTAGAAGAGCTAAAAAACTCAATCTTGTCTCTACACAACAAAAGGAGTAGTTCGGTAGGTGTTGATGCAGTTTCAACTGAAATGATTAAGCATCTTCCAGAAAATTATGTTACTTTCTTACACAAAATTTTTCAGAAATGCTGGTGAGTGAAACTGTACCACAGGTATGGCAAAAGTCTATTGTTATACCTATACTAAAAGCAGGAAAGCCTAAAAACAACGAAAACAGTTACAGACCTATTGCTTTGACGTCCCATACGAGCAAACTAATGGAAAGATTGGTATTAAACAGACTTGTATATTACTGTGATAAAAATAACGTTATTCCAGTAAACCAAACAGGTTTCAGAAAAGGGAGATCCACAGTTGAACACCTGGTTAAACTTACAACTCAGATAAAACAACAGTTTGCCCGCAGAAAGTCTTTTGGCAACTTTTTTTGATGTGAAAAAAGCGTATGATCAAGTTTGGCATACACGTTTATTGTACAAGCTGAAATCTATTGGTTTATCTGGCAATATGTATAATTATATTAAGTCCTATTTAGCCAATAGAACAATTCAAGCAAGAGTGGGAACAAGTTATTCTACTTCGCGACGTCTTGATATGGGAATCCCTCAAGGTTCAGTGATAGCACCTATTTTATTTAATATCCTTATACAGGATCTTCCTAATGCACTCTCAAATCGTGTTGTTTTGGTACAGTACGCTGATGATATATGTATTTGGATGAATATTACTTTAAAAAAGACAACTCCACAGAGAGCACAGAATTACATCAGGAAGTTGTATCAGTCTGATCTTGATAATCTTGGAAACTACATGTTAGAAAATGGACTGTCGTTATCAGCGGAAAAAACTAACATGATGCTTTTTAATCCTGGTGGTACTTTAAGTCACTTGCCTACTTTCAAACTGCATGGTGAAGTGCTACATTACAAGCAGGTTGTAAAATTTCTGGGAGTCTTTATAACATCGAAATTAACCTGGAATGTCCATTTTGATTATATTTTAACAAAAGCAAGGAAAGCCTTAAATTTTCTAAAGATAATAAGCAGATTACCCTGGGAATGGATACAAACATACTACTTCATCTGTCAACAGCACTTGTAAGATCTAAATTATCCTATGCACAAGAAGTGTTCTTCAGTGCACCAAAATATTTACTAAAGAAGATTCAAAGCTTAGACTGCAAAAGTCTTAAAATTGCACTAGGTGTACCAGTCCATGCTTCTTGCCTGGAAACGTACAAAGTTGCTGGAATTCTGCCTCTGAACAACTATCGTGAGTTAGCGACAGCAAAGTTTGCCGTTAGAACTTCTTCACAAACGGACAATTTTGTGAGTGAGGAAGTAAAAATCAGGTCAGATGTTGACTTTCCGAAACGAGCAAAGAACATTTCATCACAAATGACTGTTGCAACTTACGTATCTGACCTGGTCAAACAGTCTAACATAAATCTGGATGAAATAGCTGAAACACCATCCACAACGACCATCCCTACATGGGAAATGCTAAAAGCTACTTTTGATATTGATTATACGGATGCTAAGAAATATGAAAACGTTAACATTTCGATATGCAGAGCAAGAGAACACATCGATGAAAAATACCGTACCCACCTCCATATTTTTACCGATGGATCAGTCTTAGAAAATAAATGTGCTGGAGCAGCATTTTATGTCCCAAAATATAAAATAATAAAGTCATTTTTCATTGGGGCAAATATATCTATCTTTTCAGCGGAATTAGTCGCTATTTTAC
>JAPXFY010000025.1:14176696-14179196 GCA_030674185.1 Monoplex corrugatus | reverse complement strand
GTGCATTAAGGCATCAAACAAGTACAAAAAAATCTGTCTATCTCTCTCTCTCTCTCTCTCTCTCCTCTCTCTCTCTCCTCTATCTCTATCTATCTATCTCTATCTCTCTATCTCTACCTATCTATCTATCTATCTACCTATCTATCTATCTACCTATCTACCTATCTATCTATCTATCTACCTATCTATCTATCTATCTATCTATCTACCTACCTACCTATCTATCTATCTACCTATCTACCTATCTATCTATCTATCTCTCTATCTATCATCATCTATATATCTATCTACCTATCTACCTATCTATCTATCTACCTATCTATCTATCTATCTGTCTATCTATCTACCTATCTATCTATCTATATCTCGTTCCATTCCTCCATCTGCTGGTCAAGCGTTTAGTAGAGAGAGAGAGAGAAGAGAGAGAGGGGAGGGAGGTTGTAAATGTGACGTCTTTGGAGAGACGTTATAAAACGTTTCCGGTCTGTTTCACAAGCTACCGTCCTTTGTATCAATCTCAGAATAGTACATGCGTACTTAACCGATGGTAAGCATGACCTTGCGCGAACGTGATCGGTGTCAGTTGCTGATAATCATGCTATCTAAGAGATAACCTGAACAGTACAGTTGAACTCATTCAGTACAGTTGGCTCTGACTGCTGTGAGATACCTTCCTCTTAAACATCACCGAAGACAGTTTGAGAAATTTTGCTAACTTCTGTTGTTTTTTTTTCATTTTAGAAATCAGGTCACACAACCCCCCGTGGGGATGCTGGGGCCTCTTTCAGTATAAATAGTATCCCCACCTTCTAAAATTTCTGTGCTAGAAATTTCTTCTTTTCTGTCACTCTCATTGTTTCTGCCTTGTTCCTTTGCTTTCTGTCATTTCTTCCTATCATTTTCTGCTTTGATGGTCCATTCACCCATATGTGTTCGCTAAAGTCTTACCTACTTTTTCTTGATAATTGGGTACACATGTATTAAGTGCATTATTGGCTCTAGGGAGGTGAGATATGCAGAAGCAATTTTAGGCAATTTATGCCTGTTTTTATGTTTTGGTGTCCTTAGGTATGCTTAAATTTGTATTCAGGTGTTTTTAAAAAAAAAAATTATTACCCTGTGCGATAAACTGGACGGAGTGGTTAACACCGAGGGCATGTCCTCAGATTATGTGCGCGAATGCATTGATATGTGTACTTCATTTTCTTGTCTTTTTTCCTGTTGGAAGTTTTGTATGTTTTGAAGCGGTTATAGCCCTGATATGGCTCTACGCAGTCGGCTGGGCTTTAAACAACAATAACAATACAAAGTTACACATTGAGAACATTGATTTGACTGACAGATGATTTTGCGGAATAAACTTCTATCGGTCATCACGGAATTTACCACATTTTGTGGAAGAAACTTCTATCGGTCATCACGGAATTTACCACAATTTGTGGAAGAAACTTCTATCGGTCATCACAGAATTTACCACATTTTGTGGAAGAAACTTCTGTCGGTTATCACAGAACTTACATTTTGTGGAAGAAACTTCTATATGTCATCACGGAATTTACCACATTTTGTGGAAGAAACTTCTATCTGTCATCACGGAATTTACCACATTTTGTGGAAGAAACTTCTATCTGTCATCACGGAATTTACCACAATTTGTGGAAGAAACTTCTATCGGTCATGACGGAATTTACCATAGTTTGTGGAAGAAACTTCTATCGGTCATCACGGAATTTACCACAATTTGTGGAAGAAACTTCTATCGGTCATGACGGAATTTACCACAATCTGTGGAAGAAACTTCTATCGGTCATCACGGAATTTAACCACATTTTGTGGAAGAAACTTCTGTCGGTTATCACAGAACTTACATTTTGTGGAAGAAACTTCTATCTGTCATCACGGAATTTACCACATTTTGTGGAAAAAACTTCTATCTGTCATCACGGAATTTACCACATTTTGTGGAAGAAACTTCTATCTGTCATCACGGAATTTACCACAATTTGTGGAAGAAACTTCTATCGGCCATGACGGAATTTACCACAATTTGTGGAAGAAACTTCTATCGGTCATGACGGAATTTACCACAGTTTGTGGAAGAAACTTCTATCGGTCATGACGGAATTTACCACAATTTGTGGAAGAAACTTCTATCTGTCATCACGGAATTTACCACAATTTGTGGAAGAAACTTCTATCTGTCATCACGGAATTTACAACATCCGAAAATGTAGTGAAACTCTTTGAGTAAGGCATTGTCATCACAAAACTTACATTTTCTGCATTGTTTGTGTACTCCTTTGTGTCTACCTAATTTAGTCTCAAGCTTATGATAGCTGCGTCGAACATTTAATAGAAGGAAGAACATAACTGTCTGGCAACTGTGTTATATATTTCTCTGGAACCAGGGGAAAAAACACAAAAAAGAACCAGAACGCGTATTTATTACAAGACAAGACAGGCGCAAATTTTCGGCCAACTGGCCTTTGTCAAGCGTAAG
>JAPXFY010000025.1:14156696-14166696 GCA_030674185.1 Monoplex corrugatus | reverse complement strand
AGTCTTCTTATCCAAACGATGCAGAAGTTTATATGATCACTAGTCTTCTTATGCCAAAAAGATGCAGAATTATATAGGTACTAGTCTTCTTATGCCAAAAAGATGCAAAGTTATGATAGTACTGGTCTTCTTATGCCAGAATGCAGAAATTTTATAAGTGATTTTTAGTCTTTTATCCCAATACGATGCATAATTATTGCGATTGCTAGTCTTCTTATTCCAAAAAGATGCAGAAATTAAGGCCCCCTTTCTTTCCTTCCCCCGCCACTCCCCCCCTTCCCCCCGACTACCTGTTTTGGAATTACAGGAGCTCTCTAGTTTTGCGTTTAGGTAGCTAGGGGTTTCCCTTCTGAATCAAGCTTTTGTTTGGTAGTTAGGGGTTTCTCTTTCCAGTCATGCTATTTTTTAGGTAGTAGGGGTTTCTCTTTCCAGTCATGCTTTTTTTAGGTAGGTAGGGGTTTCTTTTCCAGTCATGCTATTTTTTAGGTAGGTAGGGGTTTCTCTTTCCAGTCATGCTATTTTTTTAGGTATTAGGGGTTTCTCTTTCCAGTCATGCTATTTTTAGGTAGTTAGGGGTTTCTTTTTCCAGTCATGCTATTTTTAGTAGTTAGGGTTTCTCTTTCCAGTCATGCTATTTTTTTTAGGTATTAGGGGTTTCTTTTTCCAGTCATGCTATTTTTTTAGGTAGTTAGGGGTTTCTTTTTCCAGTCATGCTATTTTTTAGGTAGTTAGGGTTTCTCTTTCCAGTCATGCATTTTTTAGGTAGGTAGGGGTTTCTCTTTCCAGTCATGCTATTTTTTTTAGGTAGTTAGGGGTTTCTCTTTCCAGTCATGCTATTTTTTAGGTAGTTAGGGTTTCTTTTTCCAGTCATGTATTTTTAGGTAGTTAGGGGTTTCTTTTTCCAGTCATCATTTTTTTAGGTAGTTAGGGGTTTCTCTTTCCAGTCATGCTATTTTTAGGTAGTTAGGGGTTTCTTTTTCCAGTCATCATTTTTTAGGTAGTTAGGGGTTTCTTTCCAGTCATGTTTTTAGGTAGTTAGGGGTTTCTCTTTCCAGTCATGGTTTTTAGGTAGTTAGGGGTTTCTCTTTCCAGTCATGCATTTTTTAGGTAGTTAGGGGTTTCTCTTTCCAGTCATATTTTTAGGTAGTTAGGGGTTTCGTTTCTTTCCAGTCATGCTTTTTTAGGTAGTTAGGGTTTCTCTTTCCAGTCATTGTTTTTAGGTAGTTAGGGGTTTCTCTTTCCAGTCATACATTTTTTAGGTAGTTAGGGGTTTCTCTTTCCAGTCATGGTTTTAGGTAGTTAGGGGTTTCTCTTTCCAGTCATGGTTTTAGGTAGTTAGGGGTTTCTCTTTCCAGTCATGTTTTAGGTAGTTAGGGGTTTCTCTTTCCAGTCATGGTTTTAGGTAGTTAGGGTTTCTCTTTCCAGTCATTGTTTTAGGTAGTTAGGGTTTCTCTTTCCAGTCATGTTTTAGGTAGTTAGGGGTTTCTCTTTCCAGTCATGGTTTTAGGTAGTTAGGGGTTTCTCTTTCCAGTCATGGTTTTTAGGTAGTTAGGGTTTTCTCTTTCCAGTCATGTTTTTAGGTAGTTAGGGTTTTCTTTCCAGTCATGTTTTAGGTAGTTAGGGGTTTCTCTTTCCAGTCATGGTTTTAGGTAGTTAGGGGTTTCTCTTTCCAGTCATGTTTTTAGGTAGTTAGGGGTTTCTCTTTCCAGTCATGGTTTTAGGTAGTTAGGGGTTTCTTCTTTCCAGTCATGGTTTTAGGTAGTTAGGGGTTTCTCTTTCCAGTCATGCTATTTTAGGTAGTTAGGGTTTCTCTTTCCAGTCATGCTTTTTAGGTAGTTAGGGATTTCTCTTTCCAGTCATGGTTTTAGGTAGTTAGGGGTTTCTCTTTCCAGTCATGTTTTTAGTAGTTAGGGTTTCTCTTCTTCCAGTCATGCTTTTAGGTAGTTACGGGTTTCTCTTTCCAGTCATGGTTTTAGGTAGTTAGGGGTTTCTCTTTCCAGTCATGCTTTTAGGTAGTTAGGGGTTTCTCTTTCCAGTCATGCTTTTAGGTAGTTAGGGTTTTTTCTTTCCAGTCATGTTTTGTTTAGGTAGTTAGGGGTTTCTCTTTCGCAGTCATGGTTTTAGGTAGTTAGGGGTTTCTCTTTGCAGTCATGCTTTTTTAAGTAGGGGTTTCTCTTTGCAGTCATGCTTTTTTAGGTAGGGGTTTCTCTTTGCAGTCATGCTTTTTTAGGTAGGGGTTTCTCTTTGCAGTCATGCTTTTTTAGGTAGGGGTTTCTCTTTGCAGTCATGCTTTTTTAGGTAGGGGTTTCTCATTTTAGTCATGTTCTCTTTTTCTCACAAGACTTATTTTTCATTTCTGCCTTCTGTATCGCTTACCTGTATTTCTTCCCAGTTCTCTCCTTAACTCCCCGTAGACGGAGTATGACTGCCTTTGACTCCTGCACTATGTCCACCAGCATTCTACATTGTCAACCATGCTCTTGAAGCAAAAATTTATCCCTTCGACTCCCTCACCCTGGCCACCAGCTCCCTGCAGGAAGCTGGTGGATAGGGTGAAGGAGTTAAAGAGTTAAGATTTCGCAGTTTGTGGATAGGGTGCGGGAGTCGAAGGGTTAAGGCATGGTACAGAATGGTCATACACACAAAAATCCGCTCCGTCTGCTTGGTAGTTAAGTTTGTATGAATTGATATGCTTAGATACGGAATGCTGGCAGGAGTTTTGGCCTGCGTAAGAAAGAAGAAGAAGAAGAAGAAGAAGAAGAAGAAGAAAGAAAAGAAAAAGTGCCAAATGAGTTACTTGTCCACCACACGCACTTTTCTTACTGTCACGAAGACTATCAGAAAATGCACGCTTAATACCCTTCAAGTCTTGTCAGTGGTTGGCTTATAGAAACATAAAAAGCACACAGTATACACACCCACCAGAGACGCAGAATGTGTATAGCGAAGTGGAGTGTGGTCAGCTTTCCTTAAAGTTAAACTTTGAGTTCTCTGTGTTCCACTTAAACCTTTGGCTCCCACACCCTATCCACAAAGAAAGAAAGAAAGGAAGGAAGGAAGGAAGGAAGGAAGAAGAAAGAAAGAAAGGAAGAAAGAAAGAAAGAAAGAAAGGAAGGAAGAAAGAAATAAAGAAAGGAAGGGAGGAAGGAAGGAAGAAAGAAAGGAAGGAAGGAAGAAAGGAAGAAAGAAAGGAAGAAAGAAAGAAAGAAATAAAGAAAGGAAGGGAGGAAGGAAGGAAGAAAGAAAGGAAGAAAGGAAGAAAGAAAGGAAGGAAGAAAGAAAGAAATAAAGAAAGGAAGGGAGAAGGAAGGAAGAAAGAAAGGAAGAAAGGAAGAAAGAAAGGAAGAAAGAAGAAAGAAAGGAAGAAAGAAAAAAGAAAGGAAGGAAGAAAGAAAGAAAGGAAGAAAGAAAGAAGAAAGAAAGAAACGAAGAAAGAAAGAAAGAAAAAAGGAAGGAAGGAAGAAAGACAGAAAGGAAGAGAGAAAGGAAGAAAGGAAGAAAGGAAGAAGGAAAGAAAGAAAGAAGGAAAGAAAGGAAGGAAGAAAGAAAGAAAGAAAGAAAGAAAGAAAGAAAGAAACACTCCTCTTATCAGAAAAAAAATCTTCTAAAATTGGTACCATTCGTATTTTATGGTTATTATACATTAACTTAATCTCTTGCTTTCTTGTATTGATTACACAGGTGTGGTCGGGTTCGTAGGCTGCATCATCTTCGCCACGGAGTTCCACAGAGTGTACGTGCATGACAGAGATCTGGGACACCTCTACTGGGCATTCGCTATCGTCTGCAGCACTCTCAGCTTCGCCGGCGTCTGCGCGTGCGTCATGTTCATCTTCAACCGGAACCGATACCACCTGGAACGAGCGGCGACCACGCTGCGCGCGCGGGGACGTCACGGACTTCCGGTGGCGGTGCAGTTTCCGGCGGAAGCTCGGGGACGAGCCGTTGCATATTCCCTACTTTGGCGAGATCTCGCGAGACCAGCTTGTGGTCCGTGCAGTCCCGTTGCAGCCCCCATCCTACGATTTGGTCACGGCAGAGGGGAGTTATTCCAGTCCTCCCCTGGATGTTTCTGACGCCCCGCCATCTTATGAAGACATCGGAAAAGACGCTGTTCTGCCGCCTGAAGTTGTGGCTCAGTTGGAGAGCGAGGATAAAGAGGGTGATACCAATGGTGCTTACAGCTATCAGTAGTGTTTTTATTTCAGCTGGACTGTGGATGAAAGACAAGAAAAAAAATTGAGGAGGACATTTTTTTTTAATAACGAAGGAAAGTAGACGGTTGGCAGAAATCCATGACTGGACTGACTGGAAATATGAGTTGGGTTTTTATGAAGAAAAGTTGATGATTTAATGGTAAACCACACGGCATCTGTCCTCTTTGGGTCTTCCAGTTCTCTGCTGATCATCATCACAGCTCTTACCGCCTGAGACAACCGAGATAGCATGAGGGGATCAATTGTGATTGTATAAGAAAAACTTGAATTTGATTTTTTGCTTGACTGGTGGATGAAAGACAAGTGAGAAGATTTTGGAAAAAAAGTGATTTGATTTTCACGAGGCAAGGTTGACGGTTGATATAAGCCAGTGATTATAAATTGTGTAAATAATTCTTGATTGAATGTGAATACAAGAGAAACTTAAGTTGTGTTTTTTTTTTATATAAGCAAGTGTTACTGTAACAGCAATAATAACGGACTGTGAATTGAAACAAAATTTAAACTTGGCAGTGGACGAAATTTGGGGGAAGGGGGGTCGGGGTGGCGGGGACGTAGGAAAGAGGATAACAAAATTATTTTGGAGGGAGATCGACGTTATAAACGAATGTTGGTGAATTTGCACAGTAAGTTTGACTGTGATTGGATGCGGAAGTGAAAACAGCCTTGAGTTTGTTTGAATGGTGTGTGTGTGTGTGTGTGTGTGTGTGTGTGTGTGTGTGTGTGTGTGTGTGTGTGTGTGTGTGTGTGTGTGTGTGTTATTTAAGGATTCGACAAGCAAATTACTGACAGCAGGCTGTTTCAGTTTCTTTTTCTGAAGAATTTGACAAGCGTATGATTAATGACTCAAAACGCAGGTTCTAAATTTAACACATTTAATAACAATAGCGTATACGTATCTCCTTTCTTGATAGAAGCTGAAGCTAACGAATATTAGCATCTACAGAGCTTGAAAGATCATGAAATTGCTGGGGTGAGATTTCAAGCACAATTTATGATTTTAAGCGAACTAATCCAGCGATGTTGAAAAATCACGGAACTGCTGGGGTGAGATCTAAAGCACAATTCATGATATTGCATTCCAGTGCGCAAGCCTGGACAGGGGTATATATGGAAGACTAGCTCTTGCGGGCGACAATATCTCCCATCTCCACACTGCTGATGGAGTCCGAGGCGAACAGCATGAGCCAATATAGCTTGGCATCTGCCATGTTGCAGGAGAAACCAGAACAAGTTGAAGAAGAGGAGCGAACCGTCTTAGGGATTCCAGATTAGGATTTCTCCCAGGTTTAGTCTTAATAGCCCATAGACCTGCAGCTGTGAAACTGGATATTTATTTGTTGTGTTTGTTTGTTTGTTTGTTTGTTTGTTGTTGTGTGTGTGTGTGGTGTGTGTGTGTGTTGTGTGTGTTAGTTGTTGGATGTGTTAGTTAGTAGTATATTGTAGTTTTTTGTTGTTATTGATGCAATGCTGATGTTGTTGTATTTGCTTCTCAGTTCGTTGGAACTGTGTACTAATATCAAGAAAATACACGGATCATGATTTGTGTAGTTGCTATTTTCTGTTGTTTTATTAAGTAACTATGTTTTCTTTTTCAAGGAAGATTGTTTCATATTAACCCGGTAGGACAGGTGCGTAAATGTTGATGTAGTGTGTAGTGTGTGTGTGTGTGTGAGAGAGAGAGAGAGAGAGAGAGAGAGAGAGAGAGAGAGAGAGAGAGAGAGAGAGAGAGAGAGCAAAATGTGTCATAAGAGATTTTCTCAGCACTTACTGTACTTTTGCTATGGATCTTTTTCAAAATTTTAAAGAAAGATGTGGATTGTTGAAGACTCACGGTTGCTTGGCTTGGAAACCATGGCGTCAACGTTAAGATCATGCGAACTCAAACAGTGCTTAACATCAGCACTTTTCAAAGGACATTAGTTTTGGAAAACTTCTGATAATATTGAAAATCTGTTTTCACTGTTGTAAGTCTCTATCATTGTCTTCGAGGCGATTCAGGTTTTATTTTAACTGACGTTTCTTCAAGGTCACACTGACCTTGAAAAGAACAAATACAGATTTTCTTTAATAACACTCGTATAAATAGGGAGATTTTTTCTTATCACAGTGACATTGAAAAGTACAAAAATCTGTATTTTCTTTTATAACATTCGTATAATTAGGGAGATTTTTAAAGATGGTTTGCCGGTCTTGTTGTTGTTATTATTGTTGTTGTTATTTACATTTATGAAAAAAGGTGTTACGTCATATCAAGGCAATGCGTATGTTCAAGATCGAATTTAAGAATTAAAGATTTCATTTTTTTTATTGAAACATTTATTATCCCGTTTTTGCCATGAAAATGTATCTGAAATTTATCCCAAAAAATGTGATTTTTTTGTTTTTGTTTTGTTGGATTGGTTATTTTTGTTTTTGTTTTCCTGTCATTTGTATTTTCTATATTCGTTTTTAACAAATATACTGGCACGTATTTTATTTCTACGTTATAGCCAATGAGTTGTGTGTGTGTGTGTGTGTGTGTGTGTGTGTGTGTGTGTGTGTGTGTGTGTGTGTGTGTGTATGTGTATTTCGTTTTTTAATGTTTATAAATATGCACGCACAAAAATGGTCATAGAGAGCGTGCGTGCGTGTGTGTATCTATGCCTGCATGTATGTATGTATGTGTGTATGTATGTATATGTGTATGTATGTATGCATGTATGTATGTATGTACGTATGCATGTATGTACGTACATGTGATTTCTTTTTTCATTCTATAGTGTGCATAAATATACTGGCATACATTATTTTGTCATAGTGTGTGTGCGCGTGCTAGTGCCTGTGTGTGTGTATGTGTGTGTGTGTGTGTGTGTGTGTGTGTGTGTGTGTGTGTGTGTGTGTGTGAACACGTCAAATAAAATTCCTTGATACATGATTATATGTAAATATGCAAAAGCCTGATTCGACACTATTATACAAATTATTTTTGTTTGTGATCAGTTTTACAAAATCCACGAAAATACATTTTATTCCAAAGTTGTACATTTGTGATATAAATATGATAAAGTGTACATACAATACATTGTCAAATCTTATTTGACTGGAGAAATATATGCTATATCATTTGTTCTTGCTTTGTTCTGCTGTTAAGTTAATTAGTCATCTATCTCCTCTCTCTGTGTGTCTCTCTCTCTTTCTGTCTGTCTGTCTATCCGTCTATCTGAATGTCTGTCTGGCTGTCTGTCTATTTATCCATCGATCGATTGATCGTTCGGTCTACTTCTTTCTGTCTGTCTGTCTGTCTCTCTATCTCTCTCTTTCTCTGTCTGTCTGTCTGTCTGTCTCGCTCTCTCTCTCTCTGTCTCAGTCTCTGTCTTCACACACTCTCTTTCTATGTGTGTGTGTGTGTGTGCATGTCTGTCTGTATGATATGTATGTATGTATGTATGTATGCATGTAAGTATGCATGCATGTATGTATGTATATATGTATGTATATATGTATATGTATAGGCACACACACACACACACACACACACACACACACACACATACACACACACACACACACACACATATATATATATATGTGTGTGTGTGTGTGTTATTTGTAGTTTTATTTTGCAATTTTGTATCTGTCTCTCCTGTCTCCCTCTGTCTGTCTGTCTCTCTTTGGTGTGTATGTGTGTGTTTGTGTGTGTGTGTGTGTGTGTGTGTGTGTGTGTGTGTGTGTGTGTGTGTGTGTGTGTGTGTGTGTATGTGTGTGTGTGTGTGTGTGTGTGTGTGTTTGGTTGTATTTCACAATTCTCTCTCTCTCAGCTCTCTTTCTTTCTCTCTGTCTCTCATCTCATCTCTCCTTTGTCTGTCTGTCTGTCTGTCTGTCTGTCTGTCTGTCTGTCTGTCTGTCTGTCTGTCCGTCTGTCTGTCTGTCTGTCTGTCTCTTTCTCTCACTCTGTGAACCGCAGTTGTAAATTGGCTGTTAATGTTGACAGTGATTATTGATGTCTATTGATTTTCAGTAAAGTAGCCTACATATCGTTCTGGTGAGACTTCTAATGACACAGAGGTGCTGTGCCCACGTTCTTATCTGACTGCACATTTCAGCCAGGGCTTGTGAAATTCTCTCTCTGTGTGTGTATGTGTGTGTGTGTGTGTGTGCGTCAATGTATGTGTGTGTGTGTATGTGTGTATGTGTGTGTGTGTGTGTGTGTGTGTGTGTGAGTGTGTGTGTGTGTATGTGTATCTGTCAGTGTGTCTGTGTGTCAGTGTGTGTGTGTGTATGTGTGTGAGACGTCCAGCCTGCCCAGCTGTGAATGGGTACCTGACCCTTCTGAACGTTGGGGAAGACAAAGTAGCGAAGGAGAGGGATGGAAAGTGCTTGTACTTTATTCATTTGTTCATTTATTTCTTTGTTTATGTCTGTGTTTAGTTACATATATATATTTTATTTATTTATCTATATACTTTATGTTATCTATTCATTGTTTATTTATTTTAAGGAATTATGTAGTTATCTATTTAGTTTATATTATATATTTAGTTGTTTATTTATCTTATGTAATTATTTCACTATTTGTTGATTGATTGATTGGTTGGTTGATTTATTTGTTTATTTATCTATTTTATTTATTTGACATTCGAGGGATGAAACTTCCACGTGCTCTTGAATAGAATACCACGAGAACATTTTAACATGTACAGCCGTTTTCTTTTTTTTTCTTTTTGTTTTTAATCCCAACCATTGAGGTAGCTGTATTCTGTTTTCGGGGGTGTGCGTGCTGGTTGTTTTCGTTTTCCCGTATGCTGCTGAGTATTTGAGCAGAAGAACACAAAAACATGTATGTATATATGTGTGTGTGTGGGTGTGTGGGTGTGTGTATGTGTGTGTGTGTGTGTTTGTGTGTGTGTGTATGAATATATGTATGTATATATGTATATATTTATGTATGTATGTATGTATGTATGTATGTATGTATGTATGTATGTGTGTATGTATGCATGAATGTTTGTGTATGTATGAATGTACGTATGCATGTATGTGTGTATGTATATATGTATGTATGTATGTATGTATGTATGTATGTATGTATGTGTGTATGTATGTATGAATGTATATGTATGAATGTACATATGCATGCATGCATGTATGTGTGTATGTATGTATGTATATATGTATGTATGCATGTGTATGTAGGTGTGTGTATGCATGTATGTAGGTATGTCTGTACGTTCATATGTGGGTGTCTACGTACGTTCATACGCACGTGTGTACGTAAGTATGTATGTATTTTTTTTTGTACCAAAGGGACTTTTTTTGATATCGCGTAGACTTCGTGTATAACAAGGAATAATAACAGTTATATTATGCACCAGTCACCAGGGTCGGATGTCTTTGCTTCTCTCTCTCTGTGCCGATCTGTCTGTCCTTGTCTGCATATATGTCTGTCTGCGTCTCTATGTCTATGCTTCTATGTCTGTCTACCTGTCTGTCTATCTCTGTTTCCACGTGTCTCTTTCTCTGAGTGTCAGTTTATCTCTCTCTGTATCTGTTCCTCTGTTTCTTTGTCTTTCTGTCCGTCTGTGCCTCTGTCTATGTCTGTTTTTCTTTGTATCTCTGTGTCTTCCTTCCTCTCTGCCTGGCTGCCTGTCTACCTGTCTGTCTGTCTGTCTCACACACACACACACACAACACACACACACACACACACACACACACACACACACACACACACACACACTCTCTCTCTCTCTCTCTCACACACACACACACACACACACACACACACACACACACACACACAC
>JAPXFY010000025.1:14146696-14151696 GCA_030674185.1 Monoplex corrugatus | reverse complement strand
TGCGTGCGTATTACATGTAGGGAATTAAGACACTAATAGCCCTGCACACCTTTAGACCTGGCACCCTTTACCCACCAGGCTGAAGGTAACCATGCAGGATCGAACCCCAGACCTTCTGATCGAAAGTCTGACGTCTTATCCACTCGACTATCGTGCCTGTCAACGATATTCAAAGCATAAAAGGGTTAATCAGACAAAACAAGTTGGAACTGATACTAAAGTTGATATAGGCACGAAATGTGCTGAGGTGCCAATGTATGTTACTGCTTATATCTACGTCCTACAGATTTGGTGAGGAAACAAAAAGGGTTAATCCTGGTGGATAGGATGAATCAGTGAAAGGGTTACTTAAGGAAACTGTTCGGATAGTGTGAGGGAAAGAAAAAAAAAGCAATCCTGCTGAAAGCTGGTGGATAGGGTGAGAGAGTGAAGATATTTATCCTACTGAAAGCTGGTAGATAGGGTGAGAGAGTGAAGAGATTAATCCTGCTGAAAGCTGGTGGATAGGGTGAGAGTGAAGAGATTAATCCTACTGAAAGCTGGTAGATAGGGTGAGAGAGTGAAGAGATTAATCCTGCTGAAAGCTGGTGGATGGGGTGAGAGAATAGAGATTAATCCTGCTGAAAGATGGTGGATAGGGTGAGAGAGTGAGGAGATTAATCCTACTGAAAGCTTGTGGATAGGGTGAGAGAGTTGAAGGATCAAACTTGCTGAAAGAGAGAGTGAAGAGATTAATCCTACTGAAGGCTTGTGGATAGAGTGAGAGAATGATGAAGAGATTAATCTTGTTGAAAGCTGGTGGATAGGTTGAAGGAGTGAAAGGGTTAAGTTGAAAGCTGTGTGGATAGCGGGGAGAGGGGGGGGGGGCATAGTCAAAAGATAACTATTGCAGTAAGATGGAAATAGAGTAAAGAAGTCGAAGGGCTGATGCATGAATCTGGTGGATAAGGCGAGGGAGTAAGGAAGTTAATCCTCCAGTGAGCCGGAGACAGAGTATGGGAATGAAAGAGTTAATTCATAAAGCTGTTGGAAGGGGTGAAGAAGTGAAAATGTTATTGCAGTAAGCTGGTGAATAGTGTGAGAATGTTAGAAAGTTATCGCAGGAAGCTGGAAGATAGGGTGAGAGAGTCAAAGGGTTAATGCCGAAGGCCGTTTGGAAATAGTGAGGGAATGAAAGGGTTAATGCTGAAAGTTGTTAGATAGGGTGAGAGAGTCAAAGGGTTAATTTTTCAAGAAGCTCGCGGATAAGGTGAGTGAGCGAAAGAGTTTTCGCACGTCTGTTGGATAGAGTGAGGGAATAAGAGTCACTGGAGGTATCTGTTGGATAGAGTGAGGGAATAAGTCATTGGAGGTATCTGTTGGATACAGTGAGGGAATAAGTCACTGGAGGTATCTGTTGAATAGAGTGAGGGAATAAGTCACTGGAGGAATCTGTTGAATAGAGTGAGGGAATAAGTCACTGGAGGTATCTGTTGAATAGAGTGAGGGAATAAGTCACTGGAGGTATCTGTTGGATACAGTGAGGGAATAAGTCACTGGAGGTATCTGTTGGATAGAGTGAGGGAATAAGTCAAAAAAAACTGGAGGAATCTGTTGGATAGAGTGAGGGAATAAGTCACTGGAGGTATCTGTTGGATAGAGTGAGGGAATAAGTCACTGGAGGTATCTGTTGGATAAGTGAGGGAATAAGTCACTGGAGGTATCTGTTGATAGAGTGAGGGAATAAGTCACTGGAGGTATCTGTTGGATAAGTGAGGGAATAAGTCACTGGAGGTATCTGTTGGATAGAATGAGGGAATAAGTCACTGGAGGTATCTGTTGGATAGAATGAGGGAATAAGTCACTGGAGGTGTCTGTTGGATAGAATGAGGGAATAAGTCACTGGAGGTGTCTGTTGGATAGAATGAGGGAATAAGTCATGGAGGTATCTGTTGGATAGAGTGAGGGAATAAGTCACTGGAGGTATCTGTTGGATAGAGTGAGGGAATAAGTCACTGGAGGTGTCTGCTGGATAGAATGAGGGAATAAGTCACTGGAGGTGTCTGTTGGATAGAATGAGGGAATAAGTCACTGGAGGTATCTGTTGGATAGAGTGAGGGAATAAGTCACTGGAGGTATCTGTTGGATAGAGTGAGGGAATAAGAGTCACTGGAGGTATCTGTTGGATAGAGTGAGGGAATAAGAGTCACTGGAGGTATCTGTTGGATAGAGTGAGGGAATAAGTCATTGTAGGAATCTGTTGGATAGATGAGTAAACAAGAGTTATTGTAGGAATCTGTTGGATAGATGAGTTAGACGAAAGAGTTATTGAGGAATCTGTTGGATAGGAATGAGATAGCAAAGATTTATGAGGAACTGTTGGATAGGATGAGTTGAAAAAGAGTTATGCAGGAATCTGTTGGATAGATGAGTTAGACGAAAGAGTTATTGTAGGAATCTGTTGGATAGGATGAGTTAGACAAAAGAGTTATTGAGGAATCTGTTGGATAGGATGAGTTAGACAAAAGAGTTATTGAGGAATCTGTTGGATAGGATGAGTTAGACAAAAGAGTTATTGTAGGAATCTGTTGGATAGATGAGTTAGACAAAAGAGTTATTGAGGAATCTGTTGGATAGGATGAGTTAGACAAAAGAGTTATTGTAGGAATCTGTTGGATAGGATGAGTTAGACAAAAGAGTTATTGTAGGAATCTGTTGGATAGAGAGTTAGACAAAAGAGTTATTGAGGAATCTGTTGGATAGGATGAGTTAGACAAAGAGTTATTGAGGAATCTGTTGGATAGGATGAGTTAGACAAAGAGTTATTGTAGGAATCTGTTGGATAGATGAGTTAGACAAAGAGTTATTGTAGGAATCTGTTGGATAGGATGAGTTAGACAAAGAGTTATTGTAGGAATCTGTTGGATAGGAGAGTTAGACAAAAGAGTTATTGAGGAATCTGTTGGATAGGATGAGTTAGACAAAAGAGTTATTGTAGGAATCTGTTGGATAGGTGAGTTAGACAAAGAGTTATTGTAGGAATCTGTTGGATAGATGAGTTAGACAAAAGAGTTATTGTAGGAATCTGTTGGATAGGATGAGTTAGACAAAAGAGTTATTGTAGGAATCTGTTGGATAGGATGAGTTAGACAAAAGAGTTATTGTAGGAATCTGTTGGATAGGATGAGTTAGACAAAGAGTTATTGAGGAATCTGTTGGATAGGATGAGTTAGACAAAAGAGTTATTGTAGGAATCTGTTGGATAGGATGAGTTAGACAAAAGAGTTATTGAGGAATCTGTTGGATAGGTGAGTTAGACAAAGAGTTATTGTAGGAATCTGTTGGATAGGATGAGTTAGACAAAAGAGTTATTGTAGGAATCTGTTGGATAGATGAGTTAGACAAAGAGTTATTGAGGAATCTGTTGGATAGATGAGTTAGACAAAAGAGTTATTGTAGGAATCTGTTGGATAGATGAGTTAGACAAAAGAGTTATTGTAGGAATCTGTTGATAGATGAGTTAGACAAAGAGTTATTGTAGGAATCTTTGGATAGGATGAGTTAGACAAAAGAGTTATTGAGGAATCTGTTGGATAGATGAGTTAGACAAAAGAGTTATTGTAGGAATCTGTTGGATAGATGAGTTAGACAAAAGAGTTATTGTAGGAATCTGTTGGATAGATGAGTTAGACAAAAGAGTTATTGTAGGAATCTGTTGGATAGATGAGTTAGACAAAAGAGTTATTGTAGGAATCTGTTGGATAGATGAGTTAGACGAAAGAGTTATTGTAGGAATCTGTTGGATAGGATGAGTTAGACGAAAGAGTTATTGCAGGAATCTGTTGGATAGGATGAGTTAGACAAAAGATTTATTGCAGGAATCTGTTGGATAGGATGAGTTAGACGAAAGAGTTATTGTAGGAATCTGTTGGATAGGATGAGTTAGACGAAAGAGTTATTGTAGGAATCTGTTGGATAGGATGAGTTAGACGAAAGAGTTATTGTAGGAATCTGTTGGATAGGATGAGTTAGACAAAAGAGTTATTGTAGGAATCTGTTGGATAGGATGAGTTAGACAAAAGAGTTATTGTAGGAATCTGTTGGATAGAGTGAGTTAGACAAAAGAGTTATTGTAGGAATCTGTTGGATAGGATGAGTTAGACAAAAGAGTTATTGTAGGAATCTGTTGGATAGGATGAGTTAGACAAAACAGTTATTGTAGGAATCTGTTGGATAGGATGAGTTAGACGAAAGAGTTATTGCAGGAATCTGTTGGATAGGATGAGTTAGACGAAAGAGTTATTGTAGGAATCTGTTGGATAGGATGAGTTAGACGAAAGAGTTATTGTAGGAATCTGTTGGATAGGATGAGTTAGACGAAAGAGTTATTGTAGGAATCTGTTGGATAGGATGAGTTAGACGAAAGAGTTATTGTAGGAATCTGTTGGATAGGATGAGTTAGACGAAAGAGTTATTGCAGGAATCTGTTGGATAGGATGAGTTAGACAAAAGAGTTATTGCAGGAATCTGTTGGATAGGATGAGTTAGACGAAAGAGTTATTGTAGGAATCTGTTGGATAGGATGAGTTAGACGAAAGAGTTATTGTAGGAATCTGTTGGATAGGATGAGTTAGACGAAAGAGTTATTGTAGGAATCTGTTGGATAGGATGAGTTAGACGAAAGAGTTATTGCAGGAATCTGTTGGATAGAGTGAGGAAACGAAAGAGTTATTGCAGGAATCTGTTGAATAGAATGAGTTAGATGAAAGAGTTATTGCATAGATCTGTTGGATAGAGTTAGGGAATGAAAAAGTTATTGCACAAACCTGCTGGATAGAGTGAAGAAGTGAAAGAGTTATTACAAGAATCTGTTGGATTGAGTGAGTGAATAAAAGAGTTACTGAATAAACCTATTGGATAGAGTGGGGGAAGGAAAGAGTTATTCCAGGAATCTGTTGAATAGAGAGTGAAGGAATAAAAGAGTTATTGCAGGAATCTGTTGAATAGAGTCAGGGAATGAA
>JAPXFY010000025.1:14131696-14144196 GCA_030674185.1 Monoplex corrugatus | reverse complement strand
GCACGTGCGCGAGTGTGTGTGTGTGTGTGTGCATGCGTGCCTTCATGTGTCTGTGTGTGTGTGCGTGCGTATGTGTGTGTTTGTGTATATGTGTGTGTATGTGTGTGCGTGTGTGTACGTGTGTGTATGTGTATATATATGTGTGTGTATGTGTGTGCATACTATGTGTGTGTATGTGTGTTTTGTGTGTGTGTGTATGTGTACGTATGTGCGTGTGCACATGACAATCTGTGTGCGTAAGAGTGTTTGTGTGCGCGCGCATGTGTATGTGTATGCGTTTGTAGGTGTGTCTGTGAGAGTGGGAGAACTGAAGTGTGTGTGTGTGTGTGTGTGTGTGTATGTGTGTGTGTTGCGCGTGCGTGTGTGTGTGTGCTTTGTGTGTGTGCTTTGTGTGTGTGCTTTGTGTGTGTGTATATGTGTGAATACTATGTGTGTATGTGTGTATGTGTGTATGTATGTGTGTTTTGTGCGTGTGTGTGTATGTATGTGTATTCGTGCGTTCGTGTGTGCGTATCACTCACCTGACTCCAGTTGACACCAGTGAAGGTTGGGGGACAGGTGCACGTGTACCCAACAGCAGCGTCACCTACGTCAGTGCACTGGCCTCCGTTCTGACAAGGGCGAGAACTGCAGTCTCTCCTTAGAGCTGCGCAACAAAGAAATCGGCGAGAGTTGACTCCCTTCTAATGTGTTTTCCATTTGCTTAATTAAGCGTGATTCATCGTACTTGGAAAATTCATATACGCTCCAACTGAATTTGCCAGCGTTTATTTTGCAGACTTTATATGAGTCTACACAAAACCCTATGCGCTTGCATAGCTTACAATGGCGAGGGAGGTGGGTGGCAGAGAAAGACCTGTGAATCTCCTAAGCTGACGCTACTAGACTGAAGCATTAATCCCTGGACTCCCTCACACTCTCTACCAGCTTTCTGCATTGTCAGCTATGATAGCAAAGCAAAAAACTTAACCTATCCATCAGCTTTCAGTTGGAAGCCGGTGGATAGGGTGTGGACTGAAAGGGTTACGTTTTTTTTTTCAGCTCAAGTTAGGGCATGGGAGTCAAAGGGTTAGATTTAATACGGCGGGCAGGGTACAGGCCAGTTCTCATGTTGTGTTATAGGATTGAACTCGAGATATTCCATCACCAATCCACGGCTCTATCAGTAGAACCATCAACTTAAAAGCGACATAATAATAAGTGGACTGACCAATAAAATAAAATAAAATAAAATAAAATAAAATAAAATAAAGATAATAAAAAGAATAAAATAAAATAAAATGAACTGAAAATTAAATAAAATGTAACGAAATGAAATAAATAAAATAAAGTAAAAGAAAAGAACTTAAAATGAAATAAAATGAAATAAAATTAAGTAAAATAAAATTAAATAATAAAACATTTGTAAAATAAGATAAGACAAAACAAAATAAGATAAGATAAAATAAAATGAAATGGAATAAAATAAAATAAAACATAAAATAAATAAAACAAAATAGTGTAAAAGAAAATGAAATAAACTAAACTAAAATGAAATAAAGTTAAAAAAATGTCATGCCTCGAATATTGGTAATGTTAGGAAGTTGCGAGAAAATCATATTCTACTTTAAAACTGATAATACGTTATGCTTAAATCAGTTGTAACGGCAACTACAACAGCAACAACAACAACAGCGCAGCAGCAACAACAACAAAACAAAATTAACAACAAAAACAAACGACAGCAACAACAACAACACCAGCACTAACAATTAAACAATAATAATTGAGTATGTGTATGTATGGTTGGATATTATTGTATGAGTTCATTTGTACGAGTTTAGTAATGCATATTCTGAGGGGGGTGGTGTGTGTGTGTGTGTGTGGTGTGTGTGTGTGTGTGTGTGTGTGTGTGTGTGTGTGTGCCACTCTCTCAAACACATTCTTTCTCTCTTGAAAACACAGCTCTCTCTCTCTCTTTCTCTCTCTCTTTCTCTCTCTCTCTCTCTCTTTCTCCCATTCTAGACATTAAAAAAATCACCACAGCGTTACTTGTATAATTTACAGGACGTAACACCCCAATGAATGAATCACTCACCTGTCTGGCAGCGAAAGCCGGTAAAACCAGGAGGACAGTTGCAGGTAAATCCTAGAGAACTATTTACGCACGTGGCACCGTTCTGGCACTGGTTGTCTACTGAAGAGCAGGTTTCTGACCAAGGGAGATAAAAACACAACATACAGGACAGTGGAGTGCTCTGAGCTTACGGTTTTTGTGCTTTATATCTGCTTCTATGCTAGCTGAATGGGTAGCACAAACTATGTTAGATTTGAGAAGTTCCGTAACATGGGAGATAATTCCTACGTGACTCTCAAGAGTTATGTCCTTTGGTTGATACAGGACAGAGTTAGATTCTCCAAGCTCGACAAACAGAAATCTGCCTATTAGGGGTAGTAATTTGGCCCATTTGCATTTCATGCTTGTATTTTCTAGTATCGTTCCACATTTCTATCCAGTAGAAGGATTCCAAATGTTAAAATCATCTGTCTCATGTTGCTTTCTCTTAGGATTCAAGATGTTACTCTTTGTTGCTTATCTTAATACTCCGACCATTCTGGTGATGCTAATTTAGTGTTTTGTTCCCCCCCCCCCCCACCCCCCACTCCACCCCATTCCCTTCTATCTCAAGATATTACCAGCGCATATGGTTTTTCGCAGGTTCGAGAATACTGCCAGATGACACATGGTAGATTGGGTAGAGCGCGAATGGAAATTTCCAAGTGCGATAAATCCCTGTTTAACCCTTTGACTCCAGCATCCTGTCCACCAGCATCACGCATTGTCCACCATGCTAGCAAATCAAAAACTTCACCCTTTGATTCCTCACCCTATCCACTGACTTCCAGCAGGAAGCTGGTATACAGGGTGAGGAAATCAAAAGGTTAAGTTTTTGCTGTTGGTGGACAAGGTGCGGGAGTCAAAGCGTTAACAAAGCCCAAACTCTAAACTATAGAAGCATTCTAAATGTTGAAATCACAGATTATCTTAGTGGGCAAATCACAGACTACGTTACCAGTTAAAATCATAGACTACGTTACCAGTTAAAATCATAGACTACGTTACCAGGTAAAATCGTAGACTACGTTACCAGGTAAATCATAGACTACGTTACCAGGTAAATCAAAGACTACGTTACCAGGCAAATCATAGACTACGTTACCAGGTAAATCATAGACTACATTACCAGGCAAATCATAGACTACGTTACCAGGCAAATCATAGACTACGTTACCAGGTAAATCATAAACTACGTTACAGGTAAATCATAAACTACGTTACCAGGTAAAATCATAGACTACGTTACCAGGTAAATCATAGACTACGTTACCAGGTAAATCATAGACTACTTTACCAGGTAAAATCACAAAAGACTATCTTACCAGGCAAACCACAAACAGACTATCTTACCAGGCAAATCACAGACTATCTTACCAGGCAAATCACAGACTATCTTACCAGGCAAATCACAAACAGACTATCTTACCAGGCAAATCACAGACTATCTTACCAGGCAAACCACAGACTATCTTACCAGGCAAATCACAAACAGACTATCTTACCAGGCAAATCACAAACAGACTATCTTACCAGGCAAATCACAAACTATCTTACCAGGCAAATCACAGATTATCTTACCAGGCAAATCACAAACAGACTATCTTACCAGGTAAATCACAGAATATCTTACCAGGCAAATCACAGACTATCTTACCAGGTAAATCACAAACAGACTATCTTACCAGGCAAATCACAGACTATCTTATCAGGCAAATCACAGACTATCTTACCAGGTAAATCACAGACTATCTTACCAGGCAAATCACAGACTATCTTACCAGGCAAATCACAAACAGACTATCTTATCAGGCAAATCACAGACTATCTTACCAGGCAAATCACAGACTATCTTACCAGGCAAATCACAAACAGACTATCTTACCAGGCAAATCACAAACTTTCTTACCAGACAAATCACAGACTATCTTACCAGGCAAATCACAGACAATCTTACCAGGCACATCACAGACTATCTTACCAGGCAAATCACAGACTATCTTACCAGGCAAACCACAAACAGATTACCTTACCAGGCAAAAAACAAACAGACTATCTTACCAGGCAAATCACAAACAGACTTTCTTACCAGGCAAACCACAAACAGACTTTCTTACCAGGCAAACCACAAACAGATTACCTCACCAGGCAAATCACAGATTACCTCACCAGGCAAACCACAAACAGATTACCTTACCAGGCAAATCACAGATTACCTCACCAGGCAAATCACAGATTACCTCACCAGGCAAATCACAAACAGATTACCTCACCAGGCAAATCACAGATTACCTCACCAGGCAAATCACAGATTACCTCACCAGGCAAATCATAAACAGATTACCTCACCAGGCAAATCACAGATTACCTCACCAGGCAAATCACAAACAGATTACCTCACCAGGCAAATCACAGATTACCTCACCAGGCAAATCACAAACAGATTACCTCACCAGGCAAATCACAGATTACCTCACCAGGCAAATCACAGATTACCTCACCAGGCAAATCACAAACAGATTACCTCACCAGGCAAATCACAGATTACCTCACCAGGCAAATCACAAACAGATTACCTCACCAGGCAAATCACAGATTACCTCACCAGGCAAATCACAAACAGATTACCTTACCAGGCAAATCACAGATTACCTCACCAGGCAAATCACAGATTACCTCACCAGGCAAATCACAAACAGATTACCTCACCAGGCAAAATCACAAACAGATTACCTCACCAGGCAAATCACAGATTACCTACCAGGCAAACCACAAACAGATTACCTCACCAGGCAAATCACAGACTACCTTACCAGGCAAACCACAAACAGATTACCTTACCAGGCAAATCACAGATTACCTCACCAGGCAAACCACAAACAGATTACCTCACCAGGCAAATCACAGATTACCTCACCAGGCAAATCACAAACAGATTACCTCACAAGGCAAATCACAGATTACCTCACCAGGCAAATCACAAACAGATTACCTTACCAGGCAAATCACAGATTACCTCACCAGGCAAATCACAGATTACCTCACCAGGCAAATCACAAACGATTACCTCACCAGGCAAATCACAGATTACCTCACCAGGCAAACCACAAACAGATTACCTCACCAGGCAAATCACAGACTACCTTACCAGGCAAACCACAAACAGACTACCTCACCAGGCAAACCACAAGTTACCAGGCAAATCACAGACTATCTTACCAGGCAAATCACAAAAGACCATCTTACCAGCAATAACAAAAAAAGACTATCTTACCAGGACAAATCACAAACAGATATCTTACCAGGTAAATCACAAACAGACTATCTTACCAGGCAAATCACAAACACTATCTTACCAGGCAAATCACAGACTATCTTACCAGGCAAATCACAGACTATCTTACCAGGCAAATCACAGACTATTTTTCCAGGCAAATCACAGACTATCTTACCAGGCAAATCACACAGACCATCTTACCAAAGGCAAAATCTACAGGACAATCTTACCAGGCAAATCACAAACAGACTATCTTACCAGGCAAATCACAGACTATCTTACCAGGCAAATCACAAACAGACTATCTTACCAGGCAAATCACAAACAGACTATCTTAGCAGACAAATCACAAACAGACTATCTTACCAGGCAAATCACAAACAGACTATCTTACCAGGCAAATCACAAACAGACCATCTTACCAGGCAAATCACAAACAGACTATCTTACCAGACAAACCAAAAACAGACTATCTTACCAGGCAAATCACAAACAGACCATCTTACCAGGCAAATCACAAACAGACCATCTTACCAGGCAAATCACAAACAGACTATCTTACCAGGCAAATCACAGACTATCTTACCAGGCAAATCACAAACAGACCATCTTACCAGGCAAATCACAAACAGACTATCTTACCAGGCAAATCACAAACAGACTATCTTACCAGGCAAACCACAAACAGACCATCTTACCAGGCAAATCACAAACTATCTTACCAGACAAGCCACAAACAGACTGTCTTACCAGGCAAACCACAAACTATCTTACCAGACAAGCCACAAACAGACTGTCTTACCAGGCAAATCACAAACTATCTTACCAGACAAGCCACAAACAGACTGTCTTACCAGGCAAACCACAAACAGACTGTCTTACCAGGCAAACCACAAACAGACAATCTTACCGGGCAAACCACAAACAGACTGTCTTACCAGGCAAATCACAAACAGACCATCTTACCAGGCAAACCACAAACAGACTGTCTTACCAGGCAAACTACAAACAGACAATCTTACCAGGCAAACCACAAACAGACAATCTTACCTGGCAAACCACAAACAGACTGTCTTACCAGGCAAATCACAAACAGTTCCGGTCCATCCTGGTTGACAAACACAGACGAAGCCGAGGGCCGTGTTAAGGCACGACCCGTCATTCAGGCACGGGGCTTGACCTTGACATTGAATCCCTGCACATCACGTGAGCGACTCAGTCCATGACCTCATTATGTATGCACGTGACCTGACGGCCTTCACTGTGACCTCCGAATACATACACATATACTAAGCCATTTTTTTTTTTTTTTTTGTAAACGAGGCGTGCTGTTTCATTATATGCACACGTGACCCATTTTCTTATTTCTTGTCCTTTGTAAATTTCAAATGTAGATCTGGCAGCAATTCTGTAATGTTAATGATAATGACAATGATAAATTGTAATGACGATAATAATGATGATAATGATAATAATATAATAAAAATAATAACAATAACAATGATAATATTATTAATAATAATGATAATAATAATAATAATAATAATAATAATGATGATGATGATGATGATAATAATAATAATAATAATAAGACATGATGATGATGATGATGACAATATTATTGATGATAATGATAGTGATAATAACCATAATAATTGTGACAAATAAAAAAAATGAATATGAGCATGAATTATTGCCTTTTGCATCTTTTTAACGCATTAACTGGAACTTCATATATTCATTACAGGAAGGTACAGTAAACAAGGAGGGAGATATTTTACTTCCTCTGTTAAACAAAACAAAACAAAACAAAACAAAACAACACACACACACACACACACACACACACACACACACACACACACACACACACACACACACACACACACACACACACACACACACACACACACACACACACACACACGCGAGAAAACAAATCGAATCAGAAAGCGTATTTAATACAACCAAACAAGACAATTTCGTTACCTGCTCCCCAGAGACATCTCACCTCGCAGGCTACTACTAATTTCTTTCTTCTTCTTTTTTAAAACGATTTTGAGCATAGGAATATGATTACGAATGATGCAGCTGGTGAATTTCAAGTTGTAGAAATGCTCATGCACATGCAACAATGCTGTGGTTTTGTGGGGGTAAAATTGGTCATAAACTCAAAAATTACACAGCCATGAAAACTGCTACAATGATCACACAAAACTGTTCCCTTTTAGAATAAAAAAAGACGAATTCAGGACATCATTATTATTCTTGCTTAATTAACCCTTTGACACTGCGCACCATCTGCAAAAACTTGACCCTTTGATTTTCTTACCCTGTCCACCAACTTCCTTCAGGAAGCTGGTGTATAGGGTGAGGGAATCATAGGGTTAAGTTTCCGTTTTGCTGGTATGACTGACAATGCAGGATGCTGGTAGACAGGGTGCGGGAGTCAAAGGGTTGAGGCCCACCCGACAGTGCAGGGCTGTATCAGGACTACAACCATCGCAAAATGTACACAACACCTCAATGATCATGAACCCCACCCCCCCTCCCCTCAAAAAACAAAACAAAAGGAAAAGAAAATTCAGTACACACGTTAATGTATTCGCGTACATGATCTTTTTTTCTTTTTCGTGTGTGTGTGTGTGTGTGTGTGTGTGTGTGTGTGTGTGTGTGTGTGTGTGTGTGTGTGTGTGTGTGTGTGTGTGTGTGTGAGAGAGAGAGAGAGAGAGAGAGAGAGAGAGAGAGAGAGTGTGTGTGTGTGTTATACGGTTGTGAGGCGTGGACAGTCAACAAGCAAAGCCAGAACAAGATTGAGGCAGCCGAGATGTGGTTTCTTAGAAGAATGTTGAGAGTTCCATGGACAGCAAAGAAAACAAACGAGACAGTCTTGATGGAGGCAGACACAAGAATATCATTCATAAGGAAGATTAGGAAAAGACAAGCAACATTTATAGGCCATTTTATGAGGAAAGGGGAATTGGAGCACCTGGTCACAACGGAAAAGCTGGAAGGAAAGAGAGCACCAGGTAGACCCAGGGAGAAGATACTAGACGGACTGCCAGAGTGGTTAAGGACAAAGAGGGTGGAAGAGATGCTTGAGGCAACAAGAGATAGAGACAGATAGAAGTCCATGAACGCCAACGCCATGCGGCAAGGCACCTGATGATGAAAATGTTGATCTGAGAACATGCCCCTGGCATTGACCATTCTGTCAAAGATATCACCAGGGATTTTAAAATGACAAACCTCAATACAGATGTATAAATACAAGGAAACTAAACACGTGTAAACAGTGACCTAAATTACCCGAACTTACTTGTACAATCACATTTCATTATAGTACAAAACTGCAGTTCATACGTATACGCAATAATAATAATAATGATGATGACGATGGTGATGATGATGATGATGATGATGATGATGATGATGATCATGATATTTATAAGGCGGCAAATGTTGATTTCAGAATCAAGCCAAGGCTCACATTTCCATCATTCACCAGAGCAAGCATCAGCAACGGCCAGATCTCAAGGTCACAAAGCACACACAAACTGGGAAGGGGAGGACAGGTGGGGAGCAGGGCGTGTAGCCCCTGACCCAAACCGTCATCCTCCCTCCTTATGTCTGTCTGTCTGTCTCTCCTCTCTCTCTCTCTCTCCTCTTCTCTCTCTCCCTCTCTTTCACAAGATGAAGAGCCAGAGTGCACCCAAGCCTGTTCGATGAATGACTCTTGACCAAAGTTATCATCTTCTCTGTCGCACGCGCAGATTCTCTCTCTCTCTCTCTTTTTTTTTTACCAAGACTCCAGAAAGACAAGAAGGCTAACTGCACTTCATGCCCTAATGCAATGTGATGTGCAGAAGTATCGTATATATGATAAAATGACGAAGCGGATGTTCAAGGTCTAATGTGCCACAAATATAAAAAGTGAATAACTGCGTAACTTATGCAAATGTGCATATACATATGAAAGCATACTGTGTCGCGTGCAAACATAATTCTTAGGCAATACATTATAAGTATGCAATGAGCTCGAGATGATGAAAGCAAGTGATGTCACGTGCAGATACAGGAAATCATAGCCAATACTTTGTCAGTATGCCACCGTGCTCAAAGTTAAAAAGCAAGAAAATATGAGGTGCAATTTATACCAATACTTCATTAATATGCAAATGTGCTCGAGGTTACGAAAGCAAATGGTGTCGTGTGCAAACATGAAATTGACAGCTCGTATCAAGTATGTGGGCAAACGTGCTCAAGATTCAAAAGCAAAAGTTGCGTGTCGTGCGCACAAAATATGTAAATCATGACGTTGTGGTTCTGTGTCGTGTGCAAAAAAGTGCACGTGAAAACAGTCATGCGCTTGCTGTGCTGATGGTAACCAATGGACTCACGTCTCTCACACTGGGTACCCGTGTACTCGCTGGGACAGGTGCAGCTGTACCCAGCATCATTGGACGTTTCGGTGCATGTGCCCCCATTGTTACAAGGACGGGAATTGCAGCGGTATGGCAATGGGACGTCTAATGCACATAATGTTTTAATTTGTATTTTTTCTCTTTTTTTCTTTTGTTTTTGTTTTTGGAAGCGTACGCAGGCATACGTGCACGAGGATGCATTCACACACACACCACCGCATACAGAGGCACGCATAACCACACACACACACACACACACACACACACACACACACACACACACACAAAACACAACACACACACACACACACACACACACACACACACACAGTCTCACACACAAGCAGTGTACATATGACATCGATTGACAAATCCATCCATCCATTCCATAAATATTTAAAATCCTACCTTACTGCAGGCAACAAGAAACACCTTCTTGTATAAAGATGGGGAAATAAATCTGTTCACCCACGTATTCATTGATTGATTGACTGATTCATATTCATTCATTTATTCATTTTCTCTTTCATTCATTCATTCATTCCATTGACTGATTGATTGATTGATTATTCATTCATTCATTTTCTCTTTCTTTCTTTCATTCATTCATTCATTCATTCATTCATTCTTTCTTTCTTTCTCTCCTTCCTTCCTTCGAGATAGAGAAACAAGTCTAACCAGCCATCTATTCATTCATCGTTAATTCATGTAAAAAGTTTACTCATTCTTTCGTTAAAGTTTTTATTTCTTACTTTCTTTCTTTCCATGTTTTCTCCCGGCCATCTACGTCTTTCTCTCATTTGCTGTGCTGTTCCTTTTTCCTGCTCACTTTCGGCGTCAGTAAAGAAGGAAGAGCGAGAGAGATAGGGAGAGAGGGAGAGAGAGAGAAAGGGAGAGAGAGGGAGAGAGGGGGAGAGAGAGAGAGACAGACAGACAGACATACAGATAGACAGAAAGGGGGAGGGAGAGAGAGACAGAGACAGACAGACAGAGAAAGAGAGAGCAACAGACATACATACAAACAGAAAGATTGAGGGAGAGAGAGAGAGAGAGAGACAGACAGACAGACAGACAGAGAGACAGAGAGACAGAGAGACAGTGAGATAGAGAGAGACAGAGAGGCAGAGAGTGAGACAGAAAGAGAGAGAGACAGACAGACATACAGATACACAGGAAAAGGGGGAGAGATAGAGACTGAAAGAGAGAGAAGGAGAGGGAGGGAGAGAGAGACAGAGCGAGAAAGAGAGAGAGAGAGAGAGACAGACAGACAGACAGACATACAGATACACAAAAAGAGGGAGGGAGAGACAGAAAGAGAGAGACAGAGAAGGAGAGGGACGAAGAGAGAGAAAGAGCGAGCGAGAGAGAGAATGATCGAGAGAGAGAGAGAGAGAGGGAGACAAATAGAAGAAAGAGAGAGAGAGGGAGGGAAAGAGGGAGAGAGAGAGAACCAGAAGTAGAGAGAGAGAGAGAGAGAGAGAGAGAGAGAGAGACAGACAGACAGACAGACATCAGAAGTTACTCACTTGAAATTTGGCATGTTGGACCAGTAAAACCTTCAGGGCAGGCACAGAAGAAACCACTGGCAGAATTGTAACACACCCCACCGTTCACGCAAGGACTATTGCCGACGCAAGAAATACCTGAAATATTCAAATATTCTTTTAAAAAAAAAGTTATATTTTAAGAAGAAAAAAAAAGAGAGAAAAACAGAACATGCAGACAAAAATAGAAACACACAGACAAAAAACACACAGACAAAAAAACACACAGATAGAAAACACACAGACAAAAAAACACACAGATAGAAAACACACAGACAAAAAAACACACAGATAGAAAACACACAGACAAAAAAACACACAGACAGAAAACACACAGACAAAAAAACACACAGACAGAAAACACACAGACAAAAAAACACAGACAAAACAGCAAAACACAGACAAAACAAGCAAAAAACACAGACAGAAAACACACAGACAAAAAAAACACAGACAGAAAAACACACAGACAAAAAAACACACAGACAAAAAAACACACAGACAAAAAAACACACAGACAGAAAACACACAGACAAAAAAAAAAAACACACAGACAGAAAACACACAGACAGAAAACACACAGACAAAAAAACACACAGACAGAAAACACACAGACAGAAAACACACAGACAAAAAAAAACACACAGACAGAAAACACACAGACAGAAAACACACAGACAAAAAACACACAGACAGAAACACACAGACAGAAAACACACAGACAGAAAACACACAGACAGAAAACACACAGACAAAAAAACACAAGACAGAAAACACACAGACAGAAAACACACAGACACAAAAAACACACAGACAAAAAAACACCAGACAGAAAACACACAGACAGAAAAACACACAGACAGAAAACACACAGACAGAAAACAACGACGACACAAGAAAAAAACACACAGACAGAAAACACAGACAAAAAACACACAGACAGAAAAACACACAGACAAAAGAAACACACAGACAAAAAACAACAGACAGAAAACACACAGACAAAAAAAACACACAGACAGAAAAACACGACAGAACACACAGAAGAAAACACACAGACAGAAAACACACAGACACAGAAGAAAACACACAGACAGAAAACACACAGACAGAAAACACAAGACAGAAAACACACAGACAAAAAAACAACAGACAAAAAA
>JAPXFY010000025.1:14114196-14121696 GCA_030674185.1 Monoplex corrugatus | reverse complement strand
TCCTGTTGTGACCAGGTGCTCTAATTCCCCTTTCCTCATAAAATGTCCTAGCTAAGACCAGAGTAGGGCGAGAGAGGGCTTTTCCATTCTCTCTTTGGTCCGGAGGCTGGGTTAGACCTGGTTGGTGCGAGTTGTGTGGCTATGTCCCGGGGTTTGTCATTTCCCTACCTTGCCATTCAGACACACACACACATACACACACACACACACATACACACACACACACACACACACACACACACACACACACACACACACACACACACACACACACACACACACACACACATTCGCAAACGCACACTCACACTCATACACACATACAAACACACACACACACTCTGTCTCTCTCACATACACACGCGCGCTCTCTCTCACACACACATACACAAACATACACTCACACACATGTAAGCAAGCATACACATGCACATGCACACGCGCACACAACCGCCAAAACACAGATGCAAGCACACACACACGTAATACAAAACCATCAAAAACACACACACACACACACACACACACACACACACACACACACACACACACACACACACACACACACACACACACACACACACCACACACACACACACACACACACACACACACACACACACACAACACACACACACACATGTGAGCAAGCAGTTCAGTATAAAAAAGAGAAATACAAAATCTACATCAAAAGCAGGAAACCTGAAGATCATATGGAAATGAAAAAAGCTAACACCCAATGTAATAAAATCATCGCTGAAGCAAAGAAAAATTATTGGGCATCATACTGCACAAAAGAAATTTCAGATTTCAAGGATTTCCATTAAGTCTGGACAAAAATGAATCAAATGAAAAATGGAGCCAACTTACCTAGGTGTCCAATAATGATTGATACAAGTCACAAATTTCTTTCCGACATGGACAAAGCTGAAACTTTTGTGGAACTTTTTGTCCAAAATAGTAAAGTAGATGGTTTGACTCCTACCTGCAAACACTATAGGGAAATGGCAGCTAACAACCCTATCTACACTGATCCAATACCTCAGAATGATCGCTGGTTTAATTCTCCAATCACCTTAGAAGAGTTAAAATACACTATCTTGTCTCTACACAACAAAAGGAGTTCGGTAGGTGTCGATGCAGTTTCAACTGAAATGATTAAACATCTTCCAGAAAACTAAATTTATTTTTTTACACAAAATGTTTCAGAAATGCTGGGTTGGTGGAACTATACCACAATTATGGCAAAACGTCTGTTGTTTATACCAGTATTAAAAGCAGGAAAGCCTAAAAACAATAAAAACAGTTACAGACCTATTGCGTTGACGTCCCATACGAGCAAACTATTGGAAAAATTGGTATTAAATAGACTTGTACATTACTGTGATAAAAATAACGTTATTCCAGTAAATCAGGCTGGTTTTAGAAAAGGGAGATCTACAGTTGAGCACCTGGTTAAACTTACCACTCACATCAAGAAACAGTTTGCCCGCAGAAAAAGTCTTTTAGCTACATTTTTTGATGTGAAAAAAGCTTACGATCAAGTTTGGCATACGCGTTTATTGTACAAGCTGAAATCTATTGGTTTATCTGGCAATATGTATGATTATATTAAGTCTTTTTTAGCTAATAGAACTATTCAGGCAAGAGTAGGAACTAGTTATTCTACTTCACGACATCTTGATATGGGAATTCCACAAGGTTCAGTGATAGCACCACTTTTATTTAATATCCTTATACAGGATCTTCCTAAAGCACTCTCAAATCGTGTTGTTTTGGCACAGTACGCTGATGATATATGTATTTGGATGAATATTACTTTAAAAAAGATAACTCCACAGAGAGCACAGAATTACATTAGGAAATTGCATCAATCTGATCTTGATAATCTTGGAAACTATATGTTAGAAAATGGTCTGTCTTTGTCAGCGGAAAAAACTAACATGATGCTATTTAATTCTGGTGGTACTTTAATTAACTTGCCTACTTTCAGATTGCTTGGTGAAGTGTTACATTACAAACAGGTTGTAAATTTCTGGGAGTCTTTATGACATCGAAATTAAATTGGAATGTCCATTTTGATTATATTTCAACAAAAGCAAGAAAAGCCCTAAATTTTCTAAAGATAATAAGCCGATTACCTTGGGGAATGGATACAAACATACTAATTCATCTATCAACAGCACTTGTACGATCTAAATTATCCTATGCGCAAGAAGTGTTCTTCAGTGCACCAAAATATTTATTAAAGAAGATACAAAGCTTAGACTGTAAAAGTATTAAAATTGCTCTAGGTGTCCCTACTCATGCCTCTAATCTGGAAACGTACAAAGTTGCTGGAATTCTGCCTCTGAACAACTATCGTGAGCTAGCGACAGCAAAATTTGCAGTTATAACTACTTCACAAACGGACAATTTTGTGAGTAAGGAAATTAAAATCAGGTCTGATGTTGACTTTCCAAAGCGAGCAAAAAGCATTTCATCACAAATGACTGTTGCAACTTACATATCTGACTTGGTCAAACAGTCTAACATAAATATGGATGAAATAGCTGAGACACCATCAACAACGCCTATCCCTACATGGGAAATGCAAAAAGCCTCTTTTGATATTGATTATACAGACGCTAAGAAATCTGAAAACGTCAACATTTCGATATCCACAGCAAGAGAACACATCGATGAAAAATACCGTACCCACCTTCACATTTATACCGATGGATCAGTCTTAGAAAATAAATGTGCTGGAGCAGCATTTTATGTTCCAAAATTTAAGATAAAAAAGTCATTTTTCGTTGGGGCAAACTTATCTATCTTTACAGCGGAATTAGTCGCTATTAATCAAGCATTGCATTATCTAGTAAATCTTAAACCCATGTCTTTCAAAGTAGTTCTCTTTGTTGACTCAAAATCTGTATTATATGCCTTACGGTCTTTTAATGCCGACACAAGACCTGATTTAATTACTGAGGCAAATCATCTTATACATCGTTTAAGGGTCAAAGGTACAGATATCAGTTTATGCTGGGTGCCTTCTCACGTTGGTCTTCACGGCAACGAAGTAGTTGACAGAGCAGCTAAGCAAGGCGCCCAGAATGCTGATAATGCTATAGAATTACATGTCCATACCTCCGTAAAAGAAGCTTGCAACTTGCTCGAATCAGCCTCATGGACTCGATTTCATGAACATTCAGATGAACAGTTTGTGTCACAACAAATGATAAAACTTACCGTTCAAAATGTATGTAAAAAATTGCAGTATTCTTCCATGTATCATTTGAGATCGATTGTTGCTGTTTGTTTTCGTATTCAGCTAAACGCATTGAAAACAAAATATTGTAAAAATGTCAAGTGTATTTGCGGCGAACAGTTCACACTGTTTCACTGTTTATTCTACTGCAAAATGCTACGTTCTTTTTTACCGAAAATGTTTACTCAAGAAAAGTATTCTGAAAATCATTTCCAAAAAATTACATCAGATCAAACTTTGTTAGTTAGAATTTCAGAATCATTAGTTCACAGTCCTGTTAATGCATTACTTTAACTTTATTCGGTTTGTGTTTTAGTGTTACAATTTCCCTTCACATTGTTGAAGTTAATTGTTAGTGTTAAGTTCTCGTTCCATTTTACTGTTCCCCCACCTGCTAATGTCTTTTTCCTCTGTCTTCCCTCTGCCCAAATCCAACCCGTCCAACTATCGTTCTACATTTTATTTTGTTCACTTTTTTTTTTATTTCCCCTCCCTCCCCCCTCCCCCGTCTAATATTACTTATAGTGAAAAGACGTTAAATCAAAGAACGAACGAACGAACAACACACACACACACACACACACACACACACACACACACACACACACACCACACAGACGACACACACACACACAACAGACAAACACAACACCACACACACACACACACACACACACACACCACAGACAGACAAACACACACACACACACACATTTACACACCACAGACAGATAGACAAACAAACACACACACACACACACACACACACACCACAGACAGATAGACAAACACACACACACACACACACACACACACACACACACACACACCACACACACACACACACACACACATACATACATACATAGACATTTCAACCCCCTCCTCCTTTCTCCCCAAACATTTCATACATACCATTCTGACAGTTTGCACCCGAAAATCCTGACTGACAGGTACATGTGTACCCGTTAGAGGACACAGTGCACCGACCACCGTTTTGACAAGGATTGGAAGTACAGGCGTCTATTTCTGAAACATCAAAACCGCCATCATCGTTATCGTCGTCATCGTAATCATCGTCATCGTCGTTGTGGTTATCATATTCATCATCGTCGTCATCATTGTCGGCGTCATCATCACCATAATCATCATCATCATCGTCGTCGTCGTCGTCCTCATCCTCGTCATTATCCTCACCATCACCATCACCAACATCGTCGTCGTCGTCGTCCTCATCCTCGTCATTATCCTCACCATCACCATCACCAACATCGTCGTCGTCGTCGTCGTCATCATCATCATCATCATCATCATCATCATCATCATCATCATCATCATCATCATCATCATCATCATCATCATCATCATCGTCATCATCATCATCATCATCAGTGTTTGTGATGCCGTTATCTCTTTCTCCTCTCACTCTCAAGTCAGTGTCTCTGTCTCTGCGTCTCTGTCTCTGTCTGTCTGTCTGTCTGTCTGTCTGTCTGTCTCTCACACACATACACAGCACACACACAGCACACAACAAACAAAAACACAACACACACAGCACACAAACAAAAAACAAACACACACAGCACACACAGCACCACACAGCATACAACAAACAAAAACACAACACACACAACACAACAGCACACACACAGCATACAACAAACAAAAACACAACACACACAACACACACAGCACACACACAGCATACAACAAACAAAAAACACAACACACACAGCACACAAACAAAAAACACAACACACACAACACACACAGCACACACACAGCACACAACAAACAAAAAACACAACACACAATAGCAACACACACAACACACAACAAACAAATCACATAACACACAACATCTACAACAACAACAACAAGAACAACAACAACAACACACACACACACACATACACACACGCACACTGATACACACACACACACACGCAGGTGCACGTGCACTAACCAAGCTGGCAATTGTTGCCGGAGAATCTGCTAGGACAGGTGCATGTGTACCCAGAGGCACCACGTGTAATGCACCGACCCCCGTTCAGACAAGGTCTGGAACTGCAGGCTTGGTTCCGGGTAGGTCTGACTGTAAAAAAAAAAAAGAAAAGTTTTCTAGTTTGTTCCTTTTGACTAGCTTAAAGTACTTGTTAAAAGGTGACATGTGTTTCTCATAACAGATAATTATTTGTGTTTAGTGTCATATACATTTCTGCTATCTAAAGTCGTTAAAACTGAACAGAGAGAGAGAGAGAGAGAGAGAGAGAGAGAGAGAGAGAGAGAGAGAGAGAGAGAGAGAGCGAGAGAGCCAGAGAGAGAGGCCGAGTGAGAGAGAGAGAGAGAGAAGCCGAGAGAGAGAGGCCGAGAGAGAGAGGCCGAGAGAGAGAGGCCGAGAGAGAGACAGGCCGAGAGAGAGAGGCCGAGAGAGAGAGAGAGAGAGAGGCCGAGAGAGAGAGGCCGAGAGACAGAGAGAGAGGCCGAGAGAGAGAGAGGCCAAGAGGCCGAGAGAGAGAGGCCGAGAGAGAGAGAGAGAGGCCGGAGAGAGAGAGAGAGAGAGAGGCAGAGAGAGAGACAGAGACAGAGAGACAGAGAGACAGAGAGACAGAGAGAGACAGAGAGAGACTTGTTCAAAAATACTAACCCCAAAACATGTAAGTCTGTAAATAAATACATAAAGAAAAAATACACAAGCAGCAAGAACAGGAGAAACGATCGACGGAACCAGTAAAAGAATGAACAGACAAACAAACAAAAAACAAAACAAAAAAAACCCGAAAGAATAACGACCTACCCATTCAATCACCCACCCACCCAACCAGCTAAACACCCAATCACCCAATCACCCAATCAACCAAACCAACCAGCCAACTGACCACAAACCCACCCACTCATCCAAGTGATTCAACAAAGACCCACGTGCCCAATCAACCAATTAGCCAGGTACCCATCCATCCCACCAACCAGCCAACCAGTCAACCAATCAACCAATCAACCAATCAACCAATCAACTAACAACCTTGTCAACCAACAAACCGAACACACACACACACACACACACACACACACACACACACACACACACACACACACACACACACACACACACACACACACACACACACACACACACACAAATAACCAAACAAACAAACACACGCACACATGCACCCACGCACATGCACACATTCACAGCGTCTCCTCTCCCCCAATATAGCCCCCCCCCCACACACATACAGGTGCATGTGCACTAACCAAGCTGACAATTGTTGCCAGAGAATCTGCTAGGACAGGTGCATGTGTACCCAGTGGTACCATGTGTAACGCACCGACCCCCGTTCAGACAAGGTCTGGAACTGCAGGCTTGGTTCTGGGTAGGTCTGACTGCAAACAAACAAACAAACAAACAAACAAACAAACAAACAATAACAAAACAAAAACAAACAAAAATAAAACAAAGCAAACAAACAAAAAACCTGTTGGTTTTTTTTTATTATTATTTGTTGCATTGAACTGGTTTAAAGTACATATCAAATGATGACTTGTGTTTCTCATAAAAAAGTAATGGCTTGTATATAGTGTCATATACATTTCTGCTATCTAAAGCTGTTAAAATTGAAAGGAGAGAGCTAGAAAGGGAGGGAGAGAGACAGAGAGTAAGAGAGAAAGAGAGAGAGACAGAGAGAGAGAGACACAGAGAGAGAGAGAGACAGAGAGAGAGAGTGACAGACTTTAAAAAAAATATTAACTCCAAAACATGTAAGTCTGTAAATAAACACATAAAGAAAAAAATACACAAGCAGCAAGAACAGGAGAAACGATCGACGGAAACAATAAAAGAATGAATAAACAAACAAACAAACGAAAGAATAACGACCTACCCATTCACCCACCCACCCAGCTAAACACCCACCCACCCGATCAACCAAACCAACCAGCCAACTGACCACAAACCCACCCACCCATAATAATAATATATTTTATTTATATAGCGCAAAATCTTGATAAAATCAAATCTAAGCGCTGAGCGTATACATGCATACATACCTACATACATATGAGCGTATACATGCATACATACATGCCTACATACTTACATACATAAATCTAAGCTGAGCGTATACATGCATACATACATACATACATAAATCTAAGCGTATACATACATACATACATACAACATACATACGTACGCACATGCATACATAATAATTACAATATTTATATAGCGCAAATCTCGACAAAAT
>JAPXFY010000025.1:14099196-14106696 GCA_030674185.1 Monoplex corrugatus | reverse complement strand
ATACATAAGGTGCGGGAGTCCAAAGGGTGAGTCAGTCCCACATTCCAGTCTGTTTCAAATGAACAATAAAAAGGAGGGTATTGTACAGAATATACAATGATATCCTGTTGTTTTTGATAATGTACAGAACATACAATGATACACTGTTGTTTTTGATAATGTACAGAAATACAATGATATCCTGTTGTTTTTGATAATGTACAGAACATACAATGATACCTGTTATTTTTGATAATGTACAGAACATACAATGATATCCTGTTGTTTTTGATAATGTACAGAACATACAATGATTCACTGTTATTTTTGATAATGTACAGAACATACAATGATATCCTGTTGTTTTTGATAATGTACAGAACATATAATGATACACTGTTGTTTTTGATAAATTGTACAGAACATACAATGATTCCTGTTATTTTGATATGTACAGAACATACAATGATTCCTGTTGTTTTTGATAATGTACAGAACATACAATGATTCACTGTTGTTTTTGATAATGTACAGAACATACAATGATTCACTGTTGTTTTTGATAATGTACAGAACATATAATGATACACTGTTATTTTTGATAATGTACAGAACATATAATGGTATCCTGTTGTTTTTGATAATGTACAGAACATACAATGTATCCTGTTGTTTTTGATAATGTACAGAACATACAATGTATCCTGTTGTTTTTGATAATGTACAGAACATACAATGATACACTGTTATTTTTGATAATGTACAGAACATACAATGATATCCTGTTGTTTTTGATAATGTACAGAACATATAATGGTATCCTGTTGTTTTTGATAATGTACAGAACATACAATGGTATCCTGTTGTTTTTGATAATGTACAGAACATAAATGGTACCTGTTGTTTTTGATAATGTACAGAACATACAATGGTATCCTGTTGTTTTTGATAATGTACAGAACATACAATGATACACTGTTATTTTTGATAATGTACAGAACATACAATGATATCCTGTTGTTTTTGATAATGTACAGAACATAAATGATACACTGTTATTTTTGATAATGTACAGAACATACAATGATACTGTTGTTTTTGATAATGTACAGAACATACTAATGATATCCTGTTGTTTTTGATAATACATGTATACAAATGTATATGAAACTAAATCATTCTTGTATATCGCTTGTCTATAAACTGGTATAGGCTCATCGCGCATTACACACAATCAGACTTTTTAGTGGGAGCACAGAAAACTCAAGCTGTTAGGCGAGCTGACCACACTCCACTATGTTGTTGAACAGTCTCCAAAACAAGTGTGACCGCCCGCGTTCAAACAAGCAGGAACCAGAAAGAAAACACGAAAAAAGAAAGAACGCGTATTTAATACAACAAGACAAGACAAGACAATACAAGATAAGACAAGACAAGTCTTGTCTTGTATCAAATCATCATCATCAGGTGCCCTGCCGCATGGCGTTGGCGATCACGGACTTCCATCTGTCTCTATCTCTCGTTGCCCCTAGCATCTCCCCCACCCTCTTTGTCCCCAGCCATTCTGTAAGTCCGTCCAGCATTTTCTCCCTGGGTCTACCCGGTGCTCTCTTTCCCTCCAGCTTTCCCGCCGTGACCAGGTGCTCCAAATCCCCCTTCCTCATAAAATGGCCTATAAATGTTGCCTGTCTTTTCCTAATCTTCCTTATGAGTGATCTACTTGTGTCTGCCTCCATCAAGACTGTCTCGTTTGTTTTCTTTGCTGTCCATGGAACCCTCAACATTCTTCTTAGAAACCACATCTCGGCTGCCTCAATCTTGTTCTGGCTTTGTTTGTTGACTGTCCACGCCTCGCATCCGTACAACAGTATTGGTTCTATATAACATTCAAAAACTCTCTTCCTGATGTTAATTGATAGGCATTTGTTGGTAAGAATGCTTGTCATCTTCTGAATGCTGTTTTGGCTTGGCCGATTCTGCCGGCTATTTCTGATGTGCATCTGCCGTCTGATGAAATGATCGTTCCCAGGTATTTGAATTTCTCAACCTATGTCAAGGTTGTGCCATTTGTTGTTATTTTGCATGAGGGGATTTCATGTTTTTTACTGATCACCATGACTTCAGTCTTCCTGCTGTTTAGTTCCAGCCCCTTACCTTTGCTTTCGATTTCTTGTATATTCACAAGGTTTTATAGGTCTCTTTCTTTCATAGACGGTGTCATCTGCATATCGAATGTTGTTTATCATTTTCCCTCCAACCTTTAATCCAGGGTCTTCTTCTAGGTTTCTCCTGATGTTTTCGCTGTAAAGTGAAAACAGATCTGGTGACAAAACACAACCCTGTCTGATCCTCTTTTGATATTTTGGAAAGAGCTTACATTGTTTTCTATTCTCATTGCAGCTGTTTGTTTCCAGTACATATTTCTGATTATTCGTAGATCTTTTCCATCAACATTGAGTCTCTCCAGTTGGTTGATCAATTCATCATGTCTTACCCGATCGAAAGCCTTGGTGTAGTCAACAAAGCATAAATATAAATCCTTATTCATCTCATTGACCTCTCTATGATAGTTCTTAGGATGTATATGGCATTAATAGTTCCTTTCCCTTCCACAAATCCACAGTGTTCTTCTGCTATTTCTCTTTTGATTCTATTCCTTGTCCTCATCATGACTATTCTTAACAGGATTTTTGTTACATGGCTCATCAGACTGATTGTGCGATGGAGTTCGCATTCTATAGCCCCTTCTTCTTTGGAAGTGCAATGAAAATTGATTTTGACATATCTTTGGGGATTTTTCCAGTGTCGTAAATTTCTTTTAGGAGGACTGTTATTTTTTCTATGCCAAATTCCTCCAGGGCTTCAATCATCTCTGTAGTAATGTTGTCTGGTCCTGGGGCTTTTCCCGGTTTCATCTTTTTCAGTGCCGCTCTAACTTGATCTTTCATTATGGGTGGTCCTTCAAAGTTCTTTTTTATAATGTGTTCTTCGTTTCTGTCATCCTCAAAAAGATCTTTAGTGTACTCTCCCCATCTGTCTAATATTTTGTCTTTTTCCATGATAAGCGTGCCATCTTTGATTTCAAGCAGCCAGTTGATGTGCATGTATTTTTTCTGTGGACAATTTCTTCAATTCGTCTGTACATACCCTGAGGATCCGTTTTGTGTCGGTCTTCCATTTCTTTGCACTTTGATTTCAGCCAAGCTTCCTTAGCTTCATTGCACCTATTCCTGATCTCCTTGTTTATCTTTTGTAGATCTCCTCGTTTCTTTTTGCCTTCCTCCTTTCCTCCATCAAGCCCAAAATTTTAATAGTCATCCAGTTCTTTTTCGCTTTTCTATCTGCTTTAGGGATTTCTTCACAAGCTTCATTTATCGAATTCCTTAACTTTGTCCATTGTTCCTCACTGTCACCAACGTCTTCCAGAGCACTGAATTTGTTTTGAACACGCACATTAAATTTTTTACGTATCCCTTCATCTGTCTTTAAGAGTCCAAGATTTAATTTGATGTTGTTTTTGGTCTGTTTCCTTTTCTCAATTTCAGTCTAAATCTTCCCACTACAGGATTGTGGTCACTATTGCAGTCTGCACCTGGTAGTGTTTTTGCTGACAATAAAGAATTTCTAAATCTTTTGTTGATCAGGATGTAGTCCATCTGATTTTTGGTATTATCTCCTGAACTCATCCAAGTCCATTTTCTTCTATTAGGCTGCTCAAACCAGGTGTTTCCTACTATAAACTCATTCATCTGTGCCCATTCTACAAGTTTCTCATCCCTTTCCTTTTGCGTACCAAGGCCATGAGGTCCAACTATATCCTCCACCCTATCCTGTCCCACTTGTATCAAATACGCATTCTTATTCTTTTTGGTGTTTTTTTTCTGGTTCCTGTCGTACATCTTTGGTGATTGTGCATGCTGGGTGTTATCATGTCTCCATAAGCCAGTCACAGATGTGGTTTTTAAGAAGAATGTTGAGAGTTCCATGGACAGCAAAGAAAACAAACGAGACAGTTTTGACGGAGGCAGACACAAGAAGATCATTCATAAGGAAGATTAGGAAAAGACAGGCAACATTTATAGGCCATTTTATGAGGAAAGGGAATTGGAACACCTGGTCACAATGGGAAAGCTGGAGGGAAAGAGAGCACCAGGTAGACCCAAGGAGAATATATTGGATGGACTAACAGAGTGGCTGAAGACAAAGAGGTGGAGGATGTGCTTGAGGCAACAAGGGATAGAAACAGATGGAAGGCCATGATTGCCAACGCCATGCGGCAGGGCACCTGATGATGATGATAAGTCACAGATTATGACTGACATGATCTTTAACGTGCATAGATGGTGGGTGTGCATGCTGGGTTGTGTTCATGTTTCCATAAGCCAGTCACAGAAATGATTGACATGATCTTTAACGTGCATAGATGGTGGGTGTGCATGTTGGGTGTGTTCATGTTTCCATAAGCCAGTCACAGAAATGATTGACATGATCTTTAACGTGCATAGTTGGTGGGTGTGCATGTTGGGTGTGTTCATGTTTCCATAAGCCAGTCACAGAAATGATTGACATGATCTTTAACGTGCATAGTTGGTGGGTATTATGCTGGGTGTTATCATGTTTCCATAAGCCAGTCACAGAAATGATTGACATGATCTTTAACGTGCATAGTTGGTGGGTATTATGCTGGCTGTTATCATGTTTCCATAAGCCAGTCACAGATATGACTGACATGATCTTTAACGTGCATAGATGGTGGGTGTGCATGCTGGGTGTTATCATGTTTCCATAAGCCAGTCACAGATTATCTTCTTCTTCTTCTTGGCGTACGCTGCTACACAATCATCTGAGTCTGGGCGATGAATGCAGCCGTCTTTTCCAGCTCCTGTCTGCAGCCATGGAGTTTGGTTGTCAGCGGAGTGTCTGTCGGCCAGACGTCCTGTCTTGCCACCTGGTGAAGGGGACATCTTTGGAGTATATGCTCCGTGGTTTGGTCTTCTTGACCGCAGGGACAGGTTGGGGAGGGCGCCAGCTTCAGTTGCCACAACCAGAAGAGCAGTTCTGCAGTGGATCCCAGCCCACTGCGGAGTCTCCGGGAATGAATGAGCTGATATGCTTGCTAAGGAAGGAGCCAGAGAAGAACAACCTAACAACAGCGTCAGCTACAGTGAGAAGAGGAGCATCATCAGGCGCTTTCCATGCCGAGACGACACAGGGATGACTACCACCTGTTGTCTAGAGAGCAGCAAGTTGCCCTGGTGAGATTGCGCACTGGTCACAGATTATGACTGACATGATCTTAAAGTGCATATTTGTTATTCTGCTTTGAGTATGAACTTGAATGGTGTTACGGCACCGGCAGTCTATACACATGTTGACATAGGAGATCAGGAAAAATCTCCACCCTGTACCCATCAAGGGGAAGGCGTCCAGGGGGATCGATCCCAGGACCTTCTGGTTGATAATTTGACGTTTGGCCACTTCACTACCACACCCGTCAAATGTATGTGTTAGTAATTCTGTTATTACATGAAACAGCTGATATTGAAATCAAAGGCTTGGGTGTAAATATCTCGTATATGCATATGTATATGTATATGTATATATGTATACGTGTATGTGTGTATATATGTATATGTACATATACATATATGTATATGTATACACATGTACATAGATATACATTTGTATGCATGTTTTGTTTTTAAATGTACGTCTATCTATCTATCTATCTATCTATCTATCTATCTATCTATCTATCTATCTATCTATCTATCTATCTATCTATTTATCTATCTACCTATCTATCTGTCTATCTATCTATCTATCTATCTATCTATCTATCTATCTCAGTCAGCTGTCTATCTATGTATGCATCTATCTATCTATGTATGTTTATCTATCTATGTATGTATCTGTTTATCTATGTATCTATTTATTTATCTATCTATCAATATGTCTATCAATCTATCTATGTATCTATGTATCTATCTATGTATCTATGTATCTATCTATGTATCTATCTATCTATCTATCTATCTCTCTTCAGTCAGTCTATCTATCTCTATACATACATATATATGTATATACATACATACATACATGCATACGTACATGTATATATGTGTGTGTGTGTATGCATGTATATATGTATGTATAAACCCCCCAGGGGATACAGGGGGCTATTTTAGTATAAATATTATCCCATCTCTTGAAGACTCTGTATTAGAAATTTCTTATCTTCTATCACTCGCTTTTTTTCTGCCTTGCTCCTTTGCTTTCTCTCATTTCTTCCTATCATTTTCTGCTCTTCTTGTCTATTCACCTGTATCATCATCATCAGGTGCCCTGCCGCATGGCGTTGGCGACCATGGACTTTTATCTGTCTCTATCTCTCGTTGCCCCTAGCATCTCCCCCACCCTCCTCATCCCCCACCACTCTGCAAGTCCGTCCAGCATTTTCTCCCTGGGTCTACCTGGTGCTCTCTTTCCCTCCAGCTTTCCCGTTGTGACCAGGTGCTCCAAATCCCCTTCCTCATAAAATGGCCTATAAATGTTGCCTGTCTTTTCCTAATCTTCCTTATGAGTGATCTACTTGTGTCTGCCTCCATCAAGGCTGTCTCGTTTGTTTTCTTTGTTGTCCATGGAACTCTCAACATTCTTCTTAGAAACCACATCTCGGCTGCCTCAATCTTGCTCTGGCTTTGCTTGCTGACTGTCCACGCCTCGCATCCGTACACAGTATTGGTTCTATATAACATTCAAGGACTCTCTTTCTGATGTTAATTGATAGGCATTTGTTGGTAAGAATGCTTGTCATCTTCTTGAATGCTGTTTTGGCTTGGCCGATTCTGCCAGCTATTTCCAATGATCACCTGTATATGTTTCATAAAGCCTTACATACATGTACATTCTGTTAGTACTGATAACTGGGTACGTGTATTAACGACATTCTGGGCTCTAATGAAATGTGCTGTGCGGAAGCAATGTCTTGTGATTAGGGTCAAATCACTCACGACAGTTGGCAATGGAAGGCCAGTTACAGATGTTGAGTCTGGCATCAAAATGAAGACCTGGAGGACAGGAAAAGCTGGACGACCATCCCCCGTCCGCTGCCATGAAGAAAGGTCCCCTGCAGAACAATACATAGGGATGAAGTTCAATCCTTTGGGCAATGGCAGAGATGTACATTTTTATGGGGATATGATTGTGTTGGTTGTTCATAGTCGTATTCATGTGCGTGTTCATATTCACATTCATATTCATACTCATATTCATATATTAATATATTCATATATTCATATATTCATATGTTCATATATTCATAGTCATATTCATAGTCATATTCATAGTCATATTCATGTTAATATTCATATTTACAGTCATATTCATAGTCATATTCATGTTAATATTCATATTTATAGTCATATTCATAGTCATATTCATGTTTATTTCTTTTGTCACAGTGGATTAACCATGTGAAAATTCGGAGTGCTCTCCTCTTTAAGACCTCGTCGCCGCAAT
>JAPXFY010000025.1:14081696-14086696 GCA_030674185.1 Monoplex corrugatus | reverse complement strand
GACGTGTTTCTAAACAAATATGTGAAGCGTTAATTTGGTGTTTTCTCGAGCCCATCACAGTCTTTTGCTTTCCAAATAGTTCATAGTGCGCGCACTCGCGTGTGTACGTGTATGTGTATATATGTGTATGAGTGTGTGTTTGTGTTTGTGTGTGTGTTGTGTGTTTGTGTGTGTGTTTGTGTATGTGTGTGTGTGTGTGTGTGTGAGCTTGCTTGCGCTTGTGTGTGTGTGTGCGTATGTGTGTGCGCTTGTCTGTGCATGTGTGTGTGTGTGTGTGTGTGTGTGCGCGCGCGCGCGCGCGCGCGCGTGTGTGTGTGCTGTTTGCTCGTTTGTACGCACGGGAGATTGTGTGAGTCTATCTGTCCCCCTTTAAAATCAAGCTACACGTAGCATGGTTGGCAATGCAGGATGCTGGTGAACAGGATACAAGAGTCAAAGGGTTATTATTATGGTGCAGAAAACAGGACAGGAAAAAACAAATTACTGCCCGTTGCTGTCAGAAGAAAATAACTTCGTGCTTGACACTGAAACGAGCAGTATTTGTGGCACTTTATCTAAAATCCGTGTGATGAGGCACCATCTTGACAAAACGGAAACGGAAACGGAAATGGACAAGTGAAACAAACTGGAAAACAGTTTGTTACAAACACACACACACACACACACACACACACACGCGCGCGCGCGCACGTACGCACGCACGCACGCACGCACACACGTACACACACACACACACACAATTTGCCACCTGCCACTGTTGGAAGAGGGCGACTTTTCGATTGTCGTCTGCTTGGCAGTTTCACGAGAAAACGTGACGTGAGATTTTCTGCGCGGATCTTTTTTGTCGTCATTGGCAGTCCCGCACCAAATTACGTCCATTCATCTGACTGGGTTAAAATGTTGAAGTTTGAGAAATAAACAACACAGCCACAGACACACAGATGCACAAACACGTGCACACGGACATGCACACACACACAAAAGAAAATGAGAAGGGGAGGATGAGGACAGAGGATAGGGTGAGAGAGGGAGAGTGGGAGAGTGAGAGAGAGAGAGTGAGAGGGGAGAGAGAGAGAGTGAGAGGGGAGAGAGAGAGTAAGAGAGGGAGAGAGAGAGAGGCAGACAGTGACAGAGACAGAGAGAGGAACAGAGAGAGAGAGGGAGACAGCGACAGGCAGGGGAGAGAGAGAGAGAGAGAGAGAGACAGAGAGAGAGACAGAGACAGACAGACAGACAGACAGAGGGAAAGAGGGAGACAGTGACGGAGAAGAGAAATGTGTGTGTGTGTGTGTGTGTGTGTGTGTGTGTGTGTGTGTGTGCGCGTGCGTGCTCGCGTGCATGTGTGCGCGCGCGGGAGTGCGTGTGTGCAAAGAGACAGAGTATGATATTGAATGTTATTTCATTGTGTTTCGATGCGTTGCGTTAAATGATTCTGCACTGTGTTTCCGTTGCCTTGTGTTCCATTATATTTTATTGTCCTTTGCTGCATTAAGTTGCATGATATTGCATTGAACACAAAATACAACCTCAAAAAAGTAACGCCAAAGATCATGATCATCTGAGACTGTGCATCAACCTTCAGCAAATCTGAAAAGAATCTTAGCGTGTTTCTAGATGGATCATTGTCCATGACAGCTCATGTTAACTGCCTGAGCAAAGTCCTATAACTCCACTCGGAGGGGAATCACATTGCAATATATAATTGTATATAATATGCTCTCTATAATTTTCCATTGTTTTTATTCTTTCTCCCCATTTATAGCCGTGTGTGTGTGTGTGTGTGTGTGTGTGTGTGTGTGTGTGTGTGTGTGTGTGCGTGCGTGGGTGCGTGTGTGTGCGTGCGTGTGTGTGCGTGCGTGTGTGTGTGTGTGTTTCAGCGCTTAGATTTGATTTTATCAAGATTTTGCGCTATATAAATATTGTAGTTATTATTATTATTATAACTTCGCAGAATAAGCAAAATCTGCCCATTTCTTTCTGCTTGTGCCACAAACAAACTGTGTTTGTATTTTTGTTGTTGTCTATTTAGACTAAAGAACTACAACTCCAACACAAGTGTGACTGCCCGCGTTCAAGCAAACAGGAAGCAGAAAAAACACGAAAGAAGAACACGAACGCGTATTTAATACAACAAGACAAGACAGGCGCAAATTTTCGGCCAACTGGCCTTTGTCAAGCGTAAGGTTACAAACAAACAAACAAACACCGGATATAAAAATTATGAGAAAAAGACTGAAACTTCCCTGCTGCTGTGTCCAATGTGAGAAAAGGAATAAACTGACTAAGATGACATCATAATGTGTTTTTGAGTAAATATGATGTCAAAGCGGAAATGAGAACTACGACGCACTAGCGAAGAGTAGTGTTTGGAATGTAAAGGATACCAGTATTAAATAATGCATAAGAAAAAATATAGGCATAGGTTCGACAGAATGGGAAAATATTTAATCAAGAGGAATGGCTTATGTAAATGGATCGTGCCTGGTGCAACGAATCCGGTCTGACCTTGGAATAGGAAGAAAAACATCCTAAACCAACAGCCAAGGTTCTGAAGGGAAAACTGGAGTCCCCGAAAAAAAAGCCCTTAGTGAGACGCCGCTGGGCCTGTCTTGTGAAAGGAGAATTCAAACAGATTGAATTTGAAATGAAATGAAAATGAAAATAAAAATAAAAATAAAAAGGCATATTTGCAGCCGCAAAGCCAATACCTCACTGGGATGGGAAAATGGTGATAATATGGTTTATTTCAGTAAATCATCATCGAGAGGAAAATGTATGGACTCAAGGGCACATTAAAAGAAGACAATAGTATGCATAAAATCATCCAAGCAGTATGAACATAAATTATCATGTGGGACAAGAAATGTTATACCTATTTTTTCGAGCGAATACATACGCGTACACATACACACCAAGGTAACAGTACATGCACGCAAAGCCATGTCCAGATAAAAGTACATGAAGTGGCATGATACTGAATTCAGTTGAGGAAATCTTTATGGTTTGTCATTGAGGCCATGTGGCTCGGGCGTACCATGTTTATCTATAAGATGGGATTCTCTGTCTTTCCTGTCTATGGTGCTGTTACTGTATAGAAGCCACAGACCTTTCACTCGGATGTTGTTGACTGAGTGGTCCGACTGGTTGAAATGATTTGAGATAGTTTTATCTCTTTGATGTCGGATATTAGCCAAGTGTTCCTTGAAACGTTTATCAAGGGTACGTCCAGTTTCACCAATGTACAGTTGAAAACATTTAGAGCAGCTGATCAAATAGACAATGTTATAGGTTTGACAGTTAAAATGTTTTGTAATTTTCATGTGCGATTTGGGGCCTCTGACTGTGGTGGCTGAGCACATGAAAGGACATGTCCTGCATTTGGGTTTGTTACATGGAGAGGTTCCTGGAGGTTGGTGGACTGGTTTTCTGAGTCTTGAACGGACCAGCAAGTCACAGAGGTTCATGTCTCGTTTGTGGATAATTAAAGGAAGCTGGTAAAAAATGTCAGCTACAGTAGGACTGGATTGTAGAATGTCCCAGCTGGACAAGATGATTTTTTTTTCACACAGTACATAGAAGGATGATAGACTAAAGTGAGAACCGGACGATCGTCTGCGGCAGGTTTTGGCTCAGAATGGAGGCGTTTGATCGAGAGACAGAGTTGACTTTTTACGGGCTTCATTGATGGTACTCAGTGGGTAATGTCTACGTAGGAAGAATCTGGTTATTTCATCTGCTTTGTCATGGAAGTCATCATCATTTCAGCACAGGCGTCGTAGTCGCAAGAGCTGAGAGTAAGGAATGCTGTTTTTGGTGTGGAAGTGTGAGATGATCGATAGTCCAGATAAGAATGGGAATCTGTTGCCTTGTAGTGGACTGTAGTAACCAGTTTTTCAGATCGAATTGAAAGTTCGATGTCAAGAAAGTTCAGCTACAATTCTCTTAGCTCCCCCGTGGGGATGCCGGGGGTTCTTTGAATTTAAATAGTATCCCCACCTTCTGGAAATTCTGTGCTAGAAATTTCCTCTTTTCTGTCACTCTCTTTGTTTCTGCCTCGGTCCTTTTCTTTTCTGTCATTTCTTCTTATAATTTTTGCCTTGTTGGTCCATTCATCTGTTTGTGTTCAGTAAAGTCTTATGTACTTTCTCTTAGGATTGATAACTGTGTATATGTATTAAGTGCATTTTGGGCTCTAGGGAAATGAGATACGCGGAAGCAATTTTAGGTAATTTAAGCCCGTTTATACATATATTTTCAGTGTCCTTACTTATGTTTAAATTTTTTTATTCAGGTATGTTTTTTTAATCTACCGTGTGATGAATTGGTCAACGCCAGGGGCATCTCCTTAGATTATGTGAACGAATGCATCTGATTCGTGTACTTAACTTTCTGTTCCTTTTTTATTGTTGAAATGCTGTGTGTGTAATGAAACGGTTGTAGCTCTGATATGGTTCTACGCAGTCGGCTGGGCTTTAAGCAACAAAAAGAATAAATAACTCTCTTAGCTGGGACTAGACTACCGTAACTCTCTCTTAGCTGGAATATGTGATGATAAACTATTCAAACTCTAACGAATCCAAAACAGTGCAGCTCGAATTGTTCTACTGGAGAGCGAACGGTGGGCGCAAAGGCACCAGCAAAAACTACGATGGCTTCCAGTGAAAACGAGAATTGCATATAGAATTGACTACTAGAGCCATATCAGGGCTAACACCATGTAAAAAAAACACAAAAAAAACAACAACAACAAAAAGCAAAAACCCAACACACACACACACACACACACACAACACACACACACACACACACACACACACACACACACACACACACACACACACACACACACACACACACACACACACACACACACACACACACACACACACTCACACACAAAACGTTAAAATAAAAGAATGGTGATGTCGATGAGGATGATAATCATTATGCTTTGGAGTTCCATCTAGGATTGAGACTTAGTCACAGGGCTGGATTCTATG
>JAPXFY010000025.1:14064196-14076696 GCA_030674185.1 Monoplex corrugatus | reverse complement strand
AAGATTAAGTGCAATCGAGCGTGGTTACCCAGATAACTGACCAAGTTCTTTCCCTGGCTGGATCATACAGCCCCATTCCTCAGACCCCCAGGAAATTTTACGCCTTGGCTAAGAATTAAGATGACAGCAGAGGGGGACGTTTTTATCAAAACATCTAAAAAAAAAAAAACTAACAAAAAAGCATCACCGGTTTGAAACAACACTGTCTTGTGTTCAAAACAAATATGATCATTTGAGACGTAATATAAACTACAAACAAGGAAAATAACAAAACATTACAGCACGTTATTTTAAGATCAGATCTTAATCCAAGAAGAAATAAAATATTAAAATATGGACATGATTTTAAGACCAAAATCTAAACCCACGAGGAAACAAAATATTAAAATATGGACATGATTTTAAGACCAAAATCTAAACCCACGAGGAAACAAAATATTAAAATATGGACATGATTTTAAGACCAAAATCTAAACCCACGAGGACACAAAATATTGAAATATGGACAAAATTGAAGAACAGAATCCAACATAACAAAGCACGACGCTGCAAAACAACACGTTCTCTTAGGGGAAAATGGTATTAGTTAACCAGAAAACATCAAAAGGTGCTGGACGTGACCCAGAGCAACAACGCCTCACCACTAACTGGACAATCACCTTCCAGCTCCTGTCTCCACACAGCAGCCATTTCGAAGAAAAGAAAAGAAAATTAAGTACACATATCAATGCATTCATGCACAGAATCTAAGGACATGCCCCTGGCGTTGACCACTCCGTCCAATTTATTGCACAGGGGACTTAAAAACACACCTGAATACAAATTTAACCATACCTTAGGACACCAAAACATGAACAGACCTAATTACCTAAAATTGCTTCGGCATATCTCACCTCCCTACAGCCCAAAATGCACTTAATACATGTACCCAATTAAACTGAAATAGTTTCAATTATGAAGAACCAACTTTGACGAGCAATATACCAACCCTGCTCGGACCAACATGAAATCACAAACTTGACGTATTATCAGCATCACATCACCATACCACTGTCAGTACAATAAGTGTTGAAATAAGAACAAATTTACACAGATTCCATTGAAACGAAATCTATCAACTACGTTTTATGTACAAAAGAAAAAAACAACACTTTTCAGTGAATCCCCAACCAAAGTATCATACAATCTATTGGGCAGTGAGTGACATACAGTATTATGACTATTTCTTGAACACCTCTGGATCATAATGATAATCATAATAATGATAATATGATATAATAATGATAATAATAATAATAATAATGATAAAAATAACAATAATACAAAGTTTGTAAAGAAAACAAAGATACACGTATACACAGTCGAATGCCATTTTCATGTTTTAAGATAAATAACAACAACAGTAATAATAATAATAATATTACCGGTAATAATAATAATGATACTACTACTAACAATAATGATAATAATAATCATGCTACCGGTATAATAATAATAATAATAATGATAATAATAATTGCTTGCAAGTGTTTTTCATACTGTCACGCTAATGTGTACATTTATTCCTCAAATTCACACAAAAGCTCTTAGGCGAGTAGCATTTACAAGAAAACTGATCACATGAAGCATATAGCACATCAGTGTTGTTTGAAACAATCACTCACAACACAGCATTATTTCCAGACATTCACTGATTCATCCTTTGACTCCAAAACCTATCCATCAATTGCAAAAACTTAACCCTTTCGATTCCCTCACCCTATTCACCAGCTTCCTGCAGGGTGTAGGGTGAGGGAGTCGAAAGGGTTAAGTTTTTGCTTCGCTAGCATGGTTGACAACGCAGAATGCTACTGGAAAGGGTGAGGGAGTCAAAGGGTTTGCTAGCATGGTTGACAATGCAGGATTACAGTGGAAGGGTGAGGGAGTCAAAGGGTTAAGTTTTTGCTTTGTTAGCATGATTGACAATGCAGGATGCTAGTGGACAGGGAGAGGGAGTCAAAGGGTTAAGTTTTTGCTTTGCTAGCATGGTCGACAAAGCAGGATGCTATTGGATAGGGTGAGAGAGTCAAAGAGTTAAGTTTTTGCTTTGTTAGCATGGTTGACAACATCAGGATGATGGTGGATAGGATGAGGGAGTCTAAAAGGTTAAGTTTTTTGCTTTGATAGCAGGGTTGACAATGCAGAATGCTATTGGACAGGGTGAGGGGGTCAAAGGGTTAAGTTTTTGTTTTGTTAGCATGGTAGACAACATCAGGATGATGGTGGACAGGGTGAGGGAGTACAAGGGTTAAATAACGACGAAAAGAACGGCAAAACAATGAACACGTTGAAAAAGAAGTGTAGTAATAATCAAAACAGACCATCTACATATCCAGAACTAACAAGAAGAGATCTTTAACGTTTTTTTTTTTATCAACTAAGTAACATAACTCTTGAGAGTCATGGAGTTATCTCCCATGTAGAATTTCTCAAACCCAACACAGTTTGCGCTACCCATTCAGCTCGCATAGACGCAGCCACAAAGCATAAAGTGGTAAGCTCTTATTTCCTTTGGTATTTTTTTTTTACCTACATCCTCGAAATTTTAAGACTGATCTCGAAGGATAAGTCAAATTCCTATAAATGTGAAGGCAATATGAAATATCCAAAAGGAATCAGAACATTACCAAAGCTTAAAACCAAGCACTGACAGACACTGAAAAACATGAAAACAAGAATTAGGAACCACAGCAACGCAGGCGTTAGGAACAATCAGGAAGAGAAAAGGAGGACCAAATAATATGAATGAATACAAGCATTCACAGACACACAAACAACGCGCATGTGCACACACACACACACACACACCAAACAACGCACATGAACACACACACACTCGTCTAAAAGCTCATATGTGAATAGACGTTAAAAGAAATAACGAACACACACACACACGCACGCACACACACACACGCATGCAGGCGCTCACACACACACACTCATTCACTCGTCTAAAAGCACATGTGTGAATAGACTTTAAAAGAAATAACGAACGAACGAACGAACGAACGAACGAACAACACACACACTCATTCACTAGACGTTTAAAAGAAATAACGAACGAAAGAACACTCACACACACACACACACACATACACACACACACACACCGGTTAATGTTCAACATTTAACAGATGCCTCAATCCCAATTGGGTCATGGAAGATAACAGCAAATAAAGAAAACACACACGCGCACGCACACACACACACACACAATTGGTTAATGATCAATGTTTAACATATCCTTTAACCAGAACTGGGGTATAGACGATAACACCAAAGAAACGAAAATCCTAAGGAAGCAACATATAACATGAAGCAGAAATAATTTGTATGGCTCAACAGAGAAAAAAAGTACATATGAAATTGTCTTACGATGGTATATTCGAATGTTCCACACACACACACACACACACACACACACACACACACACACACACACACACACACACGGCTCAACAGAGAAAAAGTACATTTGAAATGTCTACGATGGTATATTCAAATGTTCTCTCTCTCTCTCTCTCACACACACACACACACACACATACTCACACACACACGATACTGAGCTTGGGTCCACTCATCATTACATGACATCTTTAACCCTTGACTCCCGAACCTGACCACGACCATCCAGCATAGTCAACCATGCCAGACAAGCAAAAAATTAACCCTTTGACTCCCTCACCTTATCCACCAGCTTCGTGCAGGAAGCTGGTGGATAGGGTGAGGAGTCAAAACGTAATTTTTTCAGTGGGTGGATAAGGTAAGGGAGTCAAAGGATTTATCGAGTGGCCTCAAATAACCAAACCACACCTGGTAATTTGCAACATTTACAATACATTCTACCCGCAGGAGAATAAGGCCGTCATTTTTTTTCTGTTTCTCCTAGCTACTCTGAGGCTGACCCAAACTGTCCAGACCGTTCAGGAGAAGCTCGCAGGAGAAAACAGGGTCAGTTCGCAGGGACAGCTGGGTGGGGCGAGTTCTGCAGGTGAAGGTGTAAAAATCGAACACCTGGCCGGCCGGACAGGTCAGCCTGGTGGCTACATTGTTGAAACACCGCCAATACCTTGAGGTGAAAAACACAGACACACGCAGACACACACCGCGTACACACACACACACCATACCACCACATCATCAAATATATTATCATCTATGAAAATAAAAAAATGTTCATTGTTACGGTGACATAAAAGTTGTACTGACATATAAAAAAAGTCGTGCGAGTTAATCATCATCATCATCATCATCATCGTCGATCGTCATCATTATCGTCAATATAAACCGTTTATACGTTGACATAAAAACTACTTGCATATGAAAAAGTCGCAAAACCCAATCATCAACTTGCCTCAATGTTGTGCCATTTGCTGTTATTGTGCATAAGGGGATTTCTGTTTGTTTGTTTTTTTAACTGATCACCATGACTTCCAGTTTTCTTGCTATCTAGCTCCAGCCCTATATTTCTGCTTTCTGTTTCTATTACGTTCACAAGATTTTGTAGGTCTTTTTCATATTCTGCAATTAGAATGATGTCATCTGCGTAACGAAGATTGTTTATCATTCTTCCTCCAACATTTATCCCAACGCATTCTTCTAGGAATTCTTTTACACGGCCTAGTTGGTAAGCCATGGACTCAAGATCCGTTATCTTGAGTTCAATCCCGGCCCGCAACATTAAAAACTGGCCTGTTTGCTGCCATCTTTATGTTGCTGCCCAATTTAATGGTGGTGTCAACTTAGTGTTTGACAAGTCCCTTCTCCCCTTTTCCCCCGTTTCAAGACTTTGCCAGCGCATAGGGTTTCGTGCAGGCTCAGGAAATCTGTCAGATATTTGTTAAGGGATTTGGGTGCAGCGCATACGGAGTTGCGGTGAATCCCTCTCAGAATAACTCCACTAATTCTAGGAATGACCATAGTATTACCAAAAACTGTCTCAGACTGTGACCAGTGGATTGTCACAGCAAGCACCTCATCTTTTTAATTGACATTAAATTAGAATGTAGATGGAACAGAAACTACACCAGTACTCACGATGAGCAGTCGTCCCAGTTGGGATAGTAGTAGGTCAGGCGATCGGCACAGAAGAGCATGGCGGATAATCACACACTGCAACATTACAACATACAGGAAGTTACGTCACGCAGGGCGGAAACACACACTGCAACATTACACACACAGGAAGTTACGTCACGTAGCACAGATACTAACACACTGCACATGCAACACACAGAAGATACGCCACGCAGAGCGGATACTCACACACACTGCAACATCACAACACACAGGAAGTACGTCACGCATGGCAGATACACACCGCAACATTACAACGCAACACACAGGAAGTTACGTCACGCACGGCAGATACTCACACACCGCAACATTACAACACAATACACACGAAGTTATGTCACGCCCAGAATAAGTGACGTCATGGCAGGAAATTACATAACGTCAGGAAGTGATATCATATGGGCCTGGTAGTGGGTACACATTGAACTTTCAATCTGAAGGTCCCGGGTTCGATCCGCTTAGTCACCTCTGCCTGGGGGGTTAAAGGTGAAACCGGTAGTTCCAATCACCCACTACAACATGTGTGTAGTACACCTGCCAGTGCCTAAACCCCCTTTGTATGTAAACGCATGCAGATTTTTTAATACGTACATTAGAGATCTTTCTTTTGTCCATGGTTCAAATACCTGGGAACGATCATTTCACCAGACGGCAGATGCACATCGGAAATAGCTGGCAGAATCGGCCAAGCCAAAACAGCATTCAAGAAGATGACAAGCATTCTTACCAACAAATGCCTATCAATTAACACCAGAAAGAGAGTCCTTGAATGTTATATAGAACCAATACTGTTGTACGGATGCGAGGCGTGGACAGTCAGCAAACAAAGCCAGAACAAGATTGAGGCAGCCGATATGTGGTTTCTCAGAAGAATGTTGAGAGTTCCATGGACAGCAAAGAAAACAAACGAGACAGTCTTGATGGAGGCAGACACAAGTAGATCATCATAAGGAAGATTAGGAAAAGACAGGCAACATTTATAGGCCATTTTATGACGGGGAATTTGGAGCACCTGGTCACGATGGGAAAGCTGGAGGGAAAGAGAGCACCAGGTAGATCCAGGGAGAGAATGCTGGACGGACTTGCAGAGTGGCTGGGGACGAGGAGGGTGGGGGAGATGCTAGGGGCAACGAGAGATAGAGATGGATGGAAGTCTATGGTCGCCAACGCCATGCGGCAGGGCATCTGATGATGATGATGATGACATTAGAGATCCTTAAGTTACGCAAGTGGCTGGTATTTGGAAACATGAAAACACCCAGCACGCACGCCCACCAAAGATGCAGACTGCGCACATCATAATAGAATATTGGCCAGCTCGCCTAATAGTTTGAGTTATTGTTCTTACGTTTGTTTAAAGCCCAGCCGAGTGAGTAAAACCACATCAGGGCTATTACCGTTTGAAAACATAGACAATACTTCAACAGGATACAAAAAAAGGCAGAAAATGACAGGAAAAGATAACAGAAAGCGAAGGAACAAGGCAGAAACAAAGGGAGTGACAGAAAAAGAGGAAATTTCTAGCACAGACTTTCAAGAAGGTTGGGATACTATTTATACTGAAAGATCCCCAGGCGTCCCCACGGGGGGAACATACATAAAAACCTGCCTAGAGCATCTGAAATGTCACTAAACGGTCACAGTGACGTTTCCTAAAACCTAAAAACGCCATCAATATAGTATTCTATTATCAAACCTAAGGCACACAAAGTATGGAAGGCTTTAGGGAAAGTGCACAGAACCATCATAGACAGAAAATGAAAAATGATTTGTTTGGTTTTGGTTTGGGGATTTCTGGATTTTACCTCGCCATACATCAAGCCATGCTTCGATTTTAGGGGTGTGCATACTGGACTGACACTTCAGAGACTTATCCCATTCGGGCATTCCCATACATGTTCCACCCAAATTTCCCACCAATTATCTGGCAGATGGCTTGAATCTGTGCAAAACCCTAAGCATTGGGAAAGTGGGGGGTGGAGTGGGGGTGAGGGAATGGAACCTAGGAAACGATGACACCACCAGAGTGACTGGAACTTTTGAGATGGGCAGCGAACAGACCAACCTTTTTGTTCTTGAAGGCTAGGACTGAACTCACAGTTCATATTGCTTATAGCCCAGCCGACTACTAGAGCCATATCAGGGCTAACACCACGTCAAAAACGACAACCAGGTTAAGAAAAAAAAGACAACAGTTAAAAAAAAATGTTCATCGTTAACCTTGCAAGTCTAAAATGCAGTAAAAGAAAACCATGTAAAATCATATCAGATGAAAGCTATTGATCTCTTGAAAATACTTCCAAATTGCATCAGAATGGACGTCTCGGAAGAGGTTCTTTAAGGAGTCCGCCGTGTAGTGCTTTTGTCTCACAGAGTACAAGTCCCATCTATCAAGAGGAGGTGTCTGATGCTCAACGGTTCGTCACACGGTATGCACCACCGTGCTTCATTGCTTCATTTTTTAAAAGGTACGAATGAGTTTAGGACATGTGACCCCGTGTGTTGAGAGTTCCATGGACAGCAAAGAAAACAAACGAGACAGTCTTGATGGAGGCAGACACAAGTAAATCATTCATAAGGAAGATTAGGAAAAGACAGGCAACATTTATAGGCAATTTTATAACGGGGATTTGGAGCACCTGGTCACAACGGGAAAACTGGAGGAAAGAGAGCACCAGGTAGACCAGGGAGAAAATGCTGGACGGACTTGCAGAGTGGCTGGGGACGAGGGGGTGGGAGAGATGCTGGTGGCAACGAGAGATAGAGACAGATGGAAGTCCATGATCGCCAACGCCATGCGGCAGGGCACCTGATGATGATGATGATGACCCCGTGTGTAACCTACATAACAACTGTCTCTTTAGGACTGAACTCGAGACATCAGATCTTTCGAATCCACGTCTCTAAGCATCCAGCCAGCCTGCACGCAAAAAGCAGAGAGAGAGAAGATTTCAGGGTTCGTAGGAACTGGACATCCCCTATGCGCTCCACCCAAATCTCCCTACAATTATCTGGCAGCCCGCTAAAGCCTGCCGCAAACCTCGAGATCTTAAAATGGGATGCAAGGGTCAGAAGCAGGCCTAATTCACATCAAGCCCCCTGGCCGCGAGTCCAAATAAAACTCTCCAAGCTTCCGTGAACTGCAGCCTCTTCCTTTAAGCAAACAGCTTTTTCTTTTAAACTCTTGGAGGGTTGGCGCCCTCGGTGGAAATTTCACACCAAAGCTCGAGGTTCCACCGCCGTTGCCCTTTTAAGACAAAAGGTCGCTTTCTTTTGTTGGTCCACAGCTTCGCGGCTAAAGCTTGCAACGCTCTTCTTCCGCGCTGATTTCAATCTGTTTGAGAATCGTTTCTGTTTGAGAACCTTCACCTTCAGCCTGGATGTTGTTGTTTTGAAGTCGAGCCTTTTAGGGGATACACTTAAAAAAAAGATTACGGAGACGAAGAAGAAGAAAAAGAAGAAGAAATGATGATGAAGAAAGGATGAAGAAGAAGAAAAAAAAAGACAGAGAGAGAGAGAGAGAGACAGTGAAGACAGACAGAGGAAGAAGAAGTGGAAATGAAGAAGAAAAGACGAAGAAGAAGAAGACGAAGAAGAAGAAGAGAGAGAGAGAGAGAGAGCAGAGAGAGAGAGAGGAGAGAGAGAGAGAGAGGCAGAGAGAGAGAGGCAGAGAGAGACAGAGACCAGAGACACAGACAGACATTGACAGATTGTTCAGACTTCAGAAATGGGGATAACACTCTCACCACCAACATCACCACCCAAAAAATGCAGCACATTCAAACAATAAAGTAATCTTTTAGCACAACTACCATATCCAAACGCTTTGTACACATAATACCAAGGTGTCTTAACAATGTTTTCGCTTCTTGATGACAAATATAAGATCAGCGTAAAATAAATAAGGATTGCTATCGTATTCTGGGGTAATGAATCTTCCCTGGCGTCGTTTAACAGTGGACAGATAAGTATGAAATGGACATCATTCCCTGTGTTTCTGCGGTTTATTCTGACTAGTAATCAGCAAAGCCAGAACATGATTGGGGCGCCGAGATGTGGTTTCTAAGAAGAATGTTGAGAGTTCCACGGACAGCAAAGAAAACAAACGAGACAGTCTTGAAGGAGGCAAACACAAGATCATTGATAAGGAAGATTAGAAAAAGACAGGCAACATTTATAGGCCATTTTATGAGGAAAGGGGAATTAGAGCACCGGTCACAACAGGAAAGCTGGAGGAAAAGAGAACACCAGGTAGACCTAGGAAAAATAATATTGGACGGACTTGCAGGGTGGCTAAGGACAGTGAGTGTGGAAGATGTGCTTGCGGCAACAAGGGATAGATACATGTGGAGGGCCATGATCGCCAACGCAATGCGGCAGGGCACTTGATGATGATGATGATAAATCAGCATTCCAATGTTTTGAGGTTTTCCTGTTTCTGTCTGTGTTTTTTAAGTGTTTCAGTTGTCTTGAATGCAGTGTTTGTCCACAGCTCTGTTAACACTGTGCAGGTAATATATTGCTACACAGTCTGCATACTCCGTTTTCGGTGGACGTGCATGCTGGGCGTTTTTGTCTTTACAATAAGCCACCGAACACTGGCACGACTTGCAGATCTTTAACGTGCATACGTATTCAAACGAAGGAGGTTTAGGCACTTAACAGGTCTGCAACACGTTCACTTGGGAGATGGGGGGAAAAGTCTCTACCCTGTCCCCACTGGCCAGAAGGTACCCAGGCAGAATCAAACCCCGGTCTTTTTAAAAAAAAATCTTTCTGACTATAGCTTTCGTATGTCTCCCCCCTCCCCCCTTTTTTTTGCTCTCCATCTCTATCGCCTTCTCTCCCTCCATCAGATACATTACTGTCACATTAACTTCGCCCCCCCCCCCCCCCAAGCCCTCTATCTCTCTCTCCTCTCACCTACAAAAAGACAAATACACACAATGTTTAATGTTATCTCTCCCTTCCCTATCCTTTTACCCCCCCCCCCCCCATTTCCCTTCCCTTTTGTTTTCTTTGCCTCCATCTTTCTGTCGATTTCCCTTCCTCCATCAGAAACATGTCAGATTAACCTCTCTCTCTCCCCTAACGCCTTCAAAAAGACAAATGCACACACAACGTATGTTTCTCTCTCCCTTCCCTATCCTTTTCCCCCTCCCCCATTACCCCCCCTCCTTTGTTTTCTTTGCCTACATCTCTGTCGATTTCTCTTCCTCCATAGGAAACATTTGTCAGATTAACCTCTCTCTCTCTTCACGCCTTCAAAAAGACAAATGCACACAATGTTAAATGTTTCTCTCTCCCTTCCCAATCCTTTTCCCCCCCTCTCCCATTACCCCCCCCCCTCCTTTTTGTTGTTTTCTTTGCCTCCATCTCTCTGTCGATTTCTCTTCCTCCATTGGAAACATTTGTCAGATTAACCTCTCTCCCCCCTAACGCCTTCAAAAAGACAGACAAATACACACAATGCTTAATGTTTCTCTCTCTTCCGAATACTTTCTACCCCCCCCCCCCCCTAACCCTATTCAGTTTTTATAAACCCTATGCTTTCTCTCTCTCTCACACACACACACTCACACATACACACACACACACACACTCCCCCGTGGGGATGCCAGGGGCTCTTTCAGTATAAATAGTGTCCCCACCTTCTGGAAATTCTGTGCTAGAAATTTGCTCTTTTCTGTCACTCTGTTTCTACCTTGTTGCTTTGCTTTCTGTCATTTCTACCTATCATTTTCTGCCTTGCTGGTCCATTCACCTGTACTCGTATGTGTTCGATAAAGTCATACGCACTTTTTCTTAAATTCTTAGGATTGATAATTGGGTACATGTATTTGAGGCGGTTATAGCCCTGATATGGCTGTACGCATCCGGCTGGGCTTTAAATAACAACAACGACGGACGGACGGACGGACACACACACACACACACACACACACACACACACACACACACACACAGTGCCTCTCTTACTAAAACTGAGCTCAGATTTTTCAAAGGCAATGTTGCCCAACACTTGAAGGTTTCCAACATCTTGTGTCTTCTGTACCTTGTTGCCAACATGGAGCAAGACTGGACAACGGGTTTAATGCCAGAGGTCAAGGTGAGGTCACGGATCAAACGAGGGTCAATCCAGTGTCAAACGGCATGGTCCATACAGTAATCTTCCCTTTGAGCTTTAATCCACACACAGACAGAGAGAGAGAGAGAGAGAGAGAGAGAGAGAAGAGAGAGAGAGAGAGAGAGAGAGAGAGATGAGGATAGAGATGGGGGAGAGACATGGGGAGAGAGTCTATTTGTCTCTCGTCTATCATCACACACACACACACACACACACACACACACACACACACACACACACACCACACACACACACACACAGAGGAGAAGACAAAGAAGAAGCAGAAAGAATAAACTTTTTTGTGAGATTCTAAACTCCGACAAGCTCTTACCCAGAGTTAATCGTGCCAAGTGTTGGTTGGACAGAACACTGGGACCACAACAGTCGAGTCTCATCCGGACGCGTTACTGAGGGTGTTACTTAACTTTCCCGCCACCACCGCAGGTATTTGTATCTCTCAGGGCTGGTATGACATCAGGATATGAAATTATGAAAGTAAACGTCGAGTACAACACTGCTAAACAGTCTCAAAATCCGAAATGGAAGTCCATTCCATCGCCACTATCGTCAAGTCAAAGCAAGCATTCCACTCCACTATTGTCTACCATATTAATTTTGTCAACGTGTATACTTAACTTTTACTAATTTTCTCCTCTTAGGACTCCTTAAGGTAGTAAATCCTGACAGAAAATCACCTCTACTAGTAGTCTTCTGAGTAGTCGTGGAAAACGACAAAGTCTAGCGGAGAGTCCGTACAAAAACCGATGGAAGGCAACGGGAAACCACCATCGTATACTTCCGAGTTTATCATGGCTAACCAAAACACTAAAAAGGATGTTCTTGCATCGACAAGGGACAGATCCAAATGGAGGACTATGATTGCCAACGCCACGTGGCAGGACACATGATGATGATCTGATTTCTCTAGAGCAGAAAGTACACTCAATACATGTACCCAATTATCAATCCTAAGAGAAAGTAGGTAAGACTTTATCGAGCACATACAGGTGAATGGACCTGCAAAGCAGAAAATGATCGGAAGAAATGACAGAAAAGAAAAGGAACAAGGCAGAAACAAAGATTGACAGAAATAAGGAAAATTTCAGGACATAATTTCCAGAAGGTGGGGATACCATTCATACTGAAAGAGGCCCCGGCATCCCCACGGGGGAAGGATGCGATGCATGGAGGCGTATTAAGAGAGCTGGTATGAGCAGTGTGGGAGTGTTGTGGACAGGGAATGGTGTAAAAGATG
>JAPXFY010000025.1:14021696-14061696 GCA_030674185.1 Monoplex corrugatus | reverse complement strand
TGATGTTCTCAGCTTGGTATGTGATATAGGATTTTGGCACACACTCCTCCCCTCCATTCTCCCACCTACCCCTTCGTCCAAACATTTCAACTCTTCACTTGATTGTAAGGTGTTTTTGTTTTCAACGTGCTATCTGATTAATCAGGCAAATTTAGACAGACACCAGACGAAGCTTGAACCGAACGTCCCAACGTGTAGAATCCCTTCTTGGGGCACGTTCAGAATTTTGAATTCTCAGAGCGTGCTGCCTATTCTAATGTGAGGTGGTGTTCAGTGAGATGACGCCATGCCCTTTCGGATCAACCAATGCAGGTTTGGGCTGTGCCCACAAAAACATGAACCAGGAGTAAAGAATGCTTTCTGGACACGTTCAGAATTTCAAATTCTCAGTGCGGGGGCCATCTTATTTTTAATGTGAGGTGACAATTCAGTCTTTGTCCTTTCGGATCAACGGCTGCCGAGTTGGACCGATCACACGACTAACTTGAACCGAGTGACCTCACGTGAGTGGACCCCATCTGGACAAGCCTGAAATGTCCATCGTTTGGTTGGCCGTGTCCAGCAACGCCAGAACAGGGTTCAACGGTACGCACTGAAGTGCGCGCAGTGTCCTTGCAGCGATGGGATCGTCTTGGTTGAAATGACCTCAATGCGTGGCGTCTAGCAATAGTTAACGACACAAAAAGTTCAATGACACGACCCTGAACTTGGTGTCAAGGTCACCAGCGTCTTTTTAAACTCAGGACGTGACCTGACGATGAAACTGACGGAGGGAAGGATTGTGGTTTGAAAACATGTGGGATTCCTGTTCGTCACCTTCTCTAAAATACGAGTTCAGAGTTTGTTCAGAGGGGATTCATCGCACTTGGACAATTCCATACGCGCTTCGCTGGAATCTGTCAAGAATTATCTGGCAGACTCGCAGAGCTTGCACTAAACTCTATGCACCAATGTCTTGAAATGGGGAGTAGGGGAGAAGGGACCTAGTCAACTTACAAAAAAATAGTTCTTATAATACAGCTGACAAACTAGAGGAGAAAGTACTAAGGAACACTAAACTTGCAATACCAGAACGATGGAAACATTCAGATGGTCAGGAAAAAGTTGTTTTTAACATTGCAGGCTGGGAATGAACTCCAGGTAAGGTATTCATGAGATGAGTCCACCGCTCTATCGAAAGAACTGACCAGCCTAACTATCCGAAAGATACCTGTGGTCCAAAAATGTAACAGTAAGGTTTACTGAAAGAACTTTTAACTAAACTTTTATTCATTTTTGTTTTACAATAAACGGACATCAAACATACCATTTGATAACGAAAAATGTTAAATATATACATATGAAAAGTTAATGACATATGAACTATATATAGGATACAGAATAATTATGTATAATGTGTCTTATACATTGCGGGTTTAAAAATGAACATCAAGATCTAAGCACATGCCAACATTTTAACAAATACTTGTGTAAAATCATATCCCTTTGCACTACAATAATCAGACAACGAATAAAGTGGTAACAGAAATATAACTGAAACAGCCTTAGTGGACCTACTTTAGCAGAGTAGAATTTCCATTATTATTTTTTTTACAGAACGAAAGCACGTGTTTCATGCACAATACAAATTTACACATGAAGAGTAATATTAGAATTACCAATTTGTTTAACAGGAAAACGATGAAGACACCAAACATTAAGTACGACAAGATTTTACACATGGATTTATGAATTAGAATCCATCAGAATTTGTACGTATCTTTCATTATAATGTATAAGATGTATTGTGGGTTTATTTACTATGTATTGAAAGACGAATAGAAAAACAACAACAAACAACAAAAAAACACTGCACCTAAACGTGTCTAAGAGGTTCATAGCTCTCGGACAATTCCATATGTGCTCCAGAACCCCCCCCCCCCCCAACTATCATCTGGTAAATCCTTGAGCCTGCGTAAAACCTTACACGCTGGCATGATCTTGAAATAAAGATTATTTTTGCTCTTATATTTGTTTAAGCCCAATCGACTGCAGAAAGCCATATCAGGGCCATAACCTGTTCTTGAAATATACAATACTTCAACAGCACCCCCCCCCCCTCGAAAACAAGAACAAAAATTACCCCCCCCCAAAAAAAAAAACAAAAAACAACAACAACCAACAACAAACGAAAAAACAAAACGAAACAAAAAACAAAAAACACACACACTGTCATTGTTTAAAGCCCAGCCGACTCCGTAAAGCCATATCAGGGCTATAACCGCTTCAAAACAAATAATTTCAACAGGGGAAAAAAAAAGGAAAAGAAAATTAAGTACACATTTCAATGCATTCGTGCACATAACCTAAGGACATGCCCCCAGCGTTGACCATTCCGTCCAGTTTATCGCACAGGAGATTAAAAAAAAACTGAATACAAATTTAAGCACACCCAAGGACACCAAAGCATACATAAAAGACGCATAAATTACCTAAAATTGCTTCCACATATCTCACCTCCTTATGTCCAGAAATGCACTCAGTACGTTATATCGTTTGTAGGCTGGTCGCCTACTAGAGTCATATCAGGGCTAACGCCACGTTTATTGCTTGTAGCCCAGCCGATTACTAGAGCCATATCAGGGCTAACGCCACGTTATATTGCTTTTAGCCCAGCCGACTCTTAGAGCCAGTTCAGTTCATATTGCTTATAGTATAACCCAGCTGACTACTAGAGACATATCAAGGCCAACACATTACATTGCTTATAGCCTAACCGACTACTACAAGGGTGCATCATCATCATCATCAGGTGCCGTGCCGCACGGCGTTGGCGACCATGGACTTCCAACCATCTCTATCTCTCGTTGCCCCCAGCATCTCCCCCACCCTCCTCATCCCAAGCCACTCTGCAAGTCCGTCCAGCATTCTCTCCCTGGGTCTACCTGATGCTCTCTTTCACTCCAGCTTTCCCGTTGTGACCAAGTGCTCCAAATCCCCCTTCCTCATAAAATGGCCTATAAATGTTGCTTGTCTTTTCCTAATCTTCCTTATCAGTGATCTACTTGTGTCTGCATCCGTCAAGACTGTCTCGTTTGTTTTCTTTGCTGTCCATGGAACTCTCAACATTCTTATGAGAAACCACATCTTGGCTGCCTCGATCCTGCTCTGGCTTTGCTTGCTGACTGTCCTCGCCTCGCATCCGTACAACAGTATTGGTTCTATATAACATTCAAGGACTCTCTTTCTGATGTTAATTGATAGGCATTTGTTGGTAAGAATGCTTGTCATCTTCTTGAATGCTGTTTTGGCTTGGCCGATTCTGCCAGCTATTTCCGATGTGCATCTGCCGTCTGATGAAATGACCGTTCCCAGGTATTTGAACTTATTAACCTGTGTCAAGGTTGTGCCATTTGCTGTTATTTTGCAGGAGGGGATTTCATGTTTTTTACCGATCACCTTGACTTCAGTCTTCCTGCTGTTTAGTTCCACCCCTTACCTTTGCTTTCTGTTTCTAGTATATTCACAAGGTTTTGTAGGTCTGTTTCATTTTCTGCAATTAGCACGGTGTCATCTGCGTACCGAATGTTGTTTATCATTTTCCCTCCAACCTTTAATCCAGGGTCTTCTTCTAGGTTTCTCATGTTTTCGCTATATAGTGAAAACAGATCTGGTGACAAAACACAACCCTGTCTGACTCCTCTTTGGATGTTTTGAAAAGAGCTTATATTGTTTTCTATTCTCATTGCAGCTGTTTGTTCCCAGTACATATTCCTGATTATTCGTAGATCTTTTCCATCGACATTGAGTCTCTCCAGTTGGTTATCAATTCATCATGTCGTACCTGATCGAAAGCCTTGGTATAGTCAACAATGCATAAATACAAATCCTTATTCATCTCAATTGACCTCTCTATGATAGTTCTTAGGATGTATATGGCATTAATAGTTCCTTTCCCCTCCACAAATCCACTGTTCTTCTATTTCTCTTTTGATTCTATTCCTTGTCCTCATCATGATTGTTCTTAACAGGATTTTTGTTACATGACTCATCAAACTGATTGCGTGATGGAGTTCGCATTCTATAGCCCCTGTCTTCTTTGGAAGTGCAATGAAAATTGATTTTGACATATCTTTGGGGATTTTTCCAGTGTCATAAATTTCATTTAGGAGGACTGTTGTTTTTTCTATGCCAAATTCCTCCAGGGCTTCAATCATCTCTGTAGTAATGTTGTCTGGTCCTGGGACTTTTCCTGGTTTCATCTTTTTCAGTGCTGCTCTAACATCATCTTTCATTATGGGTGGTCCTTCAAAGTTCTTTTTTATGTGTTCTTCGTTTCTGTCATCCTCAAAAAGGTCTTTAATGTACTCTCCCCATCTGTCTAATATTTTGTCTTTTTCTATGATAAGCGTGCCATCTTTCGATTTTAAGCAACTTAGAAAAAGTCAAAAAAACGGTAAGGGGTCGTCCAAGAGCCGGCAGCGCCCTCTGAAGCTTTTTAAAAAAAACGGATTTTCTGTTTCTGACTCTTTTGAAAAATCGGATTCCGTCGTCAAACGGAAAAAGTTGTACCCATGCTACTAGAGCCATATCAAGGCTAACACCACGTTATATTGCTTGTAGCCCAACTGACTACTTGAGCCATATCAGGGCTAACACGTTATATTGCTTGTAGCCCATCCGACATCTACAGCCATATCAGGGCTAACACCACATCATATTGCTTATAACCCAGCCGACTTCTAGAGTCATATCAGGGCTAATACGTGTTATAATACTAATAGCTCAGCCAACTGCATAGCCATATCAGGGTTAACGCGACGTTACATTGCTTGTAGCCCAGCCGACTAATAGAGCCATATCAGGGCTAATACCACGTTATATTGCTTATAGTCTTGCTGACTAATGGACCTGTATCAGGGCTAACACCACATCATATTGCTTGTAGCCCAGCTGACTGCTAGTCATATTAGGGTTAATACGTTATATAGTTTATAGCCCTGCTGACTATGAAAGAGATATATCAGGGCTAATACGTTATACTGCTTGTATCCAAGTCAAGTACTAGAGCCATATCAGGGCTAACACCATGTTATGCTTGTAGCCCAGCGGACTACTACAGCCAAATGAGGGCTAACATTATATTGCTTGTAGCCCAGCCGACTACCAGAGCCATATCAGGGCTAACATCAAGTTATATTGCTTCTAGCCCAGCTGACTACTAGAGCCATACCAGGGCTAACATATTGCTTTTAGCCCAGCCGACTAGTACAGCCATATCAGGGCTAACACCCCGTTACATCGCTTGTAGCACAGCTGACTCGTAGAACCAGTTCAGTTCATATTGCTTATAACCCATCCGACAACTAGAGCCATATCAGGGCTAACATCACATATTGCTTATAGCCCAACCGACCCGTAGAGCCATTTCAGAACTAACACAACGTTATATTGCTTGTAGCCCAGCTGACTGCTAGAGCCATATCAGGGCTAACACTACGTTATATTGCTTGTAGCCCAGCACACTACTAGAGCCACATCAGGGCTAATACCACGTCGTATTGCATTGCTTATAGCCCAGCCAAACTACCAGAGCCATATCAGAGCTATCACGTTATATTGCTTGTAGCCCAGCCGACTACTAGAGCCATATCAGAGCTATCACGTTATATTGCTTGTAGCCCAGCCGACTACTAGAGCCATATCAGAGCTATCACGTTATATTGCTTGTAGCCCATCCGGCTTGTAGAGCCACATCAGGGCTAACACCACGTTATACTGCTTTCAGCCCAGCCAATACTAGTCATATCAGGGCGAACACCGCATTACCTTGCTTATAACCCAGCCGGCTGTTACAGCTATATCAGGGCTAATAGTTATATTGCTTATATAGCCCAGCAGACCTCTGAAGCCATATCAGGGCTAATACCACGTTATATTGCTTATAGCCCAGCGGACTCGTAGAGCCGTAGCAAAGCTAACAGCACGTTATACTGATTATAGCCCAGCTGGTACTAGAATCATATCAGGGCTAGCACCACGTTATATCGCTTGTAGCCCAGCCGACTACTACAGCCATATCGCGTGGCTAACACCACGTCATACTGCTTACAACCCAGCCGACTTCTAGAGCCATATCAGGGCTAACATCACGTTATATTGCTTGTAGTCTTACCGACTACCACAGCCATCAGGGCTAAAACCATTTGGTATTGCCGATAGCCCAGCCTATTACTAGAGCCATACCAGCAGACTAATACAGATATATCGGGCTAACACCACTTACATTGCTTATGGACCAGCCGACTACTAGAGCCACATCAGGGCCAACACCACAGTATATTCCTTATAGCCCAGCCAACTACTATAGCCATATCAGGGCTACCACTGCGTTATATTGCTCAAAGCCCAGCCAACTACTAAAGCCATATCAGGGCTAACACCACGTCATATTGCTTATAGCCCAGCCGACTACAAGAGCCATATCAGGGCAAACACCACGCTATACTGCTCATTGCCCAGCCGACTACAAGAGCCATATCAGGGCAAACACCACGCTATACTGCTCATTGCCCAGCCGACTACAAGAGCCATATCAGGGCAAACACCACGCTATACTGCTCATTGCCCAGCCAACTACAAGAGCCATATCAGGGCTAACACCACGCTATACTGCTCATTGCCCAGCCGACTACAAGAGCCATATCAGGGCAAACACCACGCTATACTGCTCATTGCCCAGCCAACTACAAGAGCCATATCAGGGCAAACACCACGCTATACTGCTCATTGCCCAGCCGACTACAAGAGCCATATCAGGGCTAACACCACGTCATATTGCTTATAGCCCAGCCGACTACAAGAGCCATATCAGGGCAAACACCACGCTATACTGCTCATTGCCCAGCCGACTACAAGAGCCATATCAGGGCAAACACCACGCTATACTGCTCATTGCCCAGCCAACTACAAGAGTCATATCAGGGCAAACACCACGCTATACTGCTCATTGCCCAGCCGACTACTAGAGCCATATCAGGCCTTAACACCACGTTATATTGCTTATAGCCCAGCCGACTACTAGAGCCATATCAGGGCTAACACCACGTTATATTGCTTATAGCCCAGCCGACTACTAGAGCCATATCAGGGCTAACACCACGTCATATTGCTTGAAGCCCAGCCGACCACTAGAGCCATATCAGGGCTAACACCACGATATATTGCTTACAGCCCAGTCAACTACTAGAGCCATATCAGGACTAAAACCGTTGTATTGCTTGTAGCCCAGCCGACTACTAGAACCATATCAGGGTTAACAACACGTCATACTGCTTATAGCCCAGATGTCTACTGAACCCTTAACATCCTTCTTCGAAACCACAGCTCAGTTACTTCAATCTTGGTCTGACTTCGCTTGTTGATTGTTCAAGTTTCGCATCCGTACAAAAGTACTAGTTCTATATAACACCGAAAAAACTTCTCAATGTCAACTGACAGGCATTTGTTGGTCATAGAGCTTTTCTTTTCCTCAATGCTGTTTTAGGTTGGCCAATCCTGCTGAGTGTTTCTAATGTGCCTCTGCCATCTGGAGAACGACTGCTCCGAAATATTTATAACTTATTTTGTCTCCATGTTGTGCCACTTTGCTGTTATTGTACATGAGGGGATTTCTTGGTTTTTAACAGATTACCGTGTTTATAAACATATGTATATAAAATCTACCAGGACTAGCCATGCGGTGTTTACGTACGACCACTACGTTCAAGCTGCGCTCATCGTCTCATAAAGACTAATAATACACAGACCCAATATTCCAACGTCAAATTGGGGGTGGGTGGGGTGGGAAGATAGTCATCGTTATTATTGTTTAAAGCCCAGCCGACTGCGCAGAGCCATATCAGGGCTACAACCACCTCAAAACTTCAACAGGAAAAAAAAAGAAAAGAAAATTAAGTACACATATCAATGCATTCGCGCACATAATCTAAGGATGTGCCCCTGGCGTTGACCACTCCGTCCAAATTTACCGCACAGGGGTTTAAAAACATACCTGAATACAAACTTACGCATACCTAAAGACACCAAAATATATATAAAAACGGGCATGAATTACCTAAAATTGCTTCTGCATATCTCACCTCCCTAAAGCCAAAAAAAAAAACCCCAAAAAACAATACATGTACCTAATTATCAATCCTAAGAAAAAGTACCTAAGACTTTATCAAACACATACAGGTGAATGGACCAGCAAGGCAGAAAATGACAGGAAGAAATGACAGAAAGCAAAGGAGGAAGAAAGAAACAAAACAGTGAGAGAAAAGAAGAAATTTCTAGCACAGAATTTCCAGAAGGTGGGAATACTGTTTATACTGAAAGAGTCCCGGCATCCCCACAGGGGGAGGGAGGATGGGTGACATTCCTTAACCAGGGACTAAAACCAGGACTTCACTCTTTCCCAGTCGGGGGTCGTTTAATTCCCGTCACCCTACCCCCCCCCCCTCCGCCCCCTTTCAAACCAGGAATTCAGACTCGCCCAGAGAATGACGAGAGACAAACAAGTAGGCCAGGTTCGTTTGTTGGGCGGGCCATGATAATAATAATAATTAATAATTACAATATTTATATAGCACAAAATCTCGACAAAATCAAATCTAAGCGCTGAAACAGACACACACGCACGCACGTACGCACGCACACACACACACGCATGGCTATAAATGGGGAGAAAGAATGAAAGCAATAAAAGCAAGAATAAAAGCAATGGAAAATTATAGAGAGCATATCATATACAATTATATATTACAACAAAGTGATTCACCTCCGAGCGGAGACAGGCTGCAGAGGGGGGTTGAGTGACGTTAGGATTTTATGCAGAGGAGAAAAGGTGAGTTTTGAGAGCGGACTTGAAGGAGACAAAAGTAGGTTGCTGACGGACTGAGAGAGGAAGTTTGTTCCAAGAGAGTGGACCAGAAACAGAGAAGGCTCGTGGACCATAGGTATTGAGCTTAGTGCGTGGAAAGCGAAAAGTCAGAGGATCGGAGGCAGAGCGGAGGGTACGTGAGGGAACATAGATCTCAAGTAGGCTTGACAGGTAATCGGGGGCTGCGTTATTGAGGCTTTTGTAGCACATGGTGTCAAGTTTGTACTGTATGCGCTTTGATACAGGGAGCCAGTGAAGTTGTGCCAGGAGAGGAGATATGTGGTCAGCTTTTTTCTTTTTGAGTACAAGGCGTACAGCATTGTTTTGAATGCGCTGTAGGATGTGAATGGTGGAGGCAGGAAGACCACACAGGAGTGAATTGCAATAGTCAATGCGAGACATTATGAAGAGAGAAACGAGTTTTGCAGTTGTTTCGACAGAGAGATACTTCCTGATCAGCTTATACGATGGAGATGATAGTAGCAAGATCTGGCAGTTTGAGAAACAAAGTTGAGGGTTTAACCCTTTGACTCCCTCACCCTATTTATTCACATTAGCTTCCTGCATTGTCAGCCATGACAGCAAAGCAAACACTTAACCCTTTCACGCCCTCGCCTTTTCTACCAGCTTCCTTTTTTTACAGGATGCCGGTGGAAAGGGCAAGGGAGTGAAAGGGTTGTTTTTGCAGCTGGCGGATGAGATGCAGGATTTAAAGGGTTAATATCGGGGTCAGGTGTGGCGACGGGTCTGGGTTTGATGAACGTGACTGACTGCAGAGCAGGTGCCAGTTTAGTCTGGACTTTCATTCAATCACCTTTTCTTTCAAAGACACGATCTTGCAGAGCCATGAGAAGTCCAGTTTCCTCCTCCTCTCCACCCCCACCCCCGCTTTTTGTTCTTGTTGTTGTCTAAGCCACCTTAATGGTCACAGAGGCTGGAACAGTTTTAACATTCCTATGACGACGATGATGACGCCATGAGGATGACAATAATGATCTACGGAGTTCCATCTAGGATTAAGATTTCGTGACAGGGCTGTACTCTAACACTTGCTATCATAACATATACTACACATTATTGAAGGGCCAGGAACGTTTTTGAGTAAATTTTTGAAAGAAGAAATAACCTATTTTCTCTTACTCTTTTCTCCAATTCGTTGCCGTAACTGAATGGATAAGAGCTCAGACAACATTGCAGTTTCCTTTTGGCACGTGTTTGGGGATTTGCCGATTTGCAATGGGCGGCCCAAGGAAGACAATTTCCACACGAAATTGTCGAATCTTCAGCAGGGTCTCTCTGACGACGCAGGCAAGGTAGCGACAAAATTCGCTTTGCACGTGCAAGGCAAGCCCTTTTTGAACACTACTCCAGCCAAAGTTGCCCGCAGACGAGGATAAAAAGGACCCGTTCTTGGTTCGTTTTAACCATGCTTGCAAGACGACGGATGACGGATGAGCAGCGGGGGAGAGCCCTCGCTCTGCTTGATGAAGGCCTAGCGCAGCGGGAAGTTGCTAGACGACTTGAAGTGTCGCATTCCACAATCCAGAGACTGCTGGAGCGCTTCAATGAGACTGGAGCAGTCCAGGAAAGGCGTCACACGGGTCGACCCAGAGTAACGACAAGACAGCAAGACCACTACCTTGCCCTCTCCGTCCTGAGGGAAAGGGCATCCACTGCGGTGACCTTGAGGGGTCAGCTGAGGGACGCAACAGGTGCTAACATCAGCTGCAGCACGGTGAGAAGACGGCTACATGAGGCAAACTTGAGGTCACGGAGACCGGCCGTCCGACCCGTGCTGTCACCTGTCAACAGAGTGCGCCGCATGACCTGGGCCAGGGAGCACGTGACCTGGACAAGGCAACAGTGGGCCCGGGTCTTGTTTTCGGATGAGTCCAGGTTCACCCTGACCTTTAACGATGGCCGGGCTCGGGTGTGGCGACGTCAAGGGGAGAGGTTCGCTGACGCCACTGTCCAAGAGCATAACCGGTACGGCGGCGGGTCGGTGATGGTGTGGGGTGGCATGAGCCGTGGTACCCGGACCCCCCTGCTCCCTATTGACGGCATCCTGAACGGGGTCCGGTACCGGGACGAGGTTCTGGCGGCCGTGGCACTGCCTGCGCTTGTGGACCTTGGTCAAGGCGCCATCTTCCAGGACGACAATGCACCTGCGCATCGAGCACGCCTTGTGACCGACTTCCTGGAGCAGCATGAAGTCGTCCGTATGGCCTGGCCAGCGTGCTCACCTGACCTGAACCCAATTGAACACCTCTGGGATGTGCTCGGGAGGCGCATCAGGGACAACCACCCCCCACCGGGCACCCTGGCCAGGCTGGTCGACATCCTGCAGATCGAGTGGGCGGCCATCCCTCAGGACACACTCCGTACCCTTGTGGGGTCGATGCATCGGCGCTGTGAAGCATGCATCCAGGCTCGGGGCGGACACACGCGATATTGAAAACAGATTGGCCAAATCTGACACTTTTGTTTTTTGAAAAGGGGGGGATGTTCCTTTAAATGCATGTGCTGTTCACTAATGGGTCATTGTGCTAATTTCTTTTTCCAAAACAGGTGTGGAAATGATGAAATAAAACATAGAATCAATTCTAAACATTGTCAATTATTTCAACTTAAAATTAGAGAGGAAGGAAGAAGTGGCCCTTAAATTATGATTAGGAGTATATCTTGGTTTCAACCAGGACCAAAAAATACAAACACCTGTGGTGTCAGTCAGAAGACTTGAGTAACACCCTCAATGTCCTTGTTATTGTTGTTTAAAACCCAGCCGACTGCGTAGAGCCATATCAGGCTACAATCGCTTCAAAACATACAATACTTCCACAGAAAAAAAAGAAATAAGTACACATATGAATGTATTCTCGCACATAATCTTTGGACGTGCCCCTCGTGATGACCACTCCATCCAATCTATCGCACGGTGGATTTAAAAACACACCTGAACAAAAATTTGAGCATACCTAAGGACACCAAAACATAAAAATAGGCATAAATTATCTAAAATTGCTTCCGCATCTCTCACCTCCCTAGAGCCAAAAATATACTTTATATACATGTACCCATTTATCAATCGTAAGAGAAAGTACGTAAAACTTTATCGAACACATACAGGTGAACTGACCAGCAAGGCAGAAAGCGATAGGAAGAAATGACAAAGCAAAAGGGGGGAAGAAAGAACAGTGACAGAAAAGAGGAGCTTTCTAGCACATAATTTCTAGAAGGTGGGAATACTATTTATACTGAAAGAGCCCCCGGTATCTCCACTGGGGGGGGGGGGGGGGGAGGAGGGAGGATAGGGTGACAATCCTTAATCAAGGGTGACAATCATTCAATCACGGACCAAACCCAGGACTTCACTTTCCCAGTCGGGGGTCCTTCCTTACCCTACCCCTCCCCCCCTTTCAAACCAGGAATTCAGACCCGCCCAGATGATGACGAGAGACAAACAAGTAGGTCAGGTTCGTTTGCTGGGCGGGCCCTGAGGGTTTAACCCTTTGACTCCCTCACCCTCTTCACCAGCTTCCTGCATTGTCAGCCATGATAGCAAAGCAAACACTTAACCCTTTCACGCCCTCGCCTTTTCTACCAGCTTCCTTTTTTTTACAGGATGCTGGTGGAAAGGGCGAGGGAGTGAAAGGGTTGTTTTTGCAGCTGGCGGATGAGATGCGGGAGTGAAAGGGTTAATATCGGGGTCAGGTGTGGCGACGGGTCTGGGTTTGATGAACGTGACTGACTGCAGAGCAGGTGCCAATTCAGTCTGGACTTCCATTCAATCACCTTTCCTTCAAAGACACGATCCTGCAGAGCCATGAGAAGCCGGTTTCCTCCTCCTCTCGATCCCCACCCCCGCTTTTTGTTGTTGTTGTCTAAGCCACCTTAATGGTCAGAGGCGGGAACAGTTTTAACAGTGCTATGGTGACGATGATGACGCCATGAGGACGATACTCATGATTCTACGGAGTTCCATCTAGAATTGAGATTTCGTGACAGACCTGTACTCCAACGCTTACTATAACATTTATTGGTTTCAACCAGGCCCGAAAAATACAAACACCTGTGGTGTCAGCGAGAAGACTTGAGCAACATCCTCAATGATACATCCATGAAGTGAATTAGACTAAGTGAATTGGTCCCAGTCTTCTTAATCCTAAGAGAAAGTACATAAGACTTACAGGTGAAAAAATTGGACGGAGTGGTCAACGCTAGAGGCATCTCCTTAGATTATGTCCGCAAATGCGTTGATATGTGTATTTAATTTTCTTTTCCTCTTTTGTCCTGTAGCAGTATTGTGCACGTTTTCAAACAGGTTATAACCCTGATATGGCAGTACGCAGTCGGCTGGGCTTTAAACAAAATTAACAAAAGCATTAACAATTAACAACAGCATTTACAATCAGAAAACCGAACAAACATGGCGCAAGAAACTATTCTTAAACAATACCAACGAAAATTTGCCACACGCAGCACTCTTCAAGAAGGTACAGTGTAGAAATTAAGCACTCGGTCCCTTAAAAACGGAAAAACGAGACTACCAAGCCATTTTAACTTTCTTCCTTTACATCAAAGAGTGATAGAAGATCCAATTTTTCTGCATAAAACTTAAGTTTTTTAAAATGTATTATTGTTGTTGTTGTTTAAAGCCCAGCCGACTGCGTAGAGCCATCTCAGGGTTTTAATCAACCGCCTCCAAACATACAAAACTTCAACAGGAAAGAAAAAGAAAAAAAATACACATCAATGCAATCGCGCACATAATCTAAGGATCTTTCCTGGCGTTGACCACTCCGTCCAACTTATTGCACAGGGGATTTAAAAAACACCTGAATACAAATTTAAGCATACCTAAGGACACCAATATATACATAAAAACAGGCATAAATGACCAAATACTGCTTCCGCATATCTCATCTCACTAGAGCCAAAAATGCACTTAATACATGTACATGTATCCAATTATCAATTGTAAGAAAAAGTACACAAGACTTTATCGAACACATACAGGTGAATGCACCAGCAAGGCAGAAAATATGAAGAATTCACAGAAAGCAAAGGAACAAGGCAGTGACAGAAAAGAGGACATTTCTAGCACATAATTTCCAGAAGGTGGGGAAACTTTTTATACCGAAAGAGCTTCCGGGATCCCCACGGGGGAAAAAGCGAGGACAATGGTAGACATCACTTTCTGAGGAGATAAAATTCGACTATCATGGTTGTGACGTTTTCACTTTCCTCAAAAACTAATTGTAGAAACTTTTTGGGTCCGTATGACTTTGACCTCGGAGGTTTCTTTTCCAAACACAAAAGCTTTCATGACCTCTCAACAGTTCAGTTTTTGGTCAAAATTCGGTAAAAATCCACCAATAAAGAACTCGTTATTGCTATTTTCGTTAAAAGCCCAGCCGACTGCACACAGCCATATCAGGGCTTTAACAATCCATGGGGAAGAAACTGGAAAAGAAAATTAGGTATTCATATCAATGCATTCGCAATCTAAGGAGATGCCACAAGCGTTGATCACTCCGTCCAATTTATTACGTGGTGGGTGGGTGGGTTTAATAACCTGAGTACAAATATAAACACAAGGACACTAAAACGTAATAAAAACGGGCCTAAATTATCTAAAATTCCTTCTGCAAATCATATTTCCTTAGAGCCAAATATGCACTTAATACATGCACTCAATTATTAATCCGAAGAGAAATTACGTAAGGCGCTGTAGAACACATACAGGTGAATGGACCAGCAAGGCAGAAAATGGAGATTATTGTTACTACTATTTTGTTCAAAGCCCAGCCGACTGCGTAGAGCCATATCAGGGCTACAACCATTTCAATATAAACACAACACTTCAACAGGGGAAAAGGAAAAGAATCAAGTACACATATCAATGCATTTGCACACATAAAAGAAATGCCCCTGGCGTTGACCACTCCGCCCAATTTATCACCCAAGGAATTTAAAAAAAAACATAATAAGGATACTAAAGCATATATAAAAACGGGCCTTGATTACCTGAAATTGCTTCCGCACATCTTGCTGAAGCCAAAAATGAACTTCATATATGTACCCAATTATACAGCCTAAGTACGTAAGACTTTATCGAACACATACAGGTGAATGAACCAGCAAGGCAGAAAATGATAGGAAGAAATGACAGAATCCAAAGGAAGGCAGAAACAAAGAGACACACAGGAGTTTAATTTCTAGCACAGAATTTCCAGAAGATGGAGGTACTATTTCATACTGAAAAATCCTCCAGCATCCCCACAGGGAGGCCATAAAGACCTGAGCAAATCTTCACACATTCATGTCACTGACAGACACTCGCTCACACACCGCCCTCTGGTCGATATCAAACAATCTCCCTTTTCTTCTACAAAACCAAAATGAGATTAAAGGAGGAAGAAAAGAGAAAGGACATTCTTCCTGGCAGGCCCGGTCCTAATGAGTTAATATTGCACTTTGGTGTCGATGGCTTAGAGTTAACCCTTTTCATTCCATTACTCTAGCCACTAAGCTTTCTGCAGGCAGCTGTGGGGTATGGTGCAGGACTGGAAAGAGTCAACATCGTAGTCAGGTGTGCGGAGGCCAACGTTTGATGAACGTGACAGTGTGTGCAGCAGGTGAAGTGCAATGTGGGCAGTCACCTTTCCTAAACAGGTTACCTGGCAAAGCCAGTCAAAGAAGTGGCTTTTTCCACGCCTTTCCCTTTTCTTTATTGAAGGGGAGACACTTATTCATACCGATCAGTGTGTGTGTGTGTGTGTGTGTGCGTGCGTGCGCGCGTGTGTGTGTGCGTGCGCGGTGTGTGTGTGTGCGTGCGCGCGCGTGTGTGCGTGCGCGCGCGTGTGTGCGTGCGTGCGTGCGTGCGCGCGTGTGTGTGTGTGTGCGCGCGTGTGTGTGTGTGAATGTGTGTGCGTGCGCACGCGCGTCCGTGTGTGTCTGTGTTAGTGAGCGAGTGAGAGAGACAGAGTGCGTGTGTAAGAGAGAGAGAGGGGGGAGGAGAGAAAGAGAGGAAAACTGAGAGGACAGACAGAAACAGAGCGAAGAGAGAGTGAGACTGAAAGACACAGTCAGACAGACAAAGACAGAGACGACAGAGAGAGAGAGAGAGAGAGAGAGAGAGAGAGAGAGAGAGAGAGAGAGAGAGAAGAGAGAGACAGAGAGGAAAGATAGACAAAACGACAGAAAGAGAGAGAGAGAGAGAGAAGAGAAAACAGTGAGACAGAGAGAAACAGAGAAGACAGACAGACAGAAAGACAACAGAGACATAACAGACAGAGGCAGGACAGAAAGAGAACAGAGATGGAGACAGAGGTCAGAGAGAGAGGACAGAGAGAGAGAGGACAGAGAGAAAGTGACAGACAGTAGACAGAGAGAGGACAAAAAGAGGACAGAGAGAGAGAGAGAGAGCGAGAGAGAGAGAAAGAGACACAGAGAGAGGGAGAGAGAGAATGTGTTTATTACCTTCCAAAGCATAGCGTGGAAGCGTGTTTTTCAATTCACCTGGTCTTCGTAAAAAGGGAGCTTGTTCCATATGTAGAGAATGTAGTGTGTGTGTGTGTGTGTGTGTGTGTGTGTGTGTGTGTGTGTGTGTGTGTGTGTTTTGTGTGTGTGTTGTATATATATGTGTGTGTGTGTGTGTGTGTGTGTGTGGGTGGTGTGTTGTTTGTATGTGTGTGTGTGTTGTTTGTGTGTGTGTGTGTGTGTGTGTGTGTGTGTGTGTGTGTGTGTGTGTGTGTGTGTGTGTGTGTGTGTGTGTGTGTGTGTGTGCGTGTGCGTGCGTGCGTGCGAGCCCGCGCGCGCATCTGTATGCGTGCGTGCAAATATGTATGACAAATGTGAATTAAGATTTTCTGAAATCTTTACTGGTTTAGTTTACCAACATTTTGTCGGAAACGTGGACCCCTAGAAAAGTCTAAGAGTAAGGTCACATCATCATCATCATCATGTGCCCTGCCGCATGGCGTTGGCGACCATGGCCCTTCATATCTTTTGTAGCTGCAAGTACGTCTCTTACTGCGAGAAAGGTGCGCGCGCGCAAAGTAAAAAACTACTGATTATGAGTCGCCAAAGCATAAATCTGAAAGTTGTATCTCTAAGGTCAAGGTCACACGGAATAAAAACAAAAGGTGCCTTGGGTCAAGCACTTTTTGAGAACGGGATTTCTGACAATGTTCACAATCTGTTTTAACCATTGTAGTATTGTCCATGGTATGCGTGCGTTCAGTTTTATTTCAACCGAAGTTTCTGAGATCACAGTGACCTCAACATGTACAAAATCTGGCTTTGTGATAATCTACCACTATCCTCGCTGAAAGTCAAACTTTTATTTAAATCGAAGCTTCTTCAAGGTCATAGTGACCTTAAGAAACGAATAAAGTTGACTGTTTAGTTTTTGTAAAGAAAAGGGAGATTTTTTAAATGGCTTGACTATCCTGATTTTTTTAAACTTACCATTCTGTTTTGTGGTAAAAGGTTGCAAAGCACCCATACCCACACTTCCTTTGGTAACAATAGTGCTTTTCTCTAGAGGTTCTGGTTTTCACGTCGTCCCAAAGAGTCATCGCAGTGTGTGGGCGTTTTGACGTCAGCTTGCCATCTCGCCATTTCCTGGTCAAAGTTTGGCGCCTGATTTCGAAGAATAGCCATCTTTCAAGGCATTGTCCGCTCTTACTTTTGGGGAGTTAGTAATCCTTGGAAAGCGTTAAGTTCAAAAGATTTACACCGTGGGTGTGTGTTGTGTGTGTGTGTGTGTGTGTGTGTGTGTGTGTGTGTGTGTGTGTGTGTGTGTGTGTGTGTTGTGCGTGTGCGCGTGCGTGTACGTGTGTTAGAGGGTCTGCCCTTGATTTGGAATTTGGGGGCTTTGGGTATCTTTCCAAGAGGTTGTACTGAAAAGACCGTAGTGTTTTTAAGGAAAGTCTTCTCATAATCGGGGGAATTAGGAGCCTTCTAAAGCGGTTAAGTTGAAAAAAAAAGTTTTTTTAAGCAGGGTCTGTTCTTAATTTGGGGGATTTGGAAAATCCTTTGAAAGGGTTGCATTGAAATGACTGCAGTGTTTTTAAGGAGGCCCTTCTCATAAGTTGGGGGATTCAGGAACCTTTTAAACAGGTTCAGTTGCAAAAGGCTATAGTGTCCTTGTCAAGGAGGGTCTCTTTGATTTGGGGGATTTGTGAATCCAAGTCTACACTGGAAAGACTACATAAAGTGTTTCTGAGGAGGGTCTGCTTATATTGTAAGGGATTTAGGACCCCTTCAAATGGCTAAAGTTGAAAAGGTTGTATAGTGTTCTTCCTAAAGAGGGTCTCTTGTGAATTTGTGGAATCTAGGAATCCTTCAAAGTTATTACAATGGAAAGACTAACTGCTCTTTTTAAGGAGGGTGCAATCTTAATTTGAAAAATTTAGGAAACTTACAAAGCGGTTACGTTGGAAAGACTGTAGCATTCTTTTCAAGAATGGTCCGCTTTTAATTTGGGAAAATTAGAATCCATCAAAGCGGTTACGTTGGAACGACTTCAGCATTCTTTTAAAGGAGGGCTCCCTCTTAATTCAGGGGGTTTAGGAACCTTTCAAAGAGTTCATGCTGAAAAGACTACAATGATCTTTTTTTTTTAGGAAGGTCCGTTCTTAATTTGGAGACATTTAAAAATCCTTCAAAATGGTTATGTTGAAAAAAAAAAACTACCATTTTTTTTAAAGAAGGATGAGATCTTAAATTTGGGAAATTCAGGAACCCTTCAGTGAGGTCATATGGAAAAGATTACAGTGTTCTTTTTCGGGAGAGTCTCTGTTCATATTGCTTACAGCCCAGCCGACCACTACAGTCATATCAGGGCTAACACCACGTCAAAAACGACAACCAGGTTAAGACAAAAAAAAAAAGTTAAAAACCATGCTGACTGTTAACCTTACATATCCAAAATGCAATTAAAGAAAAATATACTCAGACTTAAAATCATATCAGGTGAAACAAGGACAGCCTGCTCTTAATAATTACAATATTTATATAGCGCAAAATCTTGATAAAATCAATCTAAGCGCTCTTAATTTGGGACATTACGTATATTTCAAAGATATTACCCTCCAGGGCTTAGTGGGTGTTTTGTTGTTATTGTCGGTATTTTCGGAGGAGTTGTGTGGCCCATTTGCTGAAGCACCTGCCTAGAAAGCAAAAAACGCAGGTTCAAATCCGGATAGGCCAGGGATTTTTCTCCCCGCTCCATTTGATCTTAAGCAGTGGTCTGGGCGCCAGCCTTTCGATGAGATGATAAACCGAAGTCCCGTGAGCCCACGTTAAAGATCCCACGGCAACAAAAAAAAGGGTCCCCGGTAAAATTTTGCAGAAAAAATTCGCCTTCAATGATAAAAAAGCCACAGTCTTCCCAAATGGGTTTCAGCCTTCCTTTTCCCAAGTGGGCCCTGGTCTTCCCAAGTAAGCCCCATTATTCCCAAATGGGCCCCGGTCTTCCAAAATGGGCCACCAATCTTCCGAAATGAGCCCCCCGTCTTCCGAAATGAGCCACCAGTCTTCCCAAATAAGCCACCAGTCTTCCGAAATGAACCCCTGCCTTACCAAACAGATACACAGTGCACTCAACTCTTAAGGTTGGGGCCGAAAAATCCCTACGACAATTTTGACAGGAATGATGAAGTTCGAACCCACTCACAAACCTTCCAATCTGTGTGGTCCGTGACGCAAACTACAGCATCGCGGCGACTACCCTCCCTCCCCCCTTCCCGTTTTGTTTTTTTAAGGTCCTCCTCTTAATCTGTGGATTCACGTTCGGTTTGCAAATCCCAGCAGCGCGCGGTTGTCTTTAGCAATCGGCCACTCTGTCGGTTTCCTCGTAAAGAGTTGAGTTCCCTCCCTCCTTCCCTCTTCTCCCTCCTCCTTTGACGTCAGGGGGATGGTGGGTTTTCGGAGGTACGTTTTATTTTGCGTTCAAAGTTTGGTCTCGTCGCTTTACGAGGATAGTGGGAAGGTCGTTTTTTTTCAGGTTGTTCTATGTTTTGCCCTTTCCCCAAAGAGACTTGTGCGGGATTTGACTCTGATAGGAGTTTATCCGATGACTTGGAGAGTGTAGGGAAAAGACAAGTGGGTCTGTGTGTAAAAGCCTGCCTCGCCTTTACCTTAATCCTCAACACACAACACACACACACAGACAGACAGATACAGAGACAGGGAGAAAAAGAGACAAAGACAGTGAGAGAGAGAGAGAAGAGAGAGGGGGGGGCGAGAGGGAGTGAGACAGAGAGAGGCGAGAGACAGAGACAGGTAGAGGGAAGAGAGAGAAAAGAGACATGGGGTGACAGGGGGAGGGAAGAGAGAGAAATAGAGACAGAGACAGAAACAAGAAGAGAGAGAGAGAGAGAGAGAGACAAGAGACAGAGATAAAACAGAGGGAGAGGAGGGGGTGGGGGGGGGTGAGAGACGACGGACAGAGCTGAAGTATAGTATGAATCTCAATAGAAAGAACGAAGAATCAACAAAGAAGTAAATAAAAAAAAGACGTGTACTCACCCTGAGAGCTCGCTCCATTGATAGTGACAATCAACGCTGCAACAACAACAAAACTTTTCATAATGCACAACGTTGAGTTCAGGTTAAAGGAACATTTCTTCACACACACACACATACACATACACGCACACACACACACACACGCACACCACACACACACACACACACACACACACACACACACACACACGCACACACAGGTGAATGGACCAGCAAAGCAGTAAATAAAAGGAAGAAATGACAAAGCAAAAGAGCAAGGCAGAAACAGAGGGACAGGAAAAAGGAAATTTCTATCACATAATTTCCAGACGGTGGGGATAATACTTATAATGAAAGATAAATTCATAAACCAAATAAATAAATCGTCAGAAACATTCAAACAAATCGAAGACACAAGGAAGCATTGTGAAGATTCCACGTGTTAACAGTGGGGGGGGGGGGGGGGAGGGGGGAGAAAGAGAGAGAGACGGAGACAAGAGGAAAGAGAAAAAAAGAGAGACACACACACAAACAAACAAGAGGAAAGAGAAAGAGAGAAGACAGAAACGGAGAGATGGGAGGGAGGGAGGGAGAGAGCGAGGAGGGGGGGGGGGGGAGGGGCGAGAAAGACAGTTGGTTGTGAAGGCAGAAAGACAGGGGAGAGCGAAAATGAGGGAAGTGGTGAGAGAGAAAGAGGAAAGAGAAAGGGAAAGAAGGAGGGAGAGGAGGGAGGAAGAGACAGACTTGGATTTATCATGAGGCAGAGAGACAGAAAGAGCGAGAGAGAGAGCGAGATAGAGCGAGACAGAAACAGAGAGACAGAGGCAGAAACAGAGAAAGAGAGGGAGGGGGAGAGAGGAGAGATACAGAGAGAGAGAGAGGAGAGAGAGAGAGACAAAGGTAGAGAAAGAGAGAGATAGAGAAACAGAGAGACAGAGACAGAGAGGGGAGAAAGAGTCCCATTGTCTATTCAACATCTGATAAAAAAAAAAAAGCCAAGAGTCCGTCTCATTGTACAGAAGTGAACATTATATATATATATATTATATATATATATATATATATATATATATATATATATATATTATATATATATATATAACCATTTGCCGTGGTGCAGTGGTTAGCACAACGAACCACCAACTCTAAGGTTGTGGGTTCGAATTCCATCAGTTCTGTCAAGAACATTGTGGGATTTTTTTGGTCTCACCTGGCTCCTAATAATAATTACAGAATTTGTACGGCGCCAAATCTTGACAATTCAAATCAAAGCACACTCATGTAACAGACATGGGCATGCAATCAACAAAGACTTCCTTTCAGTACTAAAAAACAAACAGAAAACATACAATAAAAACCCTAAACATTTTGAGAAATTCTACAACATGGGAGATACCTCCTACGTGACTCTCAGGAAGAAAAATCCTGAATTAACCTAAAAATGGAGTTGTAGAATTCATCGTTGGGAAAAGAAGTGGGTTTTCAACTGGATCTAAAAGCAGAAAGGGTAGATGTTATGCGAAAGGAGAGTGGAAGGGAAGAGAGGTGGGTTTTTAAAAGTGGATTTAAAAGCAGAAAGGGTAGGTGTTAGCTGAAGGGAGAGTGGAAGTCTGTTCCAGGCAGACGGTCTGAGACAGCGAAAGAACATGACCAATAGTTGATAATTTACATCTAGGAACTTGAAGGAGCTGAGCCTCCTATGAGCTCACTAGGAAGACTGGGACCACATAGTCCAGTCTCATCCACCTCATGGATGAGCCATTAACGAGTGTTGCTCATATATCTCCTGACCAATACCACATTTATCTGCATCTCTCGGGCCTGGTTGACGCCAGGTTTCAGTTTCATTTTCTCAAGATGACGTCTCTGGGTTCGGAACTAATTCCATACGCACTAACGTCACAGATGCCATGTGTATGGTGATCATGGCACAAACTGTAAGCCTGCACATGAATCCATGAGCTGGCCAGGTCCTGAGGCCTACGGAGATTGTTTTCTCTAGTCTATATTTTATACTGGTATTATATCAGCCTATCACTGAAATAAGCTTGGTTACATGCAAGTGACATGTGTCTCTTACTTTAAAAAAAATAGGAACAAACATATAAAGTAAAAATTGATGCTAGGATGTATGATAGTAAGCGAAGGAGTACAGCTTTATCGAGCAGTCATAAATCCTGGGTGAAACTTCACAGTATTATCCCAATTGAAAAGCTGTCTTAGATTATGTGGCCATCAGTGTGGCGTATAAAATAGTACAGAAAACCCCAAACAATCCGCCCGGGCCTCAGCGGCTCAGTTGGCTGAACGTGGGATTAACATGCTAATGGTTGTGGGTTCGAATCCCTGGGTGCACTCTACATTAAAACTGCCCTTGCCACTGTCCCATCTCAACCTTTTGACTCCCGCACCCTATCCACCAACAGCAAAAACCTAACCCTTTGACTCCCTCACCCTATCTAGCAGCTTTCTGCTGGAAGCTGGATAGGGTGAGGGAGTCGAAGGGTTAAGGTTTTACTTTAACATGGTTGACACTGCAGATTGCTGATGGACAAGGTGCAGGAGTCAAAAGGGTTAACATTCCTGTTCTTGTGTCAGTTTATCATTAGATAAAGTCCCCATTCCCCCACGTCCCTGAGATATTTATCCCTATCGGCCATATCAACCGAGGTGGAGCCAATGTAAAAACTAAATCAAACCAACTAAACAATCCAAAATTCAAACGAGCAACCAAGAAAAAAAAATGCAAATCGTCACTTACCAAGGCCACAAGCCAACAGCTGCTTGACAACCATCTGCATGCTGATGCCTCCTGTGAAGATGAGCTCCTAAGAAGGGCAGGCACTTCAGGCACTCCAAGAGTTTCGCTTCTTCTTGTTTTTCAGACGCCTGGCCTTCAGGAGAACTGCTGCTGAACACTGTTGCTATGCCACCGCTTACGTTGATTTCAAATTTACTCGTGACTTCAAGGTTTCAGAGTTCTTGTTCAGGTGTTTGTAAGATTAGTAGTTGTTCTAGCGTTCGGTGTTAAGTTTTTTTTCTCCAATTATACCAAACAGGTGTCTTGCAGTGTAAATCACTCGTGCACACGTTGAGTTTTTTCCCCCTGATTTCAGTTTTTCTTCCGAATCTCTTTTCTCTTTGAAAATGATAGCTACTGATTGCTCGATATTAGCCTTTCTCAGATGAAGAGCGCCAGAAACTCCAGGACTTGGTTCGAAAGAAAAATATGAGACAGTTAAAACAAATGAGGTGTTGTCTCACTTCCACGTCAAGACTGATCCAGGATAGGAAGAGAAATGTTCTGGAATAAAAGACATGTTTAAATTTACCTAATTCTCTGATGTTTTCGTAAGTTTTCTTTATAATTTTCGGTTTTGTTTGTTTTTTGTTGTTTTTGTTTTGTTTTTCTTTACTGGCAGAAATCTTCAACGTTTACTCAAATATACGAATGGGTTTTCCCGTGTATGTTTCCCGCAGTTTACCGATAAAGAGAGCAAATAATGCATGCACTACCTCTGTCCATCTAATTTTATCATCTTCGAACTATATGAAAGATAAATACCAAGATTCCCTGTACTCTTCCACTTTGTGGAAACAATTCAAACTCTGATATATAAAAAAAAACACCTAAATCTGATTGCCAGCATTCAGGACAACAGGAACACACACACACACACACACACATACAGACAGAATGGAAAACAAAGAATACATGTACACATAACAGACGATACAACAATCAACAGCTACACTTCCTTGATGTTTCTTTAAGTACGAGAAAAAGTACAGATATTCGAGAAAAAAATCAACAGATTTTGAAATATAAGCACACAACAACAACAAACAACAACAACAGCAACAGCAACAACAGCAACAGCAACAACACAACAACAACAACAGCAACAACACAACAACAACAACAGAGACTAAAGAAAACAAGAAAAAGGCAAGCAAAAGAAAAAGTAAATATATAAAACCTAACGAAAGGGGAAAAAAAAGTAAATATATAAAACCTAACGAAAGGGGAAAAAAAGTAAATATATAAAACCTAACGAAAGGGGAAAAAAAGTAAATTATAAAACCTAACGAAAGGGGAAAAAAGTAAATATAAAACCTAACGAAAGGGGAAAAAAAGTAAATATATAAAACCTAACGAAAGGGGGAAAAAAACCCACCTCAAAACTGGAACAAAATCAAAAGGCTGAGATTTAACATAAAACACAAGTTGAGATCTTTACCACATCACTCCCTACGACATCAGTGATTGGGCAATCTCTAACGTTATCTTTTTAGGATCATATCATTCGATCAAAAGACAAAAACCAAAAACAACCGCTGAAGCCATGACACTTATTTCACTTTTTTTGTTTCTTTAAAGCCCAGCCGACTGCGTAGCGCCATATCGGGCCTATAACCTGTTTCAAAACATACGTCAACTGGAAAATGAAAACAAACTTCAGTACACATATCAATGCATTTCGCACATAATCTAAGGAGATGCCCCTGGCGTTGACCACTCCATCCAATTTACCACACAAGGGATTAAAAAAAACACCTGACTACAAATTTGAAAAAACTGTTATTGCTATTGTTTAAAGCCCAGCCGACTGCGTACAGCCATATCAGGGCTATAACTGCCTCAAAACATACAAAACTTCAACAGGAAAAAAAAAAAAAAAAAAGAAAATTAAGTACACATATCAAAGCATTCGAGCACATAATCTAAGGACCTACCCCTGGTGTTGACCATTCCGTCCAATTTATCATACACGGGATTTTAAAAAACACCTGAATACAAATTTAAGCATACCTAAAGGCACCGAAACATAAAAACGGCATAAATTACCTAGAATTGCTTCCACATATCTTACTTCCATAGAGCCAAAAATGCACTTAATACTTATACCCAAATATTAATCCTAAGAAAAAATACAAAGACTTTATGGAACACATACAGGTGAATGGACCAGCAAGGCAGATAATGATAGGAAGAAATGACAGAAAGCAAAGGAGTAAGAAACACTGACTTAAAAGAACATTTCTAGCACAGAATTTCCTCAGGTGGAGATACTATTTATACCGAAACAGCCTCCGGCATCCCCACGAGGGAATTAAACACAACTAAGGATATTAAAACATAAAACGAGCCTAAATAACCTAAAATTGATTCTGCGTATCTCATTTCCCTAGAGCCAAAAGTGCACTTAAATGCATATACCCTATTATCAATCCTAACAGAAAGTACGTAAGACTTCATCGAACACATACAAAAAAATCTAGCCATATCAGTGACATTACCATGACCTTGTGATATCTAGCTAACATATATCTTTATACAGAATCTTAACACAAAACCTTCATAAGCTTTACGTCATGAAGCTAACGACACTGTAAAGTATTAGAAACAAAAGTCTAGTCAGATCAATGACACAGATTACCATGACCTAGGGATAGCAGGGATAGAGAATATCTTTATACAAAATCTTCATACAAAATCTTCATAAGCTTTACGTTATGAAGCTAACGACACAGTAAAGAAGATCATCGCTCTAAGCCCAAAAGGGACTGATCTCCCTGTCTTGATACCGAAACGGACACGAAATCGGGCATGATCAGCTCAAGACTGGCGAAGTCCTAAAAACAAAGAAGTCTTGTAGCTCACCTTAACACAGACTGTATTTCAAGTACAGAACGTTCAACTTACTACCGCGATCACGACAACGTCAAATTGATCTGATGCGGATGCTTCTGACTTTCCCTCTGTGGCCACTCGGGTTTTTGTTGAGAACTGTGGCGAGCGAGAAAGTTTGTAAATGTTTACACAGACACACACAAAAGAGAGAGAGAGAGAGAGAGAGAGAGAGAGAGAGAGAGAGAGAGAGAGTGAGTGAATTAGCGTGCGCACACACACACACGCACGCATACACTCACTCTCACACACACACCCACATACAGAAAGACGGAGATTGTAGCGTAAATGTTCGCGCTTCATTGTTGCACACGGCACTCAAAAATCCACGTGTCACGTGCGCAGAGGCGTGGTTGACCAAAATAAGGAGGGGACAACTTCGCCGTTGCTTCGGTTGTAGAAGGCGGAGTTAGCGTTCGTGTTTGAGCAGATCCCACTGCTTGCCTGCCCCTCCCTCTCTCATACACACAACACACACGTACGCATGCACACACGCACATGCACACACGCACATGCACACACACACACACACCAACTTGATTTTCATCTTGCTCAACTGTCCGCTTTCAGTTCAGTTCATATTGCGTATAGCCCAGCCGACTACTAGAGCCATATCAGGGCTAACATCACGTCAAAAAAAAAAGAAGTTTAAAACCATGCTCACCGTTAATCTTGCAATCTAAAATGCAATTAAAGAAAAACAGACGTAAAATCACATCCGGTGAAATATTGATCTTTGTAAAAACTGGAAAACTGCATCAGAAGAGACGTCTCGGAAGAGGTTCTTTAAGAAGTCCGCCGTGTAGTGCTTTTGTTCCCACATGGTACAAGTCCCAGCAATCGAGATGGAGGCGTCTGATGCTCAACGGCTCGTCACACGGTATACACCATGGTGCTTCATTTTTTAAAAGGTACGAATGAGTGAATCGCTGTTTGGTTTGGACTCCCCAGTGCTCCCCAACACCATCCTATCCTACTTAGTTCCCAGCATTAGTGTAATTGATATTTTGTTTTAAGCCCAGCCGACTGCATAGAGCCGTATCAGGGCTATAACTGTTTCAAAACATACGCAATACTTCACCAGGGAGAAAAAAAAAGGAAAGAAAATTAAGTACACATATCAATGCATTCGCGCAAAATAAACTAAGGAGATGACCTTGGCGTTGACCACTCTGTCCAATTTATCGCACAGGGGATTCAGTTCAGTTCATATTGCTTATAGCCCAACCGACTACGAGGGCCATATCAGGACTAACACCACATAAAAAAGAACAACTTGTTAAGATAAAAAAACAGTTAAAAACCATGCCCACCGTTAACGCACAGGGGATTAAAAAAAAGCACCTGAATACAAGTTTAAACATAACTAAGGATACTAAAACATATCTAAGAACGGGTCTAAGTTACCTAAAATTGCTTCCGCACATCTCCCTTCCCTAGAGCCTAAAATACACTTAATACATGTACCCCAGTTATCCAATCCTGAGAAAAAGTACGTAAGACTTGATCAAACACATACAGGCGAATGGACCAGCAAGGCAGAAAATGATAGAAAGAAGTGACAGAAAGCAAAGGAGGAAGAAAGAAACAAAGAGGATGACAGAAAAGAGTAAACTTCTAGCACAGAATTTCCAGAAGGTGGGGATACTGTTTGTACTGAGAGAGCTCCCGGCATTTACGCGGGGTTAATTCCCAGCATGAAATTTTGTATCTCTGTATGCGCAGAATAGCGGGGATTATCTCAAATTGTGATAGTTCAGTTCATACTGCTTACAGCCCAGGCGATTACTAAAGCCAAATCAGGGCTAACATCAGTTCAGTTCAAATTGCTTATAGCCCAGCCGACTACTAGAGCCATATCAGGGCTAACACCACGTCAAAAAGAAAAGAAAAACCCGTTAAGATAAAAGACAACAGTTAAAAGCCATGCTCACCATTAACCTTGCAAATCTAAAATGTGATTAAAGAAAAACAGACGCAAAATCACATCAGGTAAAATCTATTGATCTCTTGTAAAAACTGGAAAATTCCGTCAGGAGGGACGTCTCTGAAGAGGTTCTTTAAGGAGTCTGCCGTTACTGGGACTTGTGTGCTTTTGTCTCACAGCACACAAGTCCCAGCAATCGAGGAGGTGTCCGATGCTCTACGGCTCGTCACACGGTATACACCATGGTGCTTCATTTTTCAAAAGGTACGAATGAGTGCAGAATGTGTGACCCGTGTGTAACCTACATAACACTATCTCTTACGGTTTCCTGCAGCAAATGGGAGAATTTCTTTCAGGTTAGGGCGGATTTGGAAAAGTTTATCTGTCTGTTCATTCCAATCCTCCTGCCACAGATTTCTCACGTAACTGTGTACTTTCGATTTGACATCTGTGTAAGGAAGGGATCAAGGACTTAGACATCTTTTCCATTGTGGCCTTGGTCAGGTAGTCAGCCTTTTCGTTGCCTCCAATACCAACATGGCCAGGAATCCTGGCAAAAACAATCTCGTAACCTTCAGTTGTAAAAGTAGAATACAGTTGGGCTAACACCACGTCATAAGACCACCCGTTAAGATAAAAAACAATAGTTGAAAACCATGCTCACCGTTCAGTTCAGTTCATAATGCTTACAGCCCAGCTGAGTAATTCTGCTAGTTGAGCACGTACGAGCAATAATGGATCTTTTGATGCTGAAATGGCGCCGCATACTTCCAAGGCAGCTCTGCCTATAGAAGGCTGACCATGAGATCATGGCTAGACCATGGGGGCATCATGCTCGGTAAAATTACTGTGTTCAGAGCAGTATTTCATTTTAGAACTCTGCTGTACTGCTGCAAGACCTGAATTACATGTTGAAGTCCATCACAGTAGGCCTCCCTCGGTCATGGCTGACCATGGACAAAGTACATCCATTCTAATGTCTAGATGGGCTGTCTGCTTGGTCCAAGCAGCGTCGCCTGTGACTGTAGAGACCAATGCGAGAGAGGCAGTCTCTGTCGCAGCGGTCGCATGTGTATGCCGATGCTGACCTGTTGGCTGTCATCCCTTTTCTGCGAACTCGCAAGTCCATATTGCTTATACTATAGCCCAGCCGACTACTACAGCCATATCAGGGCTAACACCACGTGCTGCAAGTCCTCTGAATTACATGTTCAGGTTCATATTGCTAAAAGCCCAGCCGACTGCTGGAGCCTTACAGGGCTAACACCACGTTCAGTTCAGTTCGTATTGCTTATACCCCATTGACTACTAGAGCCATATAAGGGCTAACGCCACGTCAAAAAACTACAACCTGTTAGACAAAAGACAACAGTTAAAAACCATGAACAAAAAAAAACAAACAAAAAAAAAAAAAAACGAAAAAAGAAATACGCTTATTTAATACAACAAGACAAGCGCAAATACTGGCCTTTGTCAAACGTAAGATCACAAACACCAGAATGGACGGAGCAGCAGGGGAGTTTGTCTTTTTCTTCTAATTTTTTCATCTGGTGTTTGTGATCTTACGCTTGACAAAGACCAGTTGGCCGAATATTTGCGCCTGTCTTGTCTCGTATTAAATACGCATTCCTTTTCTCTTTTTGTGTTTTTTTCTGGTTCCTGTTTGTTTGAACACGGGCAGTCACACTCGTTTTGGATTTAGTTAAAAACCATGCTCACCATTAACCTTGGAAATCTAAAATGCAATTAAACAAAAACAAACAAAATGAGATCAGGTGAAATCTTATCTCTTGTAAAAACTGGAAAATTGCATCAAGAGGGATGTTTCAGAAGAGGCCCTTTAAGGAGTCCGCCATGTAGTGCTTTTGTCTCGCATTGTACAAGTCCCAGCAATCAAGGAGGTGTCTGATTCTCAACAGCTCGTCACACGATATACACCACGGTGCTGCTTCATTTTTTGAAAGGTACGAATGAGTGCAAGATGTGACCCGTGCGTAACCTACATAAAAAACTGTCTCGTTCTCACAGTTCCCTGCAGCAGATGGGAGATTTTCTTTCTGGCGAGGGCGGATTTGTAAACGGTTGTTCTCTGTTCATTCTAATACTCCTGCCACAGATTTCTCACGTACCTGTGTACTTTTGATTTGACATCTGTGCAAGGAATCAATGATTTAGACAGCTTTTCCCTTGTGGCGTTCTTGGCCGGAAGTCAGCCTTTTCACTAATACCAACATGGACCTGAATTACATACATACGACACTTTCAACACAGCTCTAAGAGTTCCATCAAAATGTCTGCGCAAAATCGGCAACATCACATAGCAAGATTGAGTGTGTAATCTTTAAATTCTGTGTAAGTGTGGCTTGGCAATATAGAGTTTCAATCATCAGCTTCGGTGGACAAGATACTGTCCGTATGGAAGACACCAAACGCATTCCAAAGAAACATTTTTTTGATGCATTTGCCTTCCATAGGGACAATTCAAGTTCAAGTTCATATGCTTTTAGCTCAGCCGACTACTAGAGCCATATCAGGGCTAACATCACGTCAAAAAATACAACCAGTTTCACATAAAAGACATTTAAAAATTCCAAGTTTATACTGCTTACAGCCCAGCTGACTACTACAGCCATATCAGGGCTAACACTATGTCAAAAACGACACGTTAAGATAGAAGACAACAGTTAAGAACCATGCTCATTATTAACATAAGTTCCAAGTTCATATTGCTTATAGCCCAACCGACTACTACAGCCATATCAGGACCAACACAATGTCAAAAATGAGAACCAGGTTGAGATAAAATGAGAACTGTTAAAAACATGCTCAGTGTGTTCCAGTTCAGATTCATATTGCTTATAGCCCAGCCGACTAGTAAAGCCATACCCCGGCTGTTCTGTCCAGCGAAGCCCACACATTGTTCTTATTTTAGTTTAAAGCCCAGCCGACTGCGTAGAGCCATATCAGGGCAATAACCATCTCAAAACACACAATACTTCGTAACATTATTGGAGTAGCTTCAGTTTTGCCCTGCAACAACACAGTGCCACATCAGTGAGACCCGTTGAGACATCAGATCATTTCCTTGTGTAGTTGTTGAGTTTGGCGTCCATTGTTTCCACTGTGCTACAAGAGAGTGTATATCAACAGAGGCCAGAGAAGCTTCAGAATCAGCATGGGCTGTGGAGCAGTGGGGATAATATTCGTACTGTAAGAACCACCTGCATTCCCATGTGGGAATAATAATTCCACAATAATTATACTTTCATAATAAATGTAGTTGTACGCTTACTTTCATTAACCCTTTGACTCCCACACGCTATCCACCAACTGCAAAACCTTAACCCTCCGACTAGTTCAAGTTCATATTGCTAATGGCCCAGCCGACTACTAGAGCCCCTCACCCTGTCCAGCCTCCTGTAGGAAGCTGGTGGAAAGGGTGAGGGAGTCAAAGGCTTAAGATTTTCCTTTGCTAGCATCATTGTCAATGTGGGATGCTGGTGGACAGGGTGCTGGAGTCAAAGGGTTAATGTTGGTGTCAACCAGGCCCGAGGGATACAGACGTTACCATACTGGTCAGAGGATTTGAGCAACATTTTCAATGACGCATCTGTGAAGTGAGTCACACTCGACTGTGTGATTCCAGTCTATAAATTCAGGGTTTGATTTGCCAAAGAACACTCGGGAACCACGAAAAAAATAAAAAAAATAAAAATAAGAACGCGTATTTAATACAACTTAACCAGACAAGACGGGCGCAAATTTTCGGCCAACTGGCCTTTGTCAAGCGTAAGATCACGAACACACACAAGAAAATTAGGAGAAAATTATTTATTTCTGGTGTCTGTGATATCACGCTTGACAGAGGCCAAACAAAAATTTGCGCATGTCTTGCCTGGATGTATCAAATATACCTCATTCTTTGTTCATGTTTTTTTCTGCTTCCTGTTTGCTTGAACGCGGGCAGTTACATTGTTTTGGATTTCATAGCACACTCAGCTCTGGGTAAAAGCTGACAGGGGCTGAAAAAATGTTTGTTTAAAGCCCAGCCGACTGCGTGGAGCCATATCAGGGCTATAACTGTTTCAAAAAATACACAATACTTCAACAGGAAAAAAAAAGGAAAAGAAAATTACACATACCGATGAATTCGTGCACATAATCTAAGGACATGCCCCCAACGTTGACCACGTCCAATTTATCGCACAGGGGATTGAAAAAAACCATACCAGAATACAAATTGAAACAAATAAGGACATTAAAACAAAAATGGGCATAAACAACCTAAAATTGCTTCCGCATATCTCACTTCCATAGTCAAAAATGTGCTTAAAACGTGTACCCACTTATCAATCCTAATAGAAAGTATGCAAGACTTTATCAAAGACATACGGATGAATGGACCAGCAAGGCAGAAAATTACAGAAAGAAATGACAAAGCAAAGGAGCAAGAAATAAAAAAAAAAATGACAGAAAAGAAAGAGGTAATTTTTAGCACAGAATGTCCAGAAGATGGGGATACTATTTATACCGAGTCCCTGGCATCCCCACGAGGGAGGGGGCCAAAAACATCCCACTACGAGTTTGATAGAATTCATATTCATGTTCATATTACTTATAGCCCAGCCGACTGCTACAGCCATATCAGGGCTAACACCACGTCAAAAACGACAGCCAGGTTAAGATAAACAGTTAAAAACTATGCTCATTGCTAATCTTGCAAATCTAAAATACAAATTAAGAAAAACAGCCGTAAAACCATATCAAGTGAAATTTATTGATCTCTTGCAGAAACTTAAAAACTGCATCAGGATGGCAGATGTATGAGTCCGCCGTGTAGTGCTTTTGTCTCACATCGTACAAGTCCCAGCAATCGAGGGGGAGGTGTCCGATGCTCAACAGCTCGTCACACGATATACACCATGGTGCTGCTTCATTTTTAAAAGATACGAATGAGTGTAGGATATGTGACCCGTGTGTAACCTACATAACACTCTTTTACAATTCCTTGCAGCAGATGGGATAATTTCTTTCAGGCTAGGGCGGATTTATAAAAGTTTACCTGTCTGTTCATTCCAATCCTCCTGCCACAGTTTTCTCACGTAACTGTACTTTCGATTTAAAATCCGTGTAAGGAATTGATAGGATTCGAACCCACCATCTTCCAGTCGGAAGTCCGTTGCCTTGCCCACTGCACCACAAGGCTATAAGTTTAGGGAATCCAAAACAAGTGCGACTTCCCGCGTTCAAGCAAACAGGAACCAGAAAAAACACGAAAGAAGAATATAAACGCGTATTTAATACAACAAAACAAGACGGGCGCAAGATTACAAACACTAGATACAAAAAATATGAGAAAAAGACTGAATCTTCCCTATTGCTGTGTCCAATGTGAGAAAAGGAACCATTGAACATTGAAGACAGCAGCAGGGAAGTTTCAGTCTTTTTCTCATTTTTTTGTATCTAGTGTTTGTAGTCTTACGCTTGACAAAGACCAGTTGGCCGAAAATTTGGGCCTGTCTTGTTTTGTTGTATTAAATACACGTTCATATTCTTCTTTCGTGTTTTTTCTGGTTCCTATAAGTTCAGGGGTTTAATTTGCCACAGACCACTCGATAATTCAGCGCCGATTTCGAGCAACGAAAACATTAAAATATTGAAAGAAACCAGTTGAACTTGCGTCAGAATTCAACCCCTCTGAACAAAACACACTGTAAACGATCAATAATATTCTGCCTGTGAGACAAGCAGCCCATCCACTTGTTGCTGGTGCTGACGCATCTTCTGCACGGTATGTATGTCATTGCTGCCATGCTGCACGTTTCCCCTTTGCAACAACGCCTCCCGTCCCTAAGGCATTTGTACCGGTATTTTTTCTCTTTTATCACAAAGGTTTTACCCCGCGAAAATCACGCTTCGCTCTCTGGGAGACTGTCGCCTCATGCCGTACCAAATCCCTTGTCTTTTCTTGTATGTGCGTTTTTATGCCTTTTTTCCTTTTCTTTTTTCGACCCATCCTCCGCACTTTCTCGTTCTTCAAAACACCATCCCACGTTCGTTCAGTCGAAGTCTCCATAAGAAGCTGTCCATGAGAGGTAGCTGTGTTAAGCCGCTGTGAGCCCCCCCGACCAGAGAAGACTTCACACTTCGGAAACCTCTAAACTTCTCCCGAGTGACTGATGGAGTTCAACAAGAGTATGTTCTGATCCAACTTATGAAGAATATTGCCCACTTAGTCCCTGACTAACAACAGACAGAAATCGCTCAGTCGAGGAACCAGATCATGTAAATGACCCTCCAGTGGGTACAAGTCCATACTGCTTATAGCCTAGCCGACTACTGACGCTATATTAGGGTTAACACCATGTTAAAAAAAAACAAGTTTAATTTAAAAAGACAACTGTTAAAAACCAAGCTCGCAATTATTCTGTACAAGTCTACAAAGAATTTTAAAATCTTTCACAAACGTATATATGTAATGAAATCATCTGATCTTTTGTGAACAGTTGACTATGTCTACAATTGCATTTTGCACGGCCATTTGGGTGCGGGGAGGTGATGGGAAGAGAGACGGGAGAGAGGAGGGAGAGAGGAGGGAGAGAGACAGAGCGAACGAGAGGGAAGAGAGAGAGACAGAGACAGAGCGAAAGAGAGAATGTATGTGTGTGCATGCGAGACAGACAGACAGAGAGAATGTATGTGTGTGCATGAGAGAGAGCAAGCGAACGAGAGAGAGAGAGGGAAAGAGACAGATACATAGACTGAAAGAGAAGAAATGTATGTGTGTGTGTGCGAGAGAGACAGTATATATATACACAAGAGAGACAGGGAGGGAGAGAGACGCACACACAAGACAGGGAGAGAGAGAGAGAGACAGACATACGGGCAGACAGACAGAAAGAGAATGTATGTGTGTGTCTGCGTGTATTTACGTAAGGAATTAGCAGGATTTTCTCAGTCATTTCACAATGGATGTCTACCAGCTTTGGGTCAAGGTGTGGATCACGCTGTAGCTACGAAGGATTAACGCTGGAGGAGAAGGTGTCAAGCAGAAGATCACAAGAACTAAAACAGGGCCTTACATCGGCACATTTTTAGGACACTGTGTAAACAAGTTTTTTTTTCAACTTCTGACAACGTTTGTATTCCGTTCTTACTGTTGCGACAGTCAACCAGTTCAGTTCAGTTCATAATGGTTATAGCCCAGCTGACTACTACAGCCATATCAGGGCTAACACCACGTCAAATAAACAAAACAAAAAAAACGTTAAGATAAAAAAAAAAGTTAAAAACCATGTTCACCATTAACCTTGAAAATCTACAATGCGATTAAAGAAAAACACGTAAAAACACATGTGAAATCTACTGATCTCTTGTAAAAACTGGAAAATTCCATCAGGAGGAACATCTCAGCAGAGCTCCTTTAAGGAGTCCGCCGTGTAGTGCTTTTGTCTCATATCGTACAAGTCCCAGCAATCCAGGAGGAGGTATCTGATATTCAAAAGCTCGTCACATGGTATACACCATGGTGCTTCTTCGTTTTTCAAAAGGTTTGAGTGAGTGTAGGATGTGTGACCCGTGTGTAACCTACATACCACTGTCTCTTTCTTATGGTGTCCTGCAACAGGTGGGAGAATTCGACAGTCTGCCATGAACCTGGCTTCACGTTAAGTCATCGTTCAGCTGAAGCTTCTTCAACATTGCCACTGTTATTGCTGTTTAACCCTTTGATTCCCATACCCTATCCACCAGCTTCCTGCATTGCCAACAGTGTTAGCAAAGCAAAAACTTAACCCTTTGATTCACACACCATATCCACCAGCTTCCTGCAGAAAGCTGGTAGATAGGATAATGGAATCAAAGTCAAGTTCATATTACTTACAGCCCAGCCGGCTACTAGAGCCATATCAGGGCTAACACCACGTCAAAAAAACAAAACAAAACAAAACAAAAATATAAAACGAACAACCTTTAAGATAAAAGACAGTTAAAAACCATGCTCACCGTTAACCGTCCAAATCTACAATGCGATTAAAGAAAAACAAACGTAAAATCACATCAAGTGAAATCTACCAAGCTCTTGTAAAAACTGGAAAATTGCATCAGGAGGGACGTCTTGGAAGAGGTTCTTTAAGGTGTCCGCCATGTCATGCTTTTGTCTCACATCGTACAAGTCCCAGCAATCCAGTAGGAGGTGTCTGATACTCAATAGGTCATCATACGGTATACACCATGGTGTTTCTTCATTTTTCAAAAGGTACGAATGAGTGTGTGACCCGTGTGTAACCTACATAACACTGTCTCCTTCTTACGGTGTCCTGCAGCAGATGGGAGAATGACAGTCTGCCATGAACCTGGCTTCACGTTAAGTCATCCTTCAGCTGAAGCTTCGTCAACATTGCCACTATTATTGCTGTTTAACCCTTTGATTCTAGGACCCTGTCCACCAGTATCCTGCATTGCCAACAGTGTGAACAAATCAAAACGTTAACCCTTTGATTCCCACACCCTATCCATCATCTTCCTGCTGGAAGCTGGTAGATAGGGTGATGGAATCAAAGTCAAGTTCATATTGCTTACAGCCCAGCCAACTACTAGAGCCACATCAGGGCTAACACCACGTTAAAAACGACAAGGTTAAGAAAAAAGAATTAAAAACCATGCTATTTTTTTTTAGTTCAGTTTATATTGCTTATAGCCCAGCCGACTACTACAGCCATATCAGGGCTAACACCACGTCAAAAAAGAAAAAAAAAACGATTAAGATTAAAAAAAACAAAAACGGGTTAAAACCATGCTCACCATTAACCTTGCAAATCTAAAATGCAATTCAAGAAAAACAGACGTTCAGTTCAGTTCATATCGCATATAGCCCAGTCAACTACTAGAGCCATATCAAGGCTAACAACACATCAAAACAAAACAAAAGGAGAACAGAAAGTTAAGATTACAGACACCAGTTAAAAACCATGCCCACCATTAGCCTTGCAAATCTACAATGCGATTAAAGAAAAGCGTAAAATCACATCATGTGAAATCTACTGATCTCTTGTAAAAACTAGAAAATTGCATCAGGAGGGACGTCTTGGAAGAGGTTCTTTAAGGAGTCCGCCATGTCATGCTTTTGTCTCACATCGTACAAGTCCCAGCAATCCAGTAGGAGGTGTCTGATACTCAATAGGTCATCATACGGTATACACCATGGTGTTTCTTCATTTTTCAAAAGGTACGAATGAGTGTGTGACCCGTGTGTAACCTTCATACCACTGTCTCCTTATTACAGTGTCCTGCAGCAGATGGGAGAATTTAACAGTCTGCCATGAACCCCGCTTCACGTTAAGTCATCCTTCAGCTGAAGCTTCGTCAACATTGCCACTGTTATTGCTGTTTAACCTTTTGACTCTCGCATCCTGTCCACCAGCATCCTGCATGGCAAACAGTGCAAGCAAAGCAAAACGTTAACCCTTTGATTCCCACACCTATCCATCATCCTGCATTGCCAACAGTGTGAGCAAAGCAAAAAGTTAACCCTTTGATTCCCACACTATCCATCAGCATCCTGCATTGCCAACAATGTGAGCAAAGCAAAAAGTTAACCCTTTGATTCCCACACCTATCCATCAGCATCCTGCATTGCCAACAGTGTGAGCAAAGCAAAAAGTTAACCCTTTGATTCCCACACCTATCCATCAGCATCCTGCATTGCCAACAATGTGAGCAAAGCAAAAAGTTAACCCTTTGATTCCCACACCTATCCATCAGCATCCTGCATTGCCAACAGTGTGAGCAAAGCAAAAAGTTAACCCTTTGATTCCACATCTATCCATCACATCCTGCATTGCCGACAGTGTGAGCAAAGCAAAAAGTTAACCCTTTGATTCCCACACCTATCCATCAGCATCCTGCATGCCAACAGTGTGAGCAAAGCAAAAGTTAATCCATGATTCCACACTATCCATCAGCATCCTGCATTGCCGACAGTGTGAGCAAAGCAAAAAGTTAACCTTTGATTCCCACACTATCCATCAGCATCCTGCTTGCGACAGTGTGAGCAAAGCAAAAAGTTAACCCTTTGTTCTCACACCCTATCAGCTTCTGCATGAAGCTGGTGGATAGGGTGTTGGAATCAAAGAGGTAAGTTTTTGCAGTTGGTGGATAGGGTGCAGGAGTCAAGGAATTAAAGTCTGGCCTACTGCATAGAGCCATATCAGGGATATAGCCGTTTAAAAACAATACTTCAACAGGAAAAAGATGATAGAATACACTGTTATTACTGTTCTTTTGTTTAGAGCCCAGCCGACTGCGTAGAGCCATATCAGGGCTATAACCAGTTTAAAACACGCACAATACTTCAACAGGGAAAAAAGAAAAAAATTAAGTACACATATCAATGCATTCGCGCGCACATAATCTAAGTAGACGCCCTTGGTGTTGACCACCACGCCAGATTTATCACACAGGGGATTTTAAAAAACAAAACAAACAAACAACATACCTAAGGACACCAAAACATAAAAACGGGCATAAATTACCAAAAATTGCTTCCACATATCTCACTTCCCTAGAGCCAAAAACGCTCTTAATGTATGTGTCCAATTATCAATCCTAAGAAAAAGAACGCAAGACTTTATCGTACACATACAGGTGAATGGACCAGCAAAGCAGAAAATGATACGTAAAAGGATAGAAAGCAAAGAGAAGGCAGAAACAAAGAGAACGACAGAAAAGAGGACAATTCCAGGACAGAATTTCCAGAAGGTGGGGATACCAATTATACTGAAAGAGCCCCCAGCATCCCCATGGGGGGTACACAACATTTGTTCATTTCTAAAAAGGTTCGAGCGTAGGATGTATGACCCACGTGGAGCGTACATGACTCTCTCCTATGGCTCCTTGGAACAGATGATAGAACTCATCTTTCTTGAAAGCCCAGCCGACTGCACAGAGCCATATCAGGGCTAGAACCATTTCAAAATATATACAATACCTTTACAGGAAAAAAAAGTTAAAGAAAATTAAGCACACAGTTATTGTTATTGTTGTTTAAAGCCCAGCCGACTGCGTAAGGCCATACCAGGGCTTTTTTGTTATTTAAAGCCCAGCCGACTGCGTACAGCCATATCAGGGCTATAACCGCTTCAAAACACCTTAACAGGAAAGAAAAGTACACATATCAATGTATTCATGCACATAATCTAAGGACATGCCCCCGGCAATGACCACTCCATCAAATTTATCAAACAGGGGATTTAAAAAGCATACCCGAATTCGAAGTTAAACATACCCAAGGACACCAAAACATATATGAAAACGGGCATAAATTACTGAAAATTGCTTCCACATATCTCACCACCTCAGAGCCAAAAATGCACTTAATACATGTACCCAATTATCAATCCTAAGAAAAAGTACACAAGACTTTATCGAACACGTACAGGTGAATGGACCAGCCAGGTAGAAAATGATAGGTAGAAATAAGAAAGTATAGAGACAAGGCAGAAACAAATAGAGCGACAGAAAAGAGGAAATTTCCAGCACAGAATTTCCAGAAGGTGGGGATACTATTTATACTGAAAGAGCCCCCGACATCCCCATACGGAAAACACAACATTTGTTCATTTCTCAAAAGGTTCCAGTGATTGTAGGATGTATGACCCACGTAGAACGTACTTGACTATGGTTCCTTGGAACAGATGATAAAACTTATTTTTCTTTAAAGCCCAGCCAACTGCATGGAGCCATATCAGGTCTAGAACCATTTCAAAATATGTACAATACTTTAACAGGAAAAAAATTAAAGATTAAGCACACTGTTATTGTTTTTGAAGCCCAGCCGACTGCGTAGGGCCATATCAGGGCTATGACTGTAGGATGTATGGCCTACGTGGAACGTACTTGACTCACTCCTACGGTTCCTGTCATTTCTACCTATCATTTTCTTGCTGGTATGTGTACGATAAAG